>OX637392.1:5200000-5800000 GCA_951799425.1 Ilex aquifolium
ACTGACGACTGCTTTGATCTCAAAAGGCAGATCGAGGAGCTCATACAGCGTGGCCACTTGAGGCAGTACGTTGCTGGCAGAGGACAAGTCCCGCCACCTGGTCGGGACCAGGATGACAGAGAACACCAGCAACCCCTCGAAGAAATCCAGACGATCGCCTAAGGGCTAGGAGGAGGTGACTCCAACTTCAACAGGGAAGCCTTGGCCCACCTACGGGACACCAAGCACCTAAAGATTTTATCTATGCTTTATTAGTTGATTTATTTTTTTTTATTTGTTATTTTATGAAATAAAATTCTGCCAAGATTATTGTGTCCAAAATTATTTTGCTTTCCTAAAATTTACAAACAGCTCCCAGCAGAGCAGTCGCCCAGACGAGGGGGCTCGCCCTCTCCACCTTGGGCGCCCTCCATGATGCCAACGAGGGGTCTCAGAGGCGCCCTCCATAATGCCAACAAGGGGTCTCACCCTCTCCACCTTGGGTGCCCCATGATGCCGACGAGGGGTCTCGTCCTCTCCACCTTGGGCGCCTCCCATGATGCCGCCTAGACAATGGGCCTCGCCCTCTCCACCTTGGGCGACCCCATGATGCCAATGAGGCCTCTCACTAGGCACTCAGCACTAGGCGCCCAATCTCAGGCGTCCAGCAGTAGGCGCCCTGCCTCAGGCGCCCAATCTCAGGCGCCCAGCCCCCAGCAGCAGGCACCCCACACTAAGCACCCAGCAGTAGGTGCCCAGCACCAGGCGCCCAATCTCAAGCGCCCCACACCAGGCACCCAGCAGCAGTAGGGGCCCATCTGGCGCCCAGCTCCTCAGTATCATCTCTCATCTCCTCCATCTCTATGGAGTGAGCCTCTGGCCTAGTAGCTCTCTCAAGTGCTACTCAAAGGTCAGCCTCAAGTTGAGCAGCCCTTTCATGCGCTAGCCTCAACTTCTCAGCGGCATCCTCTCGTGCCTGCTGCTCGAGCCTTAACAGTTTCACGGCATCCTCTCGTGCCTGCCGTGCAAGCTACGCGGCATCCTCTCGTGCCTGCCGCACAAACCATTAACTGCTCTTCAGTAGCCTCATGTGTCCGCCTCTCCGCTGCCTGGCCATCAATTACCTCCCTGATCTTCAACGTATCTGTAAACAAGCAGGGCAAAACAACAGCCACTTATAGGCATTCAAAGTCAAAAATATAAAGGAAAAAAGCCAAAGAGGAGTGCGGGACACACCTTGTAAGCCTCTGCTACGGCAGCCATCTCCCGAGACTATACGTAGCTCGGCCCCTATGACTCTGCGCTCGCGCAAGTAGTCACCTCTGCTATGACAGCCATCTCCTGAGACTACACGTAGCTCGGCCTCTATGACTCTGCTCTCGTGCACATAGTCACCAAGTAAGCCTCTGCTACGGCAGCCATCACCCGAGACTATACGTAGCTCGGCCTATGACTCTGCTCTCGCGCAAGTAGTCACCTTGAAAGCCTCTGCTTAGGCAGCCATCTCCCGAGACTGTACGTAGCTCGGCGTATGATCATGCGGCTCTCTCATGGGACGTCCACAGCTCTGACTTTGCTCTCATGCAAACAGTCTGCCTCTCTCCAGGTAATCATGTTAGATATTTTAATGTTGAAATAACATTGTTTTTGTCAGGCACACTTTTCAAACTCAGGCCGTCCGCATTGGAGTCTCAACTCCTACAACAGTACAACAGCTAGCTCTGGTATACACAGAAGTCCCAGTCTGGGAAAGAGTGGGGGCACCACTGGGTCCCATCTCTCGGGAAGCAACTCAGCAATCGAACCCCAACCGAGAAGCACTGGGGGCATAAAATATCGGTCTCTTGAGAAGAGGGAAAAACTCCACTCTAAAAAGCAGAGAGAACCTCCACCGTGGCCCATGCATGCCAGACGGCACCAACCAGTGCCCAATCTCCTCCTAGTGCCGCCCAGCTCTCCTTCTAGCTCAAAGGAGGCGCCCAAAGCCACTTGCAATGCTCATGTCTCGCCTGTCAAGCTGGCGCCACCCACCAAGTCTCCCCTTACATTTTATGCCATACAGGGGTCCATAGCAAAGAAGGCGCCGCCCAGCGAGGCGCTGGCGTCGCCCATGGGGATGGGTCCTCCCATCTCGCCCAGTCTCCCATCTCACCTTCACGACCGCCTAGTGCAAAACCCAAGCCGCCAGCACGTGACAGGGCGTCGCCCACACTGCCCATAGACTCCTCGCCAAAGTCCCTCTTCACTTTGCATAAAAAAAAAAGGCATGAAGGAGGCGGCGCCCAGGGAATCCAATAAAAAAAAAAAGGGCCAAGAGGGCGACGCCCAAGCCAAAAAAAAAAAAAAAATGAAAGAGGGCGGCGCCCAGGGAAGCAAACGCCCAAACAAAAAAAAAACAGAGAGAGGGCGGCGCCCAAGGCAGGAAGCCAAAGAAAAAACAAAAGAAAAAAGAAAGAAAAAAGGGAAGCAAAGGGCGGCGCCCAAGACCAGCGCCCAAGAAAGAAAGAAAAAAAAAGGGAGAGAGGGGGCGGCGCCCAGCAAAGCCAAGAAAGAAGAAAAAAACAAAAAAAAAAGAGAAATGGGAGATGAAGGAGGCGGGGCCCAGCAAGAAGAACAAAAAAAAAAAAAAAAAGTAAGAAAAGTCAAAGATGGTGGGCAAAACTTTTTGAAAAGAAATATATATAAATATATATATCCGATACCGATAAATTCAGCAGGTCTCCGAAGATAAAAAAGCACCGTGAAAAACAAGAAAATTTTTACTCACTCAAGTGAAAACGAAGCACATGCCCTCAACCCCTTCCTCTCGTAAAAAATCAGAGGCTTGGGGCATGGGGGGCAAATGACGAGTTCGAAATTGACTGGGCCGAGCCCAATTTAAATGAACCAAGAAAGCCCGAAGGAAGTTCCAGATCAAGGCTGGGTCAACCCATCTAGAAGGATGCCAAAGCACCAAATGAAGCAAGAGGCCAGCACCAGGACCAAGGGGGGCGCCGCCCAAGGCCCCTAGGAGGGCGCCGCCCAGGTCCCCAAATGGGCGCCGCCCATAGGGTCCCTTAGGGCGCCGCCCATAGGCAGCCCCTTGAGCCCTCCTTCGTCCTCCTCCGTTGTCTTCCCTTCAGTCCACCTCAGTGCCATGGGAATGACTCTGATGCAAGTCCAAACGAACGTGGCCCACTCCAACTCAAGTCAAGACAGGTCAAGACCAGTCCAAGATCTTCCTCCGACTGAATAGGAGCACGAGGGAGAGAATACCGGGATGAAGATTGAGAAGATCAAGTCCTACCAAAATAGAACTTTCCAAAATGGTAGAGTCCTACCATAACTGTACTTACTAAATTATAGTGACCACCTCACCGCCTCTCCCAACCTATATAAATGTAAGTCCTCTCCATATGAAAGGGAGACACCTTGAAAACCTCTGCACACCTTTAAACCCCTACACTTACCCTCCTACACATTGCTCTCCCTTTCTAGAAGCACTGTAACTCCGATTTACACCGTTCGGTGACTCTTATTCATCAATAAAGAACACCGGCCATCGCTGCCATTCCAGAGAGTGGACGTAGGTCATCCGAGACCGAACCACTATAATTCCCCGTGTCAATCTGTTGTTTACTGTCTTAATTCCTTGATTGCCATTGATTGATTATTTATTGCTCATTAATTACATTATAACTCATACTTGACTGTTGATTTCGCACGAAGACCAATTTGTGCATCATCACCAATGACGATCAAGTTACACTAAACAATTTACATTGGTTGCTGAGCAAGTGCAAGAAAATCAAATTATAACACATTTCATTGCTTCAAAACCAAGAAAAGAGAATCTACACTTAAGCGTGAACAGATGTAAGACGCAATTCAATGAAAGCAAAGCATACGGCCATATAATTGTAAATCAAAGAAAACATTCAATAGGTCTATCTGATCATCACTTGTGTCGATCGGAAACACAATACAAGTTACATCAAAAGAATTATCGCAGCCGAACAAATTATAGAGATAGTAAAATGCGGTGAATTTTAGCCACAAAACGCGTACACAAATATGAATGTAGAGAGACGGGGGAGAGATGAGACCTTGTACTGAGAATTGAGTTCTTCTTTGAGCTCAGGGATTTCGCCCTTTTTTCTAGTGGAGAAGTACTTGGAGTCGTGTCCGCTCATCTCTGTAGTTTCCTTTCGTCTCTCTCTCTCTCTCCGACTCGACGGAGTGGAAATGGCGATTGCCAACGCCGGACTGAAGTGTTTTCGCCAATTAAAATCTAGTGTGGCCTGAACCCCAAACCACCTGCCACCGTCAGACCGGTTCTGGAGGAAAGGGTATTTTAGGGGTTTTATTTTTTTTTTATCAAATGACACCTTTACATCCGAGATATCTTTTCATTCTCAATTTACATCCTAAAATATTTAAGATTCCTATAGTAGTAGAAACGTACTCTATTTTAAAAAAAAAAAAAAATAGTACTAAATTTTCCATTAAAAATATTGAGTTTTATTCAAGTAATTGTGTATAAAAATTTATTTAATATTAGAGTTAAGAAGTTGAATACTTAGTTTATGAAAATATAATAATAGTTAAAATTGATCAAAATTTTATCTACTTTTATCAAATGGTACAAAATTCATTAAAAAAAAAATTTATCTCTAAAAACCATCATACTCTATGCCCACGCCCCAATATCATACAATTTAATTAACAAACTCACCAATGTTGTATAACCCACTAATTTACACCTATGTCTCTATTCTTCTCTCCACTACATCTCTTATTTTTTTATTGTGCACTTTGATTTTAAATTGAATAAGTAAATAAAAGAAGATAATAAATTATTATTTAAAATATAAACAAATTGTACCATTATTACTTAATTATTTGTATTACAAAGTATTTTTAGGCATGAGATTATTGCTAGCCAAATAATATGACAAATAAAATAATTTATTTTTGTTAGAATGTCAACAACATTTATTTGGAGCACATTGTAATTTTTTTATTTAATTGACAGTATAACATAATGGAAAACACTACGCTATCAAAAAGTAAAATTTATATCTCAAAAGTAATAAATTTTATTTCAAAAAATTATAAAACTCTACCCAAAAAGTGAGTGTACTCAAAAAAGATAGTAAGCTTCACCTAGATGATACCCAAAAAAAATAGTAAGTGGTACGGTACTGAAATTCTTAATGCGAGAATTTGTGTAAATTAAAATTTTGATATTTGATTAGGGTGCAAAGTGTCATTAAAAAAATCAAATCAACGTATTTATCCAAAAAAAATGGGGTAGAAATTGTGAATTATCAAAAACATTTGGCAATTACAGTATTTTACATTCTTTACCGATGCGGGTTCGTTTTCATCTCTCTAATAAATACATCAACGCCCCCTCTTTCTCCTCCGTAATCTGTACACTCGCAAGTCTCATACAGAGCACCGAAAGGACATATTTTCTTGTACCGTTCTGATCGTCATCAAATCCCAAATACCGGAATAATGGGCCACGGTATGAAATCTATCTAATTTATGCAATCGTCACCTTATATTATGTGATGTATACGAGTTCATATTCAGTTAAAATTCTACAGTAATTTGCCATTTATATGAACGTAGCCTTTGATTTTCAGGTGATAAAGGCCGACATAGCAAGAAACCTAAATTTTCTTCCAAGGTTCTCCTAATTTTTTCTTTTTTGTTGTTGGGTTTTTTTTTTCCTGATAATATTTGACTGAATTGTTCATCTTCATTGCGATTTTATGTAGGAGGATCAAAGAGCTTCAGCTGTTGAAGATGAAGATGCATACTATGCTGCAGATTTTGAAGACGACTATCGCGATGGTATATACATCTATCAAGTGTATATATATATATTTGCTTGCAAGTTTTTGATTATAATTATTTTTTTTTCAATTGATTTGGTTGCATTGAGTAGATGAAATACTGTAATTAATGTAAGGTGATAAAGAAGGGAAAAAGATTGTTATATTTTGATTTTTCATCTGATTTGGGTGGATTGTGTGAATGAAATATTGTTATTAATTTAAGGTGATAGAGAAGGAAAAAAGAGAGATTTCACCAAATTGGAACTTAAACCTGATCACGACAATCGGCCATTATGGGCTTGCGCTGATGGCCGAATATTCCTCGAAACTTTCTCTCCTCTCTACAAGCAAGCTTATGATTTTCTTATTGCCATAGCTGAGCCTGTTTGCAGGTACCATTTCATACTATCCAAATACACTCACATGGGTATATGTTTGTGTATAAGTTTATATTTGTGTTATGGGATTTTGTTCTTTATATGTATGAATTTTGATTTATAGGCCGGAGTCGATGCACGAATACAACCTTACCCCTCACTCATTGTATGCGGCCGTGTCAGTGGGTCTTGAAACTGAGACCATTGTAGCTGTTTTAAATAAATTGTCAAAGACCAAGCTTCCCAAAGAGATGATTGATTTCATACATGCGTCTACTGCCAATTATGGCAAAGTGAAGCTTGTACTTAAGAAGAACCGGTACTTGATCGAATCCCCATTTCCTGAGGCAAGATAGTTTGACCTTTTCTGTTTTTCATAGATAGAAATGGAGAGGAAAATTGGGTTGCTAACCCTTGATACTGATGGTCATGTGCAGGTATTGAAGAGGTTGCTTAAGGACGAGGTTATATCCCGAGCAAGGATTTCCACTGAGGTTTGTCATTATTGTCATTAGTATATGTGTTTATGATCGGAGTGTTTATATATATGCCATCCTGTTGTGTGTCTGTGCGAGTGTGTGCTTTCTTTTGTGTGGTCTGAATTCTTATGGAGACTAGAGTGTCTTGTGAGTTCCCAGAATTAAATTGATAAACTGATGTGAAGTTTTGGGTTATTTGGCAATGGAATCTGACAGTCAACCTCAAAAAGAATGCTTTTATGCTGTAAATTGCCAAGCATTTCTCACCAAACATCTTAATCTTTTAACTTTTACTGTATTTTTTTTGGGAGGAGACACGTTTATTTTATTATTATTATTTTTAAAAGTGTTTTCGTAATTTTTTTGCTGAAATTGACTTTAGGTTTATATGTACATCTTTGGTGTTTGGGGGGTGCAGGGAAGTGATGGATTCACGGTTGGAAAATCAGTGGGTGAAATAGAAGGTCGCCATGATGAGTTGCTAAATGAAGCAGGATTGGCAGCTGCAGCCGAAGAAAAAGAAACTCATTCATTTGAAATTTACCCTGCTCAGGTAGCTCAATGCAATTAGGTCAAAGACTCAAAGTTAATCAAGAATAGCTCCAAACACGTGCTTCACATTTAATCACAAAATCTGGGTTCTTCACGCTTTCAGTGGTTAGCTTTTTGTTTATTAAATTTGAATTGACAGGTTGAAAATGTAAAGCAACGTTGCCTGCCTAATGCTTTAAATTATCCCATGTTGGAGGAGTATGACTTCAGAAATGATACTGTGAGCTCTCTCTCTCTCTCTCTCTCTCTCTCCCCCAACCACCCCCTGGGCATGTTAGGATTGGGAAGTTTAATGATGAGCAATCTTGACTGAAGGAACTAGTTTGTCACTACTACAAATGATTACATCAAAGTTTGGAAAATTATTGCCTTAATGCTGCTTTGATTTATGCTCATTGGACACTGCAGGTCAATCCTGACCTTGACATGGAGTTGAAGCCTCAAGCACAACCACGCCCTTATCAAGAGAAGAGTCTCAGTAAGATGTTTGGAAACGGTAAGTTGATATGTATCTAGATGATCTATTCTTAGTTGAGTGTGTACATAACTAAGCACCAATTGTTTAATATGAATGATCATGTTTCTCTGCAACAGTGCTTGAATATTTTAGTGAACATCTGTGAACCTGATAATTTAAGTCACTCTAACTCCAGTGAACTTACTTCTAATTGGAAGCTGCTGGTTTTCCATTTCTTTTTTCAACTAAACATGAACACTAAAAGTCCCAAAGGTGGTGCAGGACGCAGCACATGTACGTGCAAAGTATGCTGTTGCAGAAAAATTAATTTCTTGCCAAAGCATATATGTACCTATCTCTGCACGATAATTGGACAATGAAAAACAAAGTTCAGGATAGATAAGAGTTAGGGAGTGAAGCTTTGATTTCAGCCTAAGCAATGGCAGCTTCGCATCATTATATGTCTGCCTTTCTGCTCCTTTGAACATACCCTGGAAGATAGAAAGGGTCCTGCCTAAAACTGATGCTGGTACAATCCTCTTGCAGCAGCTCAGCCCTCCAACTGATCTTCATTCTACCCAAAATCCCTGACAGGGACAACAAGAGGCACCACAGCTTGATAGGGTTGGGTAGTGAAGCTTAGCCATTTTTCTCGGAACATTTGAATCTAAGAAAATCGATTTTGGAGGATTTTCTTTCTACAATAATGCTTAAAAGGACTTGTAGTTAAGCTTAGGCAAAGTTGAAATGAGCATATAACAAAATTGAAACTATAATCTATACTAATACGTGGGCTTAGGCTTAGGGTTTAGGGTTATGCATTCCCTGTTCCACTTACCTGTGGATTGAAGAAACATCATTTTTCTAGTTAGAGTTTCAACTGCAGAGATCTTTTGAAAACAAGGAGTTTGTCTTCATCTCTGCAGCTATCTCGACGTTTGCTGATGGCAATAATTATAATATAGTAATAACAACTGTAGTAGTAATTATTATTGTTACTACTTTGCAATGTAATGTGCTTAATTTTGTGCACATTCATATTTGCTGATCAAGCTAATTTTTAGACATCTGTATGTTTTGAAACTACTCTCTTGCTTTCATACTGGTGACTTTTATGGAAATAATTTTTGTTGTATAAATATTTTTTCACAATTTTGTGAAGGACTTAACGTTTATGAGCTCTTCATTTTTTTTGACATCGCAGGCAGAGCAAGATCTGGTATTATTGTGTTACCATGTGGTGCGGGAAAGTCTTTAGTGGGTGTTTCTGCTGCCAGCAGGATACGGAAAAGCTGCCTATGTTTGGCAACGAATGCTGTATCTGTGGATCAGTGGGCTTTTCAGTTCAAATTGTGGTCAACCATTCGAGATGATCAGATATGTCGTTTCACCTCTGATAGCAAAGAAAGATTCCGTGGTAATGCTGGGGTGGTTGTGACCACATATAACATGGTCGCTTTTGGTGGTAAGCGTTCTGAAGAATCTGAAAAGATTATTGAAGAAATAAGAAATAGAGAATGGGGATTACTTCTCATGGATGAGGTAAATACATTTACAAACATTTTGACATGGATTTGAAACTTCATAGACATCATTGGATATTGTATGGTCCTTTTTTCTTATTTATTGATCTTCACTCAGGTTCATGTGGTTCCTGCTCACATGTTTCGAAAGGTCATCAGCATTACTAAATCTCACTGCAAACTCGGGCTTACTGGTATGTAATGTATTACCATTATACATATCAACCAATTTACTTGACCCATATTTACTGAAAACCGAAAACTATTTGACTTGTTAAATTGCAGCAACACTTGTGAGAGAGGACGAAAGGATAACAGATTTGAACTTCCTTATTGGTCCCAAGTTATACGAGGCAAATTGGTTGGATTTAGTGAAAGGTGGATTTATTGCAAACGTACAGTGCGCTGAGGTGTGGTGTCCTATGACGAAGGAGTTCTTTGCTGAATATCTGAAGAAAGAAAATTCTAGGAAGAAGCAGGTCTGTCGGTTTTAAATGTTTTTCGGTGGTTCATGTTTTAAATGTTATAAGTTCAGGAAAGTTATTTCAATAACTCTTCGATTGTACCAGTAGGATAGAATGGATTTCATTCCTTTGATAATACTCATTTTTTCTTGAAACCGTCATCATGTAGAGATGAGTCAAGGCAATTTAAAAAACTCCAGGATTGAAGTAGGGTAAGCACACTAGTCTGCACATCTTTCTGATGGAGAAGGTAGCCTGGTAAATTTGTTAGAATCTCCTACTAGAGTCTAGAAATCAAACAAAAGAAATAAATTTGGGCTGTCTCCTTGTATGCTGGACTGCCCATAGCTGTATGTTTTTGTTTAATAATATAATTTCACTAAATGCAAAAGAAATGAATATACTGCCTTCATTTATACAAACTTGTGGGTGGCTGTTATTTTTCAATTGCATGAATGCTTTACACCAAGCTATAGGATGCTTTTCTCTGCAAGAAGGAATTTTACCTTAATGAATAGTCAACTGAATTTATAGTTTTTTCATAACGTAAGTTGTACTCCATAGTTTCTCATCTTCTCGCACACTGATTACCCCATTTTATTTTTCAGGCACTTTATGTGATGAACCCAAATAAATTTCGGGCCTGCGAGTTTCTTATCCGATTTCATGAACAGCAACGTGGTGATAAGATAATTGTTTTTGCTGACAATCTTTTTGCACTGACAGAGTATGCAATGAAGCTTCGGAAACCTATGATATATGGTGCTACCAGGTTTTGTGGGTGTTTTTTTTTTTAAGGGATTATCTTTTACTTGTGCTATATCACATCTGCAAACGTGTATTGGTTTCTCCAATGTGCAGTCATGTTGAAAGGACAAAAATTCTTGAGGCCTTCAAAACTAGTCGGGAAGTGAACACTGTTTTCCTCTCAAAGGTTCTTTGCACCAATGATCATTTAATCATTTAGCTAGCCAGTAGCTTTGTATAATTAGGGTTTTATTTTTGTGAGGCCTTTATTTATGGGTTTATGTTATCTTCTATTGTTTACGACTAATTTAATTTGATACATCACAATGGCCTTAATAATCTCCCTTGTTTTAGCTAGCAAATAAGTTATGTGATGCGTGGTCACTCTTTAGGGTTAACATGATGTGCATGCATGTTTTTTTTTAATGGAATTTTGCATGGGAACTTTTTATTTGTTTGTGTTTAAATCGATTCTCAGCCAACACAGAGAACTGAATCTTGATTGCTACCAATGATTATAGGAATATCCTATGTTTCCATATTGTTGAATGTATTTTACAGACTATACACTTTGAAATGTATGGACTCCTGTTCGATGATAGTGATGTTGTTGCTTCTTATTCACAGGTGGGTGATAATTCTATAGATATTCCTGAGGCAAATGTAATTATTCAAATTTCATCACATGCGGGTTCAAGACGTCAAGAAGCTCAACGACTTGGACGTATTCTCAGGGCAAAGGTGTGTGATCTTGAAGTATTATATATATAATAGTCCATCCTAGCTCAGTCATTCGTGTGATAGTACTATGAGAAATGCCAACGTGGAATGGAATTCATGATAGATACTTCATTTGGAGTCGTTCTTAATGAGAGTATTTTTGACTTTTTTATAACGTGAAGGAATTAGCTGGGTGCTTTGTAATTGTTTTTGTGTGCACCATGTATATTTACCATTGGTTCAAAGCCACCTGATGAGATTCTTTTGTTCATAATATAACAATTGTTGTTTTTTTGTCTCGATTTTGTTATTGGGTTGACAGGGTCGGCTTCAGGATAGGATGGCAGGAGGTAAAGAGGAGTACAATGCATTTTTCTACTCCCTTGTGTCTACAGATACCCAGGTGCTTGCCAACTTCAGTTGAAATTAGTATCTCCGGTGAATGTTGGAAATCAACACATAATAAGTTGTCAGCGATGCGCAATATTCTTTTTTGCTAAATTGCTCCTGTTGGATGTAGGAAATGTACTACTCAACTAAAAGGCAACAGTTTTTGATTGATCAAGGTTATAGCTTCAAGGTAAAGCTTTCCATTATTTAATTGAATTTTGTGTGTTTACATGCTTACCAGTTTCCTTAGTATCTGTGAGGACGTCATGTATTGTCTATATCCTTCTGGACTCTTTTGGTTCTGGACCATGGTATTTCTGTTACTCTGTAAGATGTGGACTGCCATTCCTAGAGTATTTGTTTTCTGATTGATGAAGGTTTATCTGTGATTTGATTTGTTACTAGCTCAGTCATCAATTGGTTAACTGATCCTACTTGATGTATTACTGATTTAACTGATTCGCAGGTAATTACGAGCTTGCCTCCGCCTGATACTGGACCTGAGTTGAACTATTATCATCTTGATGATCAACTTGCACTTCTTGGAAAGGTTTTCTCCCTCGCTTCTCATTTGGCTTGAGACATGATTGTCTCACTAAATCTACTGATACTATTTTCCTTGCTTTCATTATAGGTGTTAAGTGCAGGTGATGATGCAGTTGGTTTGGAGCAATTAGAAGAAGATGCAGATGACATTGCCCTTCAGAAAGCCCGTCGCTCTGCGGGATCTATGAGTTACATGTCAGGAGCTAATGGGATGATTTACATGGAATACAAGTATGCTTACTTCCCTTTTCTTGCCTCCATAGAATTGTCATTTATATTTTTCTCTATATAATGAATGACAAGCTATACTTTGTTTCTGGGTCGTTCATTATTTTGCTTTTTCTACAACGTTTCTGCACTATTTGATTTCCTTTTTCCACCCCATTTTATGGTTTGTCTGCATAGAGTTATGGTTCTTTTGAGTTTTCTTGCTAAAATGTTGTCTGTTTGCATAGAAATGTGGTTCTTCAGATTTTTTTTTTGTCAGAATGGTTCTTTAGAGTTGCAGACTGAAATTCTCAGTATTTTTACCAATTTCCGGTCATTTTGCGTAGAAAATTTTGTTCTTTAGACTTGAAGACTCCTTAACGGTTCAAATGCTTGAGACCTAGAAAATCTGGAATTTCTGTGCATTTTTCAAATGTGCGTGGGGTTTTCAGACTTCTATCGAGTGAAAATTAGCCATCTTTTGTTTAAGTACGTTAAGTTACTGGCAATTTTTTAGCTCCACAAGCTGGAAAAATGCTTTGATCAAGAAACTTAATAATTAATATCAAATGACCAAATTCCTCCTGAATGGGACTGTTCATTGCTTGTTTTAGCTGATTAGATCCTCTGAAAATTCTTTCTCAAATTAATTTTTGGACTCTAAAATAAAACTTTGATACACGATCAAGAGTTCTGACCTTCGGCAGATTCACTGGCTTGGCAGTTCCTCCTACCTGCATGCAAATGTTTGTAAATTTCTGGGAAATTCCGATTCATTGCTTAGATTCCTGCCTAAGAAATTGGTTGTTGGTTATCGTTTTGTTTATCTGCTGTTTGGACCTTAACAAGCGTCTTTATTTTATTATTGCAGTGCTGGACGGAACAAACACCAGATGAAGGGCAAACCCAAGGATCCATCGAAGAGACATCATTTATTCAAGAAACGTTTTGTCTAAGCAAGCAACTGAACCTTCCATCTTGGTTCTTGGTTGTTATAGCGAGAGCAAGTATTTATATGTTTCTCAGACAGAGAGTTGTGAGTTTGGTCGGAAGAATAAATGGAGAACTGTCTGTCTTGTGTATAGTGTATACAAATATGATATGTATCTTTGTTGTGTGCTTGAGAGGCTGGCGAAGAACCTGGGTACTCTCTCTCTTATTTTCGGAAAATTTTAACTACAACAACACTTTCTGATTGTCACAAGTTCACTGACAAATCTCATATTCTGCAGGGGCATAAATCACTGGCTCTCTAGAATTTGCAAAAGTAATGTGGCCACTTCTTCATCTTTTAATGTTGCTATTGGAAAAATCCTCCTTTTAAAAAGTTGTATTAGTCAGACCTTTTTGTGATTCAAAAAGATAAAACCATTAAAGAATTTTTTCGATTGCTTGTTGGGGAACTACGATTTTTGACTTTGGAATTGAATCATTTTCTTGTATCTAAGAACTTTCATATTACTATGAAGGAAGTTTAATGGGAATGAATCAGAATTTTTCTTCTATGATTAATCAGTATAAACATCTTGTCACAGTATCCATAGCCTTGCTTCTTTTTCGGCCAAATTTTGATTTTGTTTTGCTTCTCCCGGTTATTGAGCTTGATCGGTTTGACTCTTTTTTTTGTTTGTTTGTCTCACACGTCATTTCGTTCTTTTTTTGTATCGTCGCTTGAATGAAGACTACTAATCGGCCCGACTTTCCCAAATGCCCACCATCGGCCATTCTCTTGGTTTGGATTTTTCGCATCGTTTCGGTCGTTGTGGTCGGCGGGGAAAAGAGAAATGAATGAATGCTCTTTTGAGAAAATGTATAATAATATACCTATGGACATTACCTCCCAACGCCGCCCACTTCTCCTCCACATCAATATTACCTCCCCAAATGCGCCAATAGATGCCGTCAACTGCCCATCTCTCTCTCTCTCACACACACACACAGTGATTGTGTGTGAATTTGCATATGCATAGTGTATGGTAGTGTGTCTATGCAGTAATGCACGTAAGTTTCTGTGCGCACAGAATTTCGCACAATGGTTATGGAAGGCAGGTCTCTCCCTTGGTGAACTCGTGCCGGCGTCGAATGTCGACGCTCCCCCAGCGAAACAAGGGCTGAGAGGGCCAAAGGGCCTGATGGAATGATGATGAATTGTTCCTTTAGGTTCCTCGATCCCTCGGGCTGTTTAACCAAGATTCCGACTTGGGAGGTGGTATCTTCCGCAACAAGGAATAGGTTGAGAGGGCCAAAGGGGGCCTAAGGAGTGGTGATGAATTGTAGTTATGGTCGATCGATGCCTTCAGGCGGTTCTACGGGGCTTCCTGGTACACAGAAAAAGGGTCAGAAAGGGCGCCGGAGTGTTTTCCGGCGTATCCCCTCCAACGATCAAGTCAGTTTTGTGAGAATGGGGAAGAAGAAAACACTGGTTGCTCTTGAGAGTTGTTATTGCGTACCTTTGCAATGTATTTTTGGGAGCTATTTATATCCACCCGGACTCATCATTGCTGATAGTCTAGAAAGTAGGTAGTGTTCAGAGGGTGGGCAGTGTGCCCCCTATTGCGCATGGGGAAGACCCCATCATTGACTGCTCAGATCCCCGAGCAATCAAAGCTCGTCTTTTCATGGAAGGACATTGAATGTTCGGTTCCCGGAGTATTTAATGTTCTTCTTTTGAGGACAATCCATTGATTGCCCGGCGCTGGGGCACTTAATGCCCATCACTTCTCGGCTTCCTGTGTCTTTGCAGACATCCCATCAGGTGGGGGTTCATTAAATACTCGCTCGTTACTGTCGCACGTTAACAGGGGCGGTCTCGTCCGCCTGCAACTAATCATGCGCTTTTTGCCACGTGTCTCACTTTCCTTGGAGGGGCGTCCTGTCGATCCTGATATACCAACCCCCTTGTGCAGAGTGCCCTCATGATCCCTAGTCTAGTCGAGGTAGTTGTCAGTGACTCTTTCAGGAGTAGGAGCCGCGTCAGGGTCATAATCGTAGTCAGCATCCCTCGGCGCCGATGGAGAACGATGTCCTCATCCTAAAGGTACACTCGATGCCGAGGGTATGCAGTCGGAGAAGCTGGATAACCCTTATTCGCCGAGGCACGTCACACCATCATAGGCGCCGAGGACACGTGTCCTGATCTGCTTTGATCTCATAAATGTCCCATCAGTTTCATAATAGTAGGTTCATTGCCGACTCTTCTCTAAACTGTAGATGCAGTTTACATTCATGAACAGATGCAAAAAAGTTAGTCCACGAGCCACAGTCTTATAATTTTAGTGGGGGAGCCTATCCATACCACCACTCCATGTACTTCTTGAAGTGGGTTTTTGATTCATTTCATGTTTTGTATTGAAATTTAAGCCGTCGGCACACACAAAACTGAGCTTGTCTCTTTCTTTGTAGTTGGTGAGAGACCCCACCAACTTAATACAAATTTCATGGAGAGAGAGAGAGAAATGGAGAGAGAAAGAGTTGATTGATGCCTTTTTACTTTATGGATTCTTCACACATTGGAGGAACTTCTGGAGTTGGATGACCTGGGGGGCTTTCTTTCTAGCATTTTTGACTGCTTTGTAACATTCCTTTGTTTTATGCTTCTAATCCCCTGCATTTTTTTTATTCAACGGTTAGGGTGTCCGACCGAACTAATTTATGCGCATCTTAATTAATCTTTTTTTCGATCCGGTCAAAAACATGTCATTTACACTAGAATTAGGGTATTCGTGACTGACCCTGGTCTCAAAAAATTATCAAGATTCGAACTCATGGCGTCTAATTTTACAGTTCGTCTCTGTTACCAGAAGTTTTTAATCCCCTGCTGCATATAAAGAGAGCTGCTTCTTATTCTACCTATTTCTTAGAGGAAAGGAAAGGTAAAAAAGCTCAAAACATTAACCCACACGGTATGGTTTAAAACATTGAATGTAGATTCACACGTCTTGGGTTTGAGTCTTATTTCGTTGCATACCCATAAACCCAACCCAAAATGGTGCGTTATTCACACGATTTTTTGTTAGGAAAAAACAAAACTACAAACAGTAAAAGATTCACTTCATCGTGCCATAATAATGGAACAATTACTGTCTATATAACAGTTTAAACCGGAAGGAGAGAGGAAGATAAAGAGTACAAAGCAAACTACAACTCTTTATCTTGACATGGACACCACTCCCATTTCGAAGTTAGTGGGAGAGAAAAGCAGAATAAAACAATTATTTTGCAGTACAGGCTTACTAAGTGAGCAAATCAGAGAGTCTTCAAAAATTGACTCTACTACTTAAGGGGACAGAAACATGTCAAAGGGTGGGTTAGTCAATCATTAAACCACTATAAACATGCCTTAAATTCAACAATCTCCTGTAAAAAGAACTCAAAATACGAATTATGAAATACAATTTCTTTAAAAAGGGAATCTAATACGTGAGATTCTCGTTATCATGAAACTAAAGAAAAATAGATGTATACAGCGTATCCCTTGTGTCAAGACCTTTTTTTCGTGTCTCGTTCCCAAAGTACTCACTCCGTATCATGTAAGACTAGAGTTATATTAGCCCGATTGTAACTTGTCTAGAAAAAAAGAGTCTAATTATTCTACTGAATCTCAAGGAGTAGCTCAAGTGGCAACCATTTGGAGTTAGGTCATGAGGTATTTATCCTTCATGAATACCCTAATTTTGACGTGAATGACCTATTTTTGATTGGACCGGAAAAGAAATTAGTCGACGTGCGCTTAAACTGACCCGAACACCCTGAGCATTGAAAAAAAAAAAATTTATTCTACTGCTAGGTGTTGAACCACCATCTAGCAATTCTTTTGCCAATGGGAAAAAGACAACATTTTTGTTTTGCTCTGTTCATGATTTGTTTCTCTCTTTAATCAAAAGTTCGATCATCGTAACATATAGAATCTTTCCTGTCTGCTAGGTGCAGTGTATTATAAAAGAAGTAAAAGTCCACCTACTAGTTACATATAACATTCGTGCACGTGTTTTTCTAATGATTTCCTCTTTTAATAATTGTCGGGCAAATCACTAAGAAATGTTGAAGAATATGTAGTTTTCAAAAAACCAACAAGAACATTTTGTTGGACTGAACAGAAGGACAGCCCCATCCTCTCATTTTCTTCTCAACATTTTTATCTGTAGTGATAAGATGATTCTATTTTAACTTAAAGCGTCACATTTTAGTCGAAATAAAGTTATTCTGTCATAACTTGAGCGGCTAAATTTGTGGTGTAACATCCCGCTCCCACCGTCAAGATACTGTCTACTTTGAGTTGCCTCTCACGGTTATGTTCTTCTAGGCTTTTGTCTAGAAAAGACCTCTTGCACGGGAAAATCATATATATAGCTCAAGAACTTTTCCTCTCCAAGCAATGTGGGATGGCGCACATGACACCTGTAACACCTCACCTCACTACACTTAACTTGGTCTATTGGTCATGTTGGCTATTACACAGGAGTACAATTTCTCTGTATGCAAGGTTAAAACTACATACATCCGATGCTTCTTGTACTCTTAAATGACAAAAATCTCGTATAATGAGTTTCTTTTTTATTTAGTTTTTAATTTTATGTATCCTTTAGATCTTGTGAAATATTTTTTCATGAGGTATCTCATTAAGTTTTGTATGGACCAATCATCTCCTAATCTGTAGGAGTGGAGTGATATGGTATTGAAATAGTTTATAGTATCAATTCTTCCTCAGTAAGGTCCTGGTCAAAAGTGAGAATTTGGAATCATAGTTAGTTGATGTGTTGGTGATCAAATTAAGTAAGCATTCTTTAATATTCTGCTCTTTCCATTGACAATTGGTTCTGCCTCTCACTCATTTTTGTTGTAAAAAGAAGACTAGAAGAGGCTCGGTGAGGCATAAACTTGTTCATACATGATTGAATTCAAGACCAAGAAAAGCAAGAGCTACCAATGGACAACATTCTCTCTGTTTTATCTCCTGCTGGTGCTATGCTATCCTACTACTACCATTACTGCTTTCTAAGGACATGCATAGGAAATATTCAGTATACTCCTTTGAAATAGCTTCAATTATGAATAGCCATAGTACTAGAACTGGGTTGGGACATAGCTGTTGAAGAATGGTCCTCCTCCTCCTCCTCCTCCTCCACCCAATCTTCTTTCTTCATCTTCATGATACCCTTCAATCTACAAACCACATTATAGTCGTTAGTTTGATTATAAACATCATTTTTATGAAATTTTTTGACATTCATAATAAGTTTTGTTGGAAACATTGGTGGCTTATATTCGCTAGATAATGCCCCATTAATGGGAATGAGAAGCAATAATCAAAATTTTATTTTGAAATGATCAAAACGTTTTCGTTTTCAAGGAGACCGAAACGAATTAATGATGAAATCAAAATTTTAATATTTCGAGGTGTTCTATAATGTTTCTGACATGTTTTATAATGTTTCAATACATTTATACAATTATTTTGAAATATTTCAAGGTATTTTAAAATAATTTGATATATTTCGATCAATATTTTAGAAAAATAATTCTTAATTTTTTTTGTTTCAAAAAACGAGTCGAAACATTTCTGAAACACGTCAAAATATTTTCTACCAGCCAAAAAAATAAAAAAATAATTGAAGTAGAATGTGAAACAATTAGACTAACCCAAAGATCATCTTCGTCTTCATATCGATTAGAAGTTGCAGCTTTAGGAATCTCTCCTGTTTCATCGTTGCGTACAAATCTGCCACGTATCCTAGGCCGATTGTCGGCCAGTGTCTTCCGGCAAGCATACTTGTATCAGCACAAGAACAAAATACCAACCACATTCAGCTAAATTGTTGCATATAGTTTTAATAATTCTGGGTAAAACAAATAAATTATAGTTTTTACCTTAATTGTCTTGTTGAAATTTCTTTGATTACGCTTTGCTTTGTACCTATGAATCCTCTGTTTCCTCTCTTCCGCACTATATCGTCTCACTTTGAAGTTGGCTTCCTCCATGGATGACCTCTCTGTGCTTAAAGGATTTGAAGACAACTTGTGACTTGTCTCTGCTGTTTTGATCTTCTGTAGTATAAACATAAACCATAATTTCAAGAGAGAGAGAGAGAGAGATTAAAACATAAAAGAAGCTGAATTTAGATAAACTAACTGGTAAATCTCCAGTGCTGCAAACCCTTCTTATTTGACAAATATAGGAGTTATTTGCAGGAGAGCTCAAGCCTTGGGTCTGAGGCTCAAAGAAGTTGTTACTATAACTACAGAAAGAGTCGATAAGAGCTCGACGTTCCTCTGTTTTAACCTCCAAAACAGTGAAATCTGCATACCCATTTGCCGAAATTGAAGAAGCATTTGCCAAATGGGTGGTTTGGTGTTGGTAGAGAGAGAGATTCCCAAGTTGGTGACTTGGTGGTGAGGAAGAGAGGAGGGTAGGTGCACTTTGGTCCAGAGAATTGGTTTCGTCAAGAGGGTTTCTCTCGGTCGAGTTGTGGTAGGTGTCCGAAATTGCTTGGAAGATACTATCATGATCAATGGGCGACTCAATGAAAGGAGAAAATGGATCGGAAAAGAAAGTGTTTTCATACACAAACAGATCAGAAGCCATAGGAATTAGCTCTGACAATTGGAACTGAAAAATAGGACTACTCTAAGAAAGCTATATTTTCTATGGATATTCTGGTGCGTGTATGCATATGTCTCAGAAACCTATAATAGTGAGGGTTTGGGTTTTTATTTTGTTTATTTCAACGGTCAGTGTTCAAATCAGTTTATGTTCATCTCGATTAATCTCTTCTCTGGTCCGGTATTCATACTCGGACTAAGATATTCATGAGTGGTCTGACCTCAAAGAATTACCAAGATTCGAACTAGAATGTGGACGTTAGTTGTGAGGTTATTTTCGTCTTTTGATCACTTTCATCACATTTATGTCAGAATGTACTAAACTACTAATTAGTTTGTTACTCAAGAATAGAAGTTAGTTTTAGAAGGAGGAATGAGAATTTATCAGTAAACAAAATGGTAACTTTGCAAGTTTGCATGGAAACCCTTACACTTTACATTCCGAATATTACCGAAACACTTATTATGGCTAATCGCACATCACCCCCTTAGAATCATTCACATATAACTATCCTCGACTAACAAGTATTTTACTAAACTCCTCATACTTGTGGACAAAATGCAAAATAACAATTATTGCTTCTAATATTAAGCCAAATAACTACTCTAAATTCACCCAAAAAAAGATGACTTTTTTTATTAGGACTTGATTTCATGACAATTGTTGCAGACCTTCCATCGTCGTTTCCAATGAAAACATAAAATTATTAAACATTTTTCTACTATAGAAACAACTAGAAAAAAACAAGTTTGTCAATAGTGATGTAAGAAAAAGAAGACAAAGCAGTGTCTTAACCAATGTATGAGTTAGCTTGGAACTCCATTTTCGAAATGGAAGATTTAAACGATAGTGGACGTGAAAGATGTGAGACGAAATTGTGATTAAGAAAACATTTGAGGAAGAATAATAGTATTGTAACCTTAGAGGATGCTCGCAATGATGATCATATAGTGCATTTGGTTGGTAGAGTTCTAAGGGTGCAATTCCCCAAAAAAAATTTAGGCAAAGATTGAATTGATGGCAATGGGGAATTTGCATTGCAATTGCAACTCCACTATTATCAATTCAAGTAATGAACTCAAATTCAATTTGTGAGTTAAGTTTGATTGGTGTTTCGGGACTTCGTAATAGTAATGGAGCCACAATAAAAAGGGGATTGGATAGAGGTTGGTTGCTTGAGTGCATACCAAGAAAATGGTGGCTATTTTCGTACTTCAGAAGGTTTTTTCCGGAAAAATATACTTCATCATTTTTCTTTCGCAATGGGAACTTAGATTTGAACTTCAATTTATTTTCAAGTATCAAGGGTTAGTGAAAATACTTGATAGTAGAGGGGGGTTATTTGTGATTTACCCCAAGTTTAAGGGATTATGTGTAATTAATTAGCCTATTTCTTATTTGCCAAAAATGTCTAGTTTTTTATTTTTTGCATTTTTGGCCCCCAGTTGTCACGAAATTATTAGGTTATTGCAGCGCAGGAGATTGCGGTCTTCAAAGAAACTTCGTAACGGACAACTATGGAAAAACCTTCGTTTACTTCGTCTTCGTCTGCGTCTGGTTGGCTATAATAGTCGTAAAAAGGAATTGTCTAAATTGTCTTCTTCAGCGAGAAGATAGGAGTTTTTGTGTTTTTAAGTGTTAGAATTTCTCATTCATTTTTGAGAATTTGAGCACACAGATCGCACGAACAATGGCGTCTCAGGCACATCTCGACAAGATGCAGCTCCGTCAGAGCTATCGGAACCTCTGGCACACCGATCTCATGCACACCATCCAGGCCGACTTTCCTTGTACTCTCTCTCTCTCTCTCTCTGCCCAATATTTTCTCTCTATTTACTTAATTGTGATCTTCTCTTATTGGTTTAATTTGTTTATATGTTTTTGCAGATTGTTGCTTGTCGTTTTGGTGGTAAGTACCGTTTGATCTATTAAGAGATTGTGTCGGATCTGAGTTCTTTTGCTCTGTTTAACTGTTATCTGATACATGGGGTTTTGTTTCAGTGAGATTTTTGTGTTTTGGGGGAAATTTAGCTTGTGGACTTTTTTTTACTAAGGTTGACTTATAATAATTTGATATTTTGCTTCGGATATCATGATCATTTTAGTTTTTTATCGTCTTTTTTGTTTGATTGAATAGATCGATGAATGAATTAGCTGATTATATCATTATTTTACCTTCTTCAATTTTCCAAGTTGACTTTCATTTGATAGAATTTGGTGAATATGTTGTTCTACATTGTCGAGTTTGTTGGAGAGATTTCTTGTCGATTAAGATTTTCCCTACACATTGTTAGATCGAGGGAGATCAGTTAGATTTTTTAACCCAGGTATTTGATGTTTTTGAGAAACGCGTATTTCATGTTTTTTAAAAATTTGTAGTACAATCTGAGTGTTTGACAGCCATGATAGTCAGCCACTTATTTGATCATGGGTGTTGATGGTTCCTAAGAAGTCTAAATATTTTGACCAAGTGTTCTTATTTTTTACTTTGGCTCCAATTCAATCATTAGAGTACAAAAGACGAACCTTGTTGGGCTATTTACTATGAAATTAAAATATTCACTATCTCACGTTTCTAGGGAAAAATTGGGTTAACTGAAAATAGAACGTCAGATCTTGATTGCAAAACCCTAATCCATTATATATGTTAATCATTGCGATGCATATTGGTGGACGTGTAGTGATATGGACAGATTAATTGGTCTCAACAAATTTTAAAACCCATCAACAAAGGTTTTTAAATTGTGTTTTATTCCCCTTAGTTGCAAGTTTATGGTATTTTTCTTTTCGCTGATAGAATCACCTGATTTGGTTCACCGATCCAGATGATGACATGAAAACATGAGAATCATGTCTACTCATGAAATTAGCTTTTTTGGTTGGTCTAATTTTTGCTGCCTTTGGTCTTTTATGGTCTAATCAATTGTTCTGTTGGTAGACTACACTATACTTTTTCCCTTTATTTAATGATGATTTTTGTTTCTAGGAAACAAAAATCATTCTATTGGTAGCACTGTTATTATAACCGTACCAGCCTAACGGGTTTGCCTGGAAAATCGGTGAACCGGTGCCCAAGTCGGGCAGGTTTATGAATCAAATCGTTTAATTAATTAACCCGCCACAAAATTGGCCAAACCGGTTCAGATTAAAAAAATTGACCAACTTTCCAAGGAAGCCGCTGGTGCATCGTGCATGCCACGTAGATGATGACAGAAAAAGGGTTTTGTTTGCCTTTGTAGGTGCAAACTAAGAATGGATTCTGATGGCCACCCGATGTGGGATGGGAAAAACTCAAGTGCTTGATGCTTTTTTGTATGAGTTACCTATGAACATGTTTACATATGTAAAACAAATGTTTAGATTCAAACTATTGTTGGTTAACATTTTCACTTGCTTCATTTTTGCCATTTTATTCTTAAGCTATCAGGTTATGGATGCCGTTTTCCCACAACAATTTAGGACAACTAATTTATTTATAAATTTTTATCCTACAGTGCGCCATGTGTATCGTACCTGCTCCGGAAACGAGCTCTTTATAACGACATGTCAAGGTAATTTTTTTATTAATAATAATATTGCAAGTGAGTAGAAGTTTGCTTCCTCAATCAAACTCTTGTATGGAGTAACATCTTGGTGACAGTATCTATTTTTATATTGTCTTTCTAGGTATGTTTGCTGTGCTGGTTACCTGCCCTGCAGTGGCCGGTGTGGAGAAAGTCGTTGCCCCGAATTTTGCCTTGCCACTGAGGTATGCTACAGATTTGATTTTATTTGTCCCTTATTACTTTATTTTAATGTGTATGTTATTTATTACTTGAGGAGCATTCTTGGATATTTGTTAGAAATCTACGGACCCCAAACTCAGGTTTTTCTATGGGTTTTTTTTTTTTTTTGGGGGGGGGGTTACATTTTCACATCCTCTCTCTTGGAAGACATGATTCATGTAAAATGAGGAAGATACTTTTTTTATCTTTACCCCCAAGATATGTGGAAGGATAATATGATTTGTTGTTTAAGAGGCTGCACTGTGGGTCATATTGTTTGTTTATCTTGTGTTTTCAAAATGAAACAAATTATCTACATTGGATGCTGGAGGAATCGGATTTTGAACTTTCCTGGACATCATTCTCAACCAACAATCTCCTTTGATTGCCAGTTTACCACGAAAGAAGGCAAAAATTTGGGTTATCCTGTGCATTTACCTTTTCAGCGAAGCTGTTTTGAACTCTGATATCTTCTTTTTGAGAAGCAATGCTTTAAAAAGCCAGTCATCAAGCTTGTTCAATAGGAATTTTTTTAGCCCTTAGATTCTCCACTGCACTATTTCATTATTATCATCAGAAGGCATCTCTATCCATTATCACTACTATATCATATGAAAATGGAAATGCAAAGAGACAGAAGGAAGCATTTAGTGAGTTTCTATGTGATGTTTTGGAAAGGAAGATGATGCTTCGCTAAATGTTAGTTCTACTTATACCAACGTAGCAGGCATGAAGAGGCCATACATCTCCTAGTTGTTTCCCTTCCTTTTTCATTTGGATCTCATTTTAACCATCCATAGCATTGTGGACGGGGTACTATACAGGTTCCTGTCTACAGGCTGACAAGTCCGTAGTTGGTAGCACAAGCTGATGGGCAGCAGTGATGGTGAACAATTATTCGTCCATCATCCCTCCTCCTCCCCCCCCCCCCCCCCCCCCCCCCTCTAACACCCACCCACAAAAAAAAAAACACTCTACATTATGAAGCACTAAGCTGCTGCCAATTCATTCATTCTTCTAAGCAAAAAGAAATTGCTCATCTTATTAAACGAATCCATGTGCCTCCCTAGAGCTTGAACATCCTTGCTATTCTATACCCTTTGAGCCCTTTATTGATGGTTCATGTCCCTACAGAATGATTGACCATTCTTTGGTGCCTTGTGACCCTCTCTCGCTTCTAAGAAAGATGTCATAGGAAAACATGAATCCTTGGCCACCATTATGCATGAGGAAGGATGTTTTCAAAAGCCGTAACTTTGGGCATGTGGCCAATTCATTCATTTGAAACTTGTAATGAGCCATGTTTATATGTCAGTGCAAACTTGTATTGAAGTTCAAAGCATAGCATACCATGTTAATTTGGGACATCCCGAAACTCTTTTGTGTAATTTTGGTCAATAATTTTACAAGTTTCTTATTATTGTAGCTGCATAAAAGTCAATTTACTCTTTCACAGCTATTATTAATTTTATGTTTTTTCAAAATTCGGTTTTTTTTTTTTTAAATTTTCTTGTCCAAAATATAAATATGCAGGTTTTCTTGTGCTTTGGAAATTCAGTAGCCTCAACCCGCTTTCTGTTGCAAGATGAGTTCAATATACAGACAACACAATGTGATAATTGCATTATTGTATGGACTCTCTCTTCCTCTCACACACACACCCACACACAGACAAACACTGACTAGATTGGTTTATTTGCGAGTGGTTAAACATGTTCCTTCCTGATATATAGGGTTTCATGTTCTGCCTTCAACAAATTGCATGCATATTTTCCATTGTCGCAATGATTGTTGGCAGTGAGGAAATTTCAGAGGCTTCCCAGTTGCTGTCTTGTTTGGCTGATATGGTTTACTGCACGTAGGTCTTCTCTTCCCTACTCATTGAGCATGCTCAGCTGGAGTATTCAAAAATTATCCTACTGAGTTTATTGTATGATTCTGTTGTTGCAGGGTTTGTGCATGTATGCAGGTATGCAAAATAAACATCTGATATTTCCATTTGGAGCTATATTTTACATGAAAAATGCTTTTCAACCTTAGTTTTAGAGAAATTTCACAATGGATTATGTGCTTGTGCTTTTCTAAAACTAAAGGAAAATGGCGGTTGCTTTTTTCTTAAAAAAATGTCTTAAGAAAATATGAGGAGCCATCATTATTGTTAACACAACACTTTTTCTGCTTCATCCTTTGGTGTGGAACTCTATGTACAAATCCCATTTGTTTGGCATGACTCTTCCTGCTTACCATTCTTCCTTGGCTAATCTTTGTTGAGTGTTTCAGACACAACACAAAATCGAAATGGACAAACGAGATGGTATGTTTGGTCCACAAGTAATGGCAGTGCCCCCAATCCAGCAGATGTCACGCCTTGATCAGCCTTACCCACCCTCTGTTGGATATCCTCAACCAGCTTATGGGCAACCCTACGGTTATCCACCTCCTCAGGCACAAGGTTATCCAGGCTCAGGTTACCCTCCCTCAGGTTATCCACCTCCTAGCTATCAGAGGTGATTCCAGTGTGTATCTTGTTCATTTGCAAGCCAATTCACATTTAAATTACTTGTGTATCTACCATTTCCTAGTCAGAGCATTTATGCTACTGTATTTGTGTCCTTAGATTATCCGTTGTAGAATACAGGCAAATGATGTTTTTGAACGTAGATCTAGCTTGTTTGTCCTTGGTATAGTCTGTCACTTTGTATTCCAAAAACTATTTGGAGTGTGTGCTTGAACTTGAATGCGTTCCTACAGTTTGTGGGGGTAAATACCCTATTTCACATGCTGATACCAATTTATTTTTCCTTTTTTCCTCCAAATAAATGCAGTATGACTCTGGTTTACTAATCTATTTATATGAGTAGTTATTGTTTGCTTGCCTCGCCTCATGGATTGTTTCGTTCATTTTTAGGTCTAGTTTCATTGTAAATGGAAGTAATTCTTGTGTAGATGCAATGGGCATCATAGTTGTAGGCAGGCCCTGTTGGGGCTGTTACACTGTTGGTCTCCAGGTTATATCTTCCCTGTCCGATGGTTAGGCTGTTAATAGGTTGGGTAATGCCAATATTTACCCAACTCGTACACAAATTTATTTATAATCATATATAGTTGAATTCGAATTATGTATATATCGTATCTAGTGGGGTTTGTTTTGACCTATGAAGCACGGATACTTCGACATGGTCAAAGTATCGGTATCGGATACGTTTTGGATACCGATACGCCTCCGATACGGCCGGATACGTATCGGATACGACTGAGACGTATCCGAAAATTAAAAAAATAAATTTGATTTTCGGATACGGCCGGATACGCCTCCGATATTTTTCGGATACGGCGGGGTATTACTTGAATTTTTTAAAAAATATAGGGGCACAAGAGCAAATATGTTTGAGCCCTTATTTGCAAATATGTATGATTTATAAATGATAGAATGGTTAGTTATTATTATATATCTTTAGTAGATGTGTGATTCACTTTATAAATCATAATTATTACATTAAATATAATAATAAAATTTAAAAATATATATATTTTATGGACGTATCTTAACTGTATCTGTATCCTATTTTTTTAAGTTTTGCCGTATCGCCGTATCCGTATCCGTGCTTCATAGGTTTTGACACATTCAAATTTATTAAGACTAAATTCAGATTTTCTAAGCTCCTGTCGATTTTGTTGTCTTGAAATAGTGAGTCATCAGTCGTATCAATGTGCGGACATGAACTTTAAAGCAGGCCTACAGCCTTAATCAGGTGTTATTTCTCAAACTATTGGATGTAGAATGCAAGGCAGGGAGAGGACCGTCAATGGATCAGGATTTAATCTGAATCTGATCTGATTTTGAGTTTGATTAGTCGGATATGAATTGACATTTGTGACCGATAATTTAAATCTAAATACAAATCCACTATCTCATACTTTATGAATTTAGATTTGGATTTATTAATATTCTATCCGATTAAAATTGAGTTAAAATTTGGGCATAATATGCTAAAATCAACTATATTTTAATTATTAAAATTGGGTCGGATATTGGGATTGGATATTTGATTTTCAACGGATTTTGAATATGACATGCAAAAATAAAATTTGTTTAATAATAAGATCAAAATTTTCAAATAAAATTTTAATTCGGATCGAAACTAATTCTGATATATGAATTTTTTTTTTTTGCAACATAAAATTATACTTGAGTGTCTAATGTTTTGTTTGGATGTTATTATTTGTGAATTTTATTTTTAATTATTAATGATTGGGAGAAATGTAAAATAAAATAAAATTTTAACTTACCTTTATATCAATTAGTAGATTTTGAATGATTCTTCAATGTTATCTAGTAGAGATATATGAACAAACTTCCATCCACACCAAGACACAACACAAGACAGTTAATAAAAAATAAATAAGATTTCTGTACAAGAAGAATGTGGTTGCCTCCACTTTTGCTATTCGCGGTTGAGATCACCTTAAATTTTATTTTAAAATTAATCTAACGGCTAATATTAACACCCTAAATTTTATAGGAAAAATATACTCTTAAGGGTGTGTTTGGAATGACTTTTTAAAAGTATTTCTAGAAATTATTTCTCATAAGTACTTTAAAAAAAAAAAAAATTGTATTTGAAACCGCTCCACCACTACCACTACCACCCCCACCACCACTACCTCTACCGCCGCCGCCGTCGCCACCACCACTGCCACCGCCCCCACCACCGCCACCACCGACGTCGCCGTCGTCGTCAACGCCACCACCACCACCACCATAGTCGTCGCCATCGCCATCGCTGCCACCACCACCACCACCATTGCCACCGCCACCACCATCGCCGCCACTGTCACCACCACCACTACCGTCGCCACCACCATCGTCGCCGTCATCACCACCGTCGCCGCCACCATCGCCACCACCACCTCTCACCCCCACTACAACCGATGCTTAAATTCATTTATCTCTCCTCTATGTTTGTGATTTAATTTTGGATATGAATAAAAATATGTTTATTGTTTACCATTTTTTATTACTCTGTGCCTTCAGGCACAGACAATAGCTAGTATATATCTATATAATAAAGTAGCTTACAATTCAAATCTCAAAAGATAAACAAAATGACTTTTGCTATTCGCGGTTGAGATCGCTTTAAATTTTACTTTAAAGTTAATCTAACGGTTAATATTAACACCCTAAATTTAATAGAAAAAATAGGCCCCTAAGGGTGTGTTTGGATTGATTTTTTAAAAGTACTTCTAAAAATTATTTTTCATAAATATTTTTTAAAAAATAATAGTATTTGAAACCGTCATACCACTACCTCTACCACCCCTACCCTCACCACCACCACCGCCGCCGCCGCCACCACCACCGCCGCCGCCGCCACCGTCGCCGCCTCCGCCACCACCATCTCCGCCCTCGCCGCCACCACCACCACCATCGCCGCCGCCCTCGCCGTCACCACCACGGTCATTGTCACCCACCACAACCATCACCGTCTCCTACCACCACCACTGCCGTCCACCACCTCTCACTCCCACTACAAACCGATGCTTAAATTCATTTATCTCTTCTCTATGTTTGTGATTTGATTTTGGATATAAATACAAATATGTTTATTGTTTACCATTTTTTATTACACTGTGCCTTCAGGCACAGGTTATAACTAGTATATAATAAAATAGCTTACAATTCAAATTTCAAAAGATAAACAAAATGACTTTTGCTTTTCGCGGTTGAGATCGTTTTAAATTTTACTTTAAAGTTAATCTAACGGCTAATATTAACACCCTAAATTTAATAGGAAAAATAGGCTCCTAAAGGTGTATTTGGAGTGATTTTTTAAAAGTACTTCTAGAAATTATTTTTCATAAGTACTTTAAAAAAAATAATAGTGTTTGAAACCGCCCCACCACCACCGCCGCCACCGCCACCACCACCACCACAGCCGCCACCCACCACAACCATCACCGTCTCCTACTACCACCACTGCCGCTCACCCACCTCTCACCCCCACTACAAACCGATACTTAAATTCTTTTCATCTCTTCTCTATGTTTGTGATTTGATTTTAGATATGAATACAAATATGTTTATTGTTTACCATTTTTTATTACATTGTGCCTTCAGGCAGAGACAATAACTAGTATATATATATATATATATGGACATATCCATGTAACACTAAAACTCAAGTCATTATTTTTTAAATTTTATCACTGTATTTTTATTTTTTAACCTATAAAAATATGTCACATATATACATTTTTATTTTATAAATTTTTATAAGTTTTATTTTTTTAATTAATAATAATTATAGAACATTTAATTTAAAATTAATGATCAAAATTAACAGTGGCAAAGCCAAAAATTTAGCTTAGCAAGGGCATCATGGCCTTAAAGACCTAACACATCACTGCCGTTGATTTATCAAAATAGACAACACTCAATACTGAGACCCATTATTAATATACCATCATGACAATACGTTAGATTATTGAATAAAGTTTCCGAATTAGATCAGAATAGCATTTCACTTTTTACAATAGTAAGATTAAAAAATTTAAACTAATAATGAATAAAAAAATGTGATCCGGTGTTTGAGTTCCAGTAAATGTGTGGGAATGGTGAGACATACACAGTGTATTTGTATATGTGAGAGAATGTTTTCACAACTTAAATTATTGACACTTACGTCATACTAGAGAAATCTTACATTTTGTAATTGTTACCGAAAAATTTTCATATTATGAAAATAAATTGACATTGTTAAGAGAGAGAGAGAAGTCCTTTAGAATAATTTTTTAAACACTTTTTGAGGAATACAACTAACTAAAATATTACTAAGTTCACCCAAGTAAGAGTAAAAAACTTTTAATTCTTATATAAAAAATAAATGAATAAATTCAAATGTGTGAGATTGTTTTGTGGGGGTAAATTTTAAATATACTAAAACCTAGACAATTTTTTTGCAAAACGAAAATGAGTTTAAGACTTAAGAGTCATGCGTCAAAAGAGATGGTAACGGTCAATGAATGTTTATATTTGAGTATTTGTTGATTTTAATGTCACATCAAGGTGGCATGATTTGAACTTATAGCTCTTTGTACCCAAAATAAATGCGTTGACCAAACTACGCTACACCTCGTCTCACCACTCACGAAGCATATTAATTCATCCGATCCATGAACACTCAAAACCGAACTCGCCCATCCTTTTGAGCACGGGGACACGAGAACCAATCCGAGGTAATAGCTCCAGCCCTGAAAATTAATAGTCATGATACCAACTTCCCTTTACCTAATTTTAAATTTGAAACGCCAGCATGAAAAAGATTGAAGGCGGCGGCTCTCAAAGGTTGGATCCTTCTTGTACTTGACAACCTCGAAGACCTTCTGGAAAGTCGTCTACGCCAATAGTTTTGTCAATTAATCATTTTTTCTAAGTCCTCGAATTAAATTGGAGCTTCTTGTTTGAACTGTTTGTTTGGATATACATGAGCTTGCTATCATTAACAAGACTGGTCCAAAAATCTTTCACCTACCTATCAATCTAGAAGAACCTGGTAGTGGTTGATAAATAGTCCAGACATACTTTGAGTGGACTAGTTTTAATGTAAATTGTATGATACCAACCCAACTATTGATAATCATAATTTAGTTGAGTACTGAACGAGTCAATTTTGACATTGTTTAAGACCAATTATCGATGATTATATATGAGTTGTGAATTTTTATTTTTTAGTTCAACGGTTTAGGATGTTCAGGTCAGCTTACCTGCACCTCGATTAACTTTATCCTCGGTCTGGTCAAAGGTAGGTCATCAACGCCGGGACTAAGATTTTCATGAGACTGTTTGATATGTGGGTTTAGGAGGGGTTTGGATTGTGGATTGGGGAATAAACCCATGTTTGGTAACTCATGTTTAGTCCAGGGTTTGGAAACCCAGCCCGTTCATGATCCGGTCATGAAACCCAAGTTCATGAGTTTCATGAAACTCATAGGGGTGTGGGTTTCATATGTAGGTTAATGGGTTTAACATCTAAATGACATTTATACCCCTCATATATCCATACCCATGTTTGGATTAAATTGGTTAAGGGGCACAATAGTCTTTTATATATAAATATATTATCATAATAGTCATATATCCCTGCGCATATCAAACATGGGTATAGACAACATTAAATGTTGAATCCCATCTTTGAGTTTAGAAAGGTTTGGACAAGCCAATTCAAACCCTTTCCAAAAAATATACCAAATAGGCCCTAAATGAATCAAGTTTGGCACAAGTTTGATTATATGATGGACTTTCGACGATCATAAATGAATTGTGTATTTAATGAGTCATATTGTGTCAAAACGTGTGGCTTCTGAGCCCATTAAGAAGAACTAAGAATTTCGTAATTTCGGCTATGCTAATCTTTGAGAATAATAACATAACGATGAATAATTAAGAATTAAAATAGGTCCAATCTACGGGACACCAAAAATCTTCACCTAGCTATCAACCTAGAAGAACCTGGTAGGGCATTGTGATAACTAGTCCGGACATACTTTTCTTTTTGAGTAGATTAGTTTTAATATGAATTGTATGATACAAACCCGACTATCTATAATCATAATCGAGTTGTGTATTGAATGAGTTCGTTTATAAAATAGACTATCGAGGTCATAAATGTATTGGGTATTTAATGAGTTAATTTAGACACGAGCCAAGCACCGAACCCGAATAAATAAGTTCGATTATCAGCTCTAACAATAATTTTGCTAAAATTAAAAAAATGAAAGTTCACACGAGCTAGCAAATTAAATGATCCGGCAAGTTGTATTAATTAATTAATGTAGCATGTTTAGTGTTGGAATGGTGTTGTTATTAGAAAAATCAGTTCATATTAGTGGATGAATATATATATATATATATACACACATATATATACATGTCTAATGTCTCACGTCTGAGACAAATTACTGGCAATTGGGCGGCATTGGGGTATCAATCAATGAGTGCGTGTACATGAAGTGGCCTCTTTCATACGGCAAATTATTCTTAAATGCGTGTGTGTACATGGAAGAAATATTCTTCTTCCATACTATACTAGTAGCTACATGAATTAGATATGATTTTATTGACTTTGCACATTTTAATTTAAGAGTAATGTTATGTATTTCAAATCTGCAATCCAAATTTACATCACAAATAAAGAGAGACCGTTGGATGAGTGAGTCCTATCAACTTTTTTAAATGGGACCCATTCATCCAACGGTTCCTCTTCATTTGTGATACAAATTTGAATTACAAATTTGAGATACATATCATTTCTCTTAATTTAAAATATATGTGATTCAACACATCGTAATTACATAAGAATTAATTACATGATATATTTTTTTTTTTATTCAACGATCAGGAGTGTTCGAATTTCGCTCATTATTTCATTTTTAGAAGAAAAATGGAAAGATCTAATACAATTACCTTGGTAATATTCAAGAAAATCATGACCACCAGTTAAAAAAAGAAAAGAGTAATGTTAGATGCACTTAAAAACTAGACTTGATAATCTCAACCATTAAATAGATAGTGAGTTTCAATAAATACTGAGACCCACAATAAAATCAATGATTATAATTATGGAATTTAATTTTTAAGTCTATTTTTTAAGAAAAAAGAAGAAGACAAGGTCCGGATAAACCGTAATAGACCACCAACAACTCCACTTTTGGTAGGCCAATGAACTGTTCCAACTTAACTTACCAGAGATTCCTCTCTCCCAAAATAAACACTCCCAACCAAAGCATGGATTTTGAAATAATACATTAAAAATTGAATAATAAAATTTTAGAGATGGTCCGGTAGTTAAGCTTGCCATCTTACAAACAAGAGTTCTCAAGTTCAATATTTTTTACACGTTTTAAGTGTCAGCTATCATTGTTCTTCAAAGAATATGTCTTTAAACTAACTCGAATTATGAAAATTAACTCAGAGTTCAAAGAAGTAGTCTGCACAAACCTAGACACACTATAACTAAAAAAAAATGATTGATAAAACATATAAACTTGTCCATTCTTCATTGTCTTCCTCGTACAATAACACTCTAACAATTGTATCGTTTTCAATCATAAAATAATATAATGAAAGGCAAGATTGTTTTATTTTCTGTCATTTTTTTTAACATCATGTACAATTTATACAAATCAGCCAATTACCACCCAACTCTTTAACCCACCCACCCACCCACCACCAAAAACTAAAAAAAAAAAAAAAAGGTGGATTCTCATTCTCACCATTACATTTTCTTTTAATTTCACTCCATTATTACAGTTTATAGACAAGACTCACTTGTGAATATTGAGTCGTACATCGAGTAAATGTGTAATGGGGGATTCGCAATAAGAACTATAGAGCAGCAGGAATGGGTGGGCATTAGCCGTAGAAATCGCCGATCCCGGAAGCTGCCCAAAGTCTCTCGTTGAAAGCCTCCTGCAAATCGTCCGGTACAAACGGCGTCCTACATAGAGGACACGTGTCCTGATTGTGGTCCATCCAACGGTCCAGGCAGCTCCGATGGAATATGTGCCGACAATTCGTCAGCCGTCGGATCTCATCGCCACCGTCAAATTCATACAAACATACCGCGCAACTCTCCGGCGGGTCGATCAGGTCGGAGAACTTCACAACGGGTAAGAGCTCCCGGATCAGGATTGCAGAGACAGAATGGGGCTCCGATACGCATTCGGGTCGGATAAAGATTGCAGTGTCGTCGGGTTCGGTGAAATCGCTGAGACCAAGAATGGCGAAGAGCTTAAAAATGAGTTTTCTGATGAAAACCAGAGGTGCGAGCACGTGAACGAGTAGTTTTGGGAGGAATACGTCGATGTAGCCAACTGGAAACCCCATATCCCTTTTGGGTGAGAGAGAGCCGTAGCGAGAGAAAGAGAGAGATGACTGTGTGTGTATATATATATAAAGGTTTGTTGTGGGTGTGAATTCGATATGCAGAAGATGAGTATCGAACGGAAGAGGAGTGAAGTTTTATGTTAGAGAGAGAGAGAGAGAGACTTGGAGAGGCGTGTAAGACAGGGTGCATTATATAGAGGAGAGAGATAGGGTAGAATGTCATAAATGGGCTTTAAGCTTTTTAAAGGATGACACAAAAAAGACGCAATACACAGAGTGACACTGGTACTGGTACTGGTACCGGTGGTGTGGCTATATGATTATCTAATCTCTCTTTATGACTATGAAGCATCTTATGGCCTGCACATAGGGCTGTTAATCAAGCTAAGTTTAAACATTTTTTTAGGCTCGTTTATGTGTAAATAGTCAAATGAGTCAGCTCGTTTATGTGTAAATTAGGCTTGAATTAGGCTCGAATTTAACTCGATTATCACACTTACCAGCACATAGTAATGTACTTTGTTTTACTGAATGCCCACCTTAATTGTAATCACTTCAAAAGATACTAGTACTAATTGATTGTTTATTTTTTTAATGTGCAATTGATTTAATTTAATATTTGGAAAATCTTATTCTGTATTTAAATTTTTTTACTTTACAGTCACAAATATTAGATAAATTGTACCTTTAGGGATCGTTTACTTACAATATTAAATGGTGAATTACAAAATCATAACAAATTATAACTCTCGAATCCAACATTATATAATATTTTGATTGTAAAAAACACTATGTATTATATTTAGTCTTATTTTAAATTTTTATCCAAATAATACACAGTATCCGTACTATTAAGCCGATTATAATACCACATGGAGAGGTGGTATTACAGTCCAATTCAAATGTATTAAGTTGTAAATTTATTATTTTATCCAATAGATAAACAAAAATATTAATAACTATACAAAATTGACGATTTTTTAGCCAATATATAATTGTTACCATATTATCGCATTCTTAATTTAGGGTCTTACCAAATACTAGATTATAATATATAATATTTTTGTCCCATATTTAGTCATATATTTTATCCACCTATACGAAATTAGCCTGTATTACCTAATACAATTCATTCTTTTACAATCCGATAACTAAACAAGCCCTTGATGTACTAAAAATATTGCAATGCAGCTTTTTTGTTCTTTATTGGCTAAATTACACTGACACCCTCTGACATTTGATTTTATTACACGGACACCCCCTCATGTTTTAAAAATAACACCGAACTCCCTTAACATTTAATACTTGTAACAACCATACCCTCTAACTAGCGGACGTTAGAATTATTCACGGTCAAAGCTGATGTCATCAACAATGATTCCAAGAATACAAAAAATACCCTCTAAAATTAAGTTTAAGAATTCAAATAAATGTTTTTCTTACCTTACAAATTTATCCAACATCTCATTTATTTTTTTTTAATCTATATATTTCATATATAAATTAAAATTTAGAATTTAACACTGAAATGTTTAATTTCCTAATCTATTACATTAATAAGTTAATTTTTAAAATTTTTTTGTTTATTAAATAATATTTGGGATTATTAGGACAGTTTAAAAAATAATCAATTTTTTTTTAAAATCTTAATAATTACCTATCAAAGTATACCATATTAATTTTAATTTTATTTATTATTTTTCTAATTACATGAATTCTTACTCCTACCACCCATCACCACCAGTTTCACCACCTAAACCCACCCATCACACCCATTACCACCGGTTCCACCACTTAAACCCAGCCAGACCCACCCACCACCACCACCAGCATAGAGAAAAAGAGAAAGAGGAGAGACTAAAACCACAACCCATTGAAACCACCCCTACCTCCACCACCACTTGGACCAAACTCATCATCAACCAACACCACCATATCGCAGAGGTTAGAGTTGCAAAATCCACTTGGAGCCATCACTTGCAAAATCCACCTGCAAACACCACCTGTAAAATCCACCCATCACCACCGGTTCCACCACCTAGGGTATCGATCACAAAGAGATAGGAGAGAGAGAGATGAAGATTACAAACCCTAGGTAAAGATATGTTCGTGTGCCAATTGGAGATCAAATCTTATGGGTGGCGATAGTGTTGATGGATCGGTTGTGGTTGGGCCGCTGAGTGTTGGTTGCTAGGGCTTTGATTCATCGTGAGAGAGAGAGAGAGAAATCGTCGTTCGGAGCTTTGATTCGCCGTGAGAGAGAGTGTGTGTGTGTTTGGGGGGGGGGGGGGGGGGGGTCAGCTTTCAGGGAAGGGGTCTTGATGAGTAGTTAATGTGAGAGTAAAATGATCTTTTTGTTTGTGCCATTAACGACGTTCATTTTGTGAGGTCTCAGTGTAATTTTAAAAACGTGAGGGAGTGTCCGTGTTATAAAACTAAATGTCAGGAGGTGTCAATGTAATTTACCTTTGTTTATTTCATAAAAACTCACCTTATTGACGTTGACAGAATAAGTAACAAAAATTAACAGAAGAATCAGGGTGTAATGTAAAAAATCTAAGTGTAAAGTAAAAAATCTTAAATTTTTTAAGATACAGTGAAATTCGCCCAATGAAATGAAAGATTACATTCCTTATTTGGTAGGTGAAGTTTGACTTCTGACCAAAGTTGAAATTAGATGACTATTTAAAAACTTGAAAAAATTGAAGTTTTTTCTAGAAGTTTTGACAAGTAAATGTAGGAGAAGTTATGATAGCTGTTTTTACTTTGCTACAGGAAACATCGACATTATTTTACTCAGAAAAAAATAAATAATTTTTTTTTATATTTAAATAATCTGCAAAACCATTTAAAAAAAGAACAATGCTATATATCCCAAATTTGTATCTCAAATGTGCATCCCAAATCAATGAGAATGGTTGGATCGGTGGTCCCAATTAAAAAAGTTGATGAAACCCACTCATCCAACGATTCTCATTCATTTGAGATGTACATTTGGGATACAAATTTAGATTACATAATATTTCTCTTTAAAAAATTCGAGATTACACTTAATTTTAGAAGAATACATTACGGCAAGGATTACCATTTTCATGCAATTTAAAAAAAAAATTACAAAATAACCTTAATTTATTCAAAACTTATTCAAACATGTTAAAAAAGTATCTAAAAATTAAGAATAATGCTAATTATACCTAATTTGACATTTAATTATTTAGGTCACCATCACGATGAAAAAAAAAACATTGAAAAAAGTTCATGACTATATCCGTACTGCTCCAGCAGTTGTAAAGATCAACACGTTACCCTAGAAGTAGTAAACTTTCACCTTCTTTGCTAAGTTTAAACCAGGGGCCAGCTAGCTGCATTGCAGAAGAACAAAAACTCATAATACTTCACGCGGAAGTGTATGACTTGGTTACGGTACGGAAGAAATAAATTTGATATCGTATCTTTAACTTTTATTATTTTAATGAGTAATTTTATAATTTTTATGAGTTATTTTACAATAATTTTTTTTTATCATTTTTATGAGTGATTTACCATTTTTGTGAGTATTTTTACCACTTGTCTTTAGTACAAAAAAATTTAGCACATTTGTGGGTGTTTTTATTATATTTGTGGATATTTTTTCATATTTGTGAATGTTTTTATCACTGTTGTGATAACTATTTTTATCATTTTTTAGGGTACAACTACAGTAGTAAAATGACCGACAAATATGATAAAGGTAACTACAAATGTGGTAAATGGAGGTATGATACTAAATTTTTTTTTTTTTGGTATCATAGTCAAATCTTGAAGTGTATAAATTGAATGAAGGTGGGAATGGAATAAAAATATATTATTATTTTGATATGTTGTAACAACTAGGGACAAGTGTTTAAATTGTTGGACCAAAATAGTTTTTTAAGTGTAAAAATTAAATTTTTAGTTGATTTGGAGCTTAAATTAAAATAGGACTCGATTGTTGTTTTTGAGTAAATTTATGTGGGTTCGTATTCTATTCCTTGAAGAGAATACGTAGTATATTCACCTATTAAAATTGAGTAAGAAGTGAATGAGAAAATAAGTTCCAAAATGACCCTTTTGAAATGTAGAAATAGAGATTGTGCAATGTGAGATTTGACACCAAATCTACATTGGTTGAAGAAGAAATTCTACATGGCCATATATAGACAAAGTTTGTTCAATGGGTTAGGCCTCAAGAGATACCACACTTTTAAGAGTGGAGCGAGTGCCTATATGCCATGAATTCAACCACACACGCGTGTGTGTCACCCGGTTGGGCCGGGCTCAAATATGGGTTAGATCAAATCTTATCTTTTTGGAGAAAATTTATTTAACGAATTGAGCGTAAATTTTTGAACTAGAATATAATTTTGGTACCTATTGGATCTGAATTCACATTGGTTCAGATTTGTTCTTCCCTCCGGTCCGAATTTCTGAGTAATGTCTATTAAAAAATGAACAGTTATTCAAATGGTGTCTTTTGACTGCAAGTCTTTTGGGTTGCATCCGTTCGACATGGTGACTGTCCGAATTAGTTACCATTCTTTCTATAAATGACATAGATTCATTTCATTCTGCATCATCATCACTAAATTTTGGCAGTCTCATATAGTCATATTTTTAGCATTAGCAGTTTGTATTAGGAGAGTACACAACACAATTTCTGGTTTGCTGGGCAAGTAGATTGGAGTGTTACTTCTATTCGCGTGAAGATCATTGTATCATGAGAGACAGATGCTTTGATTTCCATAAACACTGTGTGTGGGAACGAAATCTTTCTTAAGGATATAGTGTTAAACACTAGCCTTGATCTGCAGAAAGTTTAATCTCAATTTCTATTCTGTAAACGGGTCAGTTGTTTAATTAGAGATTTTATGTGATATTATTTCGTTCTTACTTGTAACTGTTTCGTTCTTAACTGTTATTGTTTTATTCTAATTTGTATAATATAAATCAGTGATTTCAATAAGGGATTTTACTATATTTGGAAAACCATAAATAAAATTCAAAATTCACTCTAATGTTTAGGTAAATTGCTTAGCAATGCACGATGTGCGTTACACGTCAATATATTTAAATAATATATTTTATTTTTTATTATATTTATAATTAAATTGAATAAAAAAATGTGTCGAATAATTAATACTTATTTTAGTTGTTGTTAAACTTAATTATTGATCTATTTTTATCCTTCTTTGAATATTTAATCTATAATTTTTTTATATCTCCTCGGTCCTTTTGGACATTTTCTTTTTTATTCATAATAAAATTTCATTGTAAGATTGTTATTCTTAACTATTTACACATCTATGTATATTATACATTTATTACGTTTTTTCTATCAAAGAGATTGATTAAATTATAATATTAGAGTATAGATAAAAGAACTTGTAAGTCAAATATGTATAAAAACTAAAAATTAGATGAAAGTAAATATGTACATATAATTGAATTTATAATAATAATTAGTGTAAAATAAAAAATTAATTTTTTTTTCACGTATGCTAACATTTATAGTTAGATAAATAAACTCTTTTGCCAAATATTCTAACATTTATAATTAGATAAATAAACTCTTTTGCCAAATCTCGACCTTGACCCGAGACTCAAACCTTAGGCTTTGAAGTTAGATTCGAATCCAAATCCCAACCATAAACCCAGACTTGGATTTTGAACTCGAACTCTTAACTTAAACCTAGCCCGATTCAGATTTGGACCCCAACCTGACACCAAATTTGGATCTAGACCCAAAATTCAGATCCCAACACAAACTTAGACCCAAATGCATACCACAACCCATACCCCTTACCCTGGATCTGGATCTGGATCCTGACCCTGACCCTGACCCTGACCTAGACTCGAACTCTATATGTGGGATGAGGTCAAGTTAGAGGGGGAATGGTGTTTTGGTCTATATAATAAAGAATGATTAATTCTATACTGATAAGATTAGACACTTTGGCGATAAGAATGAATTTTTATCACTAGTTTAATTGTTTGTTATTTAGTAATAACTATTCTATTCTTATACTCTATTTCCACTAACAAAACGCAACATGAGACTATGAGAGTTTAAATATGATAACGAAAAATTAATACTTTGTACCGTAATTTTTTAACTAATAAAAACGTGATACGTGTAGTGTTATCTTATTTTGTTATTTGATTTTACTTTATTATTTTTATGATTAATTATTAAAATTAAATCAATTAAAGATTAATTTACAGTCAAAAATAAATTTTCATATAGTTATGAAATATTCTTTTTCGCCAACGTAATCTTATCGTTATACTTAACGACTTTACCTGATCGCCGGCGCTAACTTCTATGACGGGAATCTTTACAAACCGCCACGAAAATCAGAGGAATATATGAAAAAACTATTAAGAGACAGTGATGCACCGCCAACAAACACCACTTCTGGTATGCCAGTCAACTCTTACAAACTTACCATTGATTCCCTTTTATTTTTTTTTTTCAACTTTTTTTTAATGTTGGGATCAATATACGTGTATCTCAATTAATTTTTTTTTTCCAGTTTGGTTAAAGACAGATCATTCACGGGGAGATTAGAGTATTCATGAAGGATAAATCGTTCATAAATTTGACTTCAAAAAATTATCAAAATTCAAATTTAAGATATTTGAATTTATAACTCATCCCATTTATAACTTAAACTATCCGAATTTACCACCTTAATTTTCAGAGTGGAGCAGTGACCTTTATACCAATTTTTATCCTCGATTCCTCTCTCTTAAAATACCCTCAAACAGAAGTTGCTGATAACAAAACTTACAATGGATTCCACGTAAATTTGCAGATAAAACATATACAACTTGTCCATTAGTCGTTGTCCCCCTCATTTATCAACATTTTCTCAAACCAACTGGTACCATAATAATTCCACTATAAGGCATTAATTACTGTTTTATGCACATCTCTAAAATAATTCCAACCATAAAAGAACAAAACAAAGAGACCCAAATCTCAAAATTCATTAAAAAAAAAAAAAGCCCAAGAACAGAAGACAATGTGTTATTCTTCTCCCACTAATTTTCTTTTATTTTCTACTTTACCTCAATTTTTTTATTTTAAATAAGATTTACATTATATACATATGAGAGCCAACTGTCCCCAATTCTCTAACCCATCACATCACCGCCACCACCACCACTACTATCACGTATCATTGATGGCGCCGTGTCACCATCTTAATATTTATTAAAAAAAAAAAAAAAAGCAGCCCAATTTGAATTTGGACATTTAAATAAAAAAAGGCACTACACTTACAGACTACAGAGCATTAATGGGTGAGTGAGTACTCCCCGTAGAAATCAGAAATCCCACAAGCAGCCCAAAACTTCTCGTTGAAATCCTCCTGCATATCTTCCGGGATTAATGGCGTCCTACAAAGTGGACACGTCTTCTGATCGCGGTCCATCCAACGGTCCAGGCAGTTACGATGGAATATGTGCCGGCAATTCGTCAGCCGTCGGATCTCATCGCTACCGTCAAATTCACACAAACATACCGCACAGCTGTCCGGCGGGTCGATCAGGTCGGAGAACTTCACAACGGGTAAGAGTTCTCGGATCAGGACGGCGGAGACAGAATGGAGGCCCGATGCGCATTCGGGTTGGGTAGTGACTGCTGTGTCGGGTTCGAGGAAATCGCCAAGACCAAGAGTTGCGAACAGCTTGGAAATACGTTTTCTGATGAAACCCAGAAGTGAGAGCACGTGAACCAGTAATTCTGGGAGGAAGAAATCCGCGTAACCAACTGGGAAGCCCATGACCCCTTTGTTAGAGAGAGAGCAAAAAAGACGTAGAGATAGATGTATTATATATATCTACAGAGAGAGAGAGAGGGATGTGACTGTTGTGCGTGTGAATGCAATATGCAGAAGCCGAGTGTTGAACAGAAAAACGAGTGGGGAGAGAGAGAGAGAGAGAGAGTATCACTCTTTGCAATGAATATTTTTTCGTAAGGCCTCATTATATAGAGAAGTCAGAAAATACGTGACGCGGTTGGGTTTTTTTTTTTGGATTTCTAATTTTTCGTAAGATTAATTTCACTTTGCACTCCAAAAGAAGTTTTAATTTTCAATTTATACCCTTAAACATTAAAAATCTCAAATTTCATTCTTAATATTATGAATTAGTAGCCATGTGGACCTTATCCAAACTATCGTTCAGTCTTTCTTCATAAATTGAAGCACATGAGTTGTAAATATTTCAAACACAGACTTATGTAAAAATTCAAAAACTACTAGCACCTTATGTGAGTTAGTTACACATGATAGGGATAACATCTATCTAATTAATGAAACTCTATTTTTATACACAAAATGGTGTCAAATTGATTGCAAACGATGTTATGCAGCAATGAGCATACCTCATTCTCATGTTCGAAGCACTTACACTTCACGTGTTTCAATTTATGACATAAGACTAAATGGTAGTCTGAGTCAGGTCCACATTACTGCCAATTCATAATATTGATGTTGCAAATTAAAATTTTTAATGTTTAAATGTACAAATTAAAAATCGAAGTATCTTTTAAGGTGTAAAATGAGATTAGTCCTCTTCTATATATTTAAATTCTTTGCCATTCTGCTCATGATGATGTGCCATTTTAGCAAAAAAAATTTCTTTGAACTGGACAATTTTAGAAACTTTAAGCCTGCAAATTATGAACTTGTTGCAGAAGGTGTTCATCTTAATTACAATAAGTCTAAGGTTCTAACTCATTTTTATATCTCTGTTTATTTCTAGATTCCAAGGATAAGCAGGGCGAGTGCTAAAACAATTGGTGTTTGGCAGGTGAAATTTCAATTCAAAACCATAGTCAAATCTACATAACTATTTAACCACTCCAACACACTCATTTTTGCTCACCGATTAGCTTATTAAGTTGGATTTTTGCCAAAAAAAATGACAAAAGATTCACGGTCTGATCAAAGGTAGACCATGTATGCTGGGACTAGAGTATTTATGAGGAATAAATTCCTCATGGCTTGACCCGAAGAGGTTGTCAAGATTCGAACTGATCAGAATGTCTGAGTTTATGACCCGTTTTTATTATTATTTGAGCTGCTTTGACATTAAGCTGGTTGACATTTAGCATGTCTATGAAGCACATGCAAATATTAGGTGTATGCCTAGACCGTGTGCTGGGTGTGCATGCACCATTGTATCTGGTTTTCTCCTTAGATGCGATGTTCCTCTTCATCGCATCTAAATAAACAATTAGTATGCACATTCGGGTCAAAGGAAATCAGTCTGTTGAAAGCTGGTCATGCACTGTCAAAATGGCCCATAGAATTTATAACTTGGGTAATTCCCACGTTATATTACACAATTTTTATTTTTTTTTACAGGATATTTAGACTTAGACTACTTGAAAATCTTGACTGTTAAATGTAGAAGTTTAAAAACATTCTAGATGTTGCCAGAAGTCATAGCAAGTCACCTATCAAAACCTAACCATGAGAAACAGGTTGGATGGAAATAAATCATGACTTGAAAACCATGTAAACAGAAGTGCCAAAGTTTATTAATCGATGGGACGAAAAGAAAACAAAATAAACAAAAGAGACCTTTGGATTGCGTTGTCCTACGGTATCAAGTGGGACTGTTGGCTCCACCATTCATCCCTTGAGAAACCCATGAAAAAGAACAGGGTAGGCATGGCTAGTGGGTGATCTTTGGTGCCATGGCCTCATCATGGTGTCAATTTTGCATCTTTATGGGGCCACTCACATATCAATCGGACACTTTTTGGAATACTTTGCACTAAAGTTCTGCTCTCTCTCTCTGTCTGGTATTGTTATAATGATGAAAGATTTGGTGAAGTCCAATCTTTGGTGAGACATATAGATTACAGCCTGTTTAAGTTAAAATATGACTCATTGTTATTGTAATTGATGATCCACCCATAATGTTTGAAAGATTTTGAGGGGAGCAAAAAAGAGAATGACTAGTGAATCCTGGCCAAGGTTGAAGAGTAAAGCATGGCCAGCTCTACTCCCCCCACTTAGAGGCCCCTCTGGAATGTGCTTGGAAAAGCCAACACAAAATGGTTCAGGAAATGCTACACGTACTTAAAAAAGTAGACTTGATAATCATAACTATTGAATAGGTAGTGGATCCTAATAAATATTAGGACCCACAATGCAAACAATGGTTTAAGTCTATATAATATTGCTCAAATAGTCCACCTCATCCAAAACAATGTACTATTACATCATAATCTTCTTCATTTGAAATACAGTAATACTACGCTGAACAAATTTTGGAATCAAATTGAGAGCTCAAATGACATGGCATTGGAATCAAATTGAGAGCTCAAATGACATGGCAGCATATTATTTGGAGTCTTTATTGGGGCCCAAATGACATGACACCAAATAAAGAAACACAAGCCAGCTGTCATGTCATTTAGACTCTAAATTTCGTCCCAAAATTTGGTCATTGTAGTATTACTGTTTGAAATATACATGGAGTGTTTGAAATGTTTGAGCTATTTAATCTTGAGTGCATAATAGGTTCTAATCTCTTCCGAACTTAGTCCAAAATTGATATTGTTGTGCCACGTAAGTATTTTATACACATTTGGGTACACCCCTATCTAATACAATAGTGGCTTGTATTAGTGTCAACCAAATCAGACAATATTACATAATACGCTTTGGTGGGATTATATATCTTGCAAATTGTTTCAAACTTAGACACTACGCTATACTTACATCACATTATATAATCTATCACGATACTAAAATTTGGACTCATTACCAACTTACAAGTCACAAACAAAAACTTAATAAAACACTATCAACCTGCACAATCCTCCAAAATCCCAGAACTCACATTGTAAGATTTTCCACAAATAAATAACCAAAGAAAACAACATAAAAGAGCTGACGACATATAGTTTGTGCCATGTTGGGTCTTATTCTGTCTAAGTTGTGCGTATTAAAAATTATTTAACTCCGATTCAATACATTTATAAGTGTAAAGAGTTTGGGTTATATCGAGCAGCGAATTTATTTGTGTTATATTTAGTCGTGGTCATGTCAAACAATTTATTTGACAAGTCCAGCAAATTTACCTTTTTACCTCAAACATTAAACAAACTTGGTAGTTATGAATCCATATTGTGTTGAATTAATGAATTGCATTTGGAATTGTCACTCATAATAAAAATGATTAACAAACCCAGAAATACAATAAAAAATGTTTTTCTTTTTCCTCGACTTTTCTTTTATTGTGAGGTAGTATAGGCAATTTAATCCATAATATAAAACATAATAGATTTTAATAAACTCATTCGACAGTCTCAAATAGACTTATCCAACGACTACCAACATCTCTTTCAAAATCAGTCACATTCTACCGTGTCTTTAGACACGGATTATTTTTAATAATAAAATAATAAACAAGCAAATAAATTTCACCCAATTTAATATTTATTTATATACACGAAATTCACTTCATTCACTTAATTTATTTTTATTAAATAATGACACAACGTAATACTAATTACATGTTCCACGGCCAGAAAATGGAATAGTTTGGCCCTAGAAATCAGAAATCCGAGAAGCAGCCCGAATCCTCTCGTTAAAAACTTCCTGCATATCGTCCGGGATAAACGTCGTCCTACAAAGAGGACACGTCTTCTGATCGTGGTCCATCCAACGGTCCAGGCAGTTACGATGGAATATGTGCTGACAATTTATTAGCCTTCGGATCTTGTCGGTACCGGAAAATCTGCGCAAGCACACAGCACAGGTCTCCGGTGGGTGGATAAGGTCGGAGAACTTCACAACGGGTAAGAGTTCCCTGATCAGGACTCCGGAGTTAGAATGGAACTCCGATTTGAATTCGGGTCGGGTAGGGAATGTTGTATCGGGTTCGAGGAAATAGCTGAAACCAAGTGTGGGGAAGGAGAAGAAGGAAATAGGTTTTCCGATGAAACCCAAGAGTGTGAGCACTTGGACGAGTAGTTCTGGGACGACGAAGTCAGGGTGCCCTGCGGGGATGCCCATGGCTCCTTTGGGGGAGAGAGAGAGAGAGAGGTGACTATTACAGCAACCGAATGGTGGTCGACTCGTAAAGAAGAGTGAGGTTTTGTTTTGTAAGAAGAAGGAGAGAAAGCCGTACAATGGCATCTTCGGCCCTTAGGTAGATTTTGATGCAAATACTTTAATCAAAATAGGCCAAAAATTAGAATTTTAATGTTACCTCTAAGGGCTAAATAGATTAGAAATTGATGAGTAATTCTATATATAAACTTAATTTGTTGGTTTTATTTACAAATTTAATTATTTATCGTCATTGAATTGACAATAAACTCTACTATTAGTTGAGACACGCCACTAAAATACACTAGATACATTAGATTGGCAAAAGAAAATGTTATTTGGAATTAAAATACTGACTTGATAAATTACAACAATTGAATAGGTAACGAGTCTTAATAAATATTGGAATTCCCAGTTAAATCAAAAGCTAATCTCAACTTGCACCTTGAAAGATCACTCGAATATCAATTTGTACCCTCAAAGTTTAAAAATATCAATTTACACTCTAAAAACATAAATTTTTATCAATGTGCACCGGAGGTTAACTGACATCCATTTTGCCATTAAAAAGTTTGGAATAATTACAAATTTCACCTTCAAAATTTAAATATTTCACATTTATGATTAAAAAAAAAATTCACCATTAATACTCGTTAAATACCTCTCAATTGTGTTGTATCGTATTATTTTGTATCATGTCGTATCATTTTCGTGTTGTGTTCGAGTTGATAAAAAAATATTTTTAACACAAAATATTTTCGTGTCGAGTCAATTGCGTTGTGTCATATATTTCACATTTAGGATAATTTATATAATACTATTTAATATTTTTTAGAAATAATAAAAATACATATTTTTTGCCTATAATACTCATTAAGTAGCTATTTTCTATCTACAGTTGTGTTATTCATATCTAACTTTAATTTCATCGAACAATTAGATTCGTGTCTAACTGTAGACAAAAAATAACTATTTAACAAGTATTGTAAGTAAAAAATATGTATTTTATAATTTTTTTAAAATTTTTAAAATATTTTTTTATTGACTCGAACATGACACAAAAATATTATGACACGATACAATTGAGAGTTATTTAACGAGCATTAATGGAATAAATTCTTTTTGGATCATAAAAATGAAATATTTTAACTTTAAGGGTGCAATTTATAACTAGTCCAAACTTTTTAACGGCAAAATGGATGACAGTTAATCTTAGGTGCACATTGATATGAATTTATGTCTTTTAAGGTGTAAATTGATATTTTTAAATTTTAAGGGTGCAAATTAAGATTTAAGTGATCTTTCAGGATGCAAGTTGAGATTAGCCATTAAATCAATGATACTAATCGATCAAGTCAGCATTTTAAGTTCATGTAATATTACTCATCAACAAATTAGGGCAAGATAGTATTTTCCGAGATTGATAAGAGATTTTATTTAAGGAAAATTTTATTTGGATTTAATTTGAGAACCTAATCAAGAGACTTAATTAATTACAATTGTTTGATTGAAAGTGAGTTTAATCTAATATTGTAACTCACAATTAATCCAATAGCTACATTTTATTAGATTCCTATTTTGGTTGATACAAAATAAAAGACGAGATTTCACGATAACGTAATCAATGCAATTTAAACGAGCTGATTATTTTCTAATTAAGTTAATCAGATAATTTTTAGGAGATTTTTATTTATTTAGTTTCTTAATTGGTTTAGGATTTCTACGATTATATAAACTCCCATAAACTTTAGGACAAAGCGGGTTTTGATGAAATAAAATTATTGGGAAGACTTTCACTCTTTTTCTATTTTTTTGGTTATTATTAGGAATAATCATATCAAACATGCCTAAAGAAAGCGCAAATCAATGGTTATGTTTTGTCCTGTTTTTCGACTCCCTTCTTATACCCGTGTTTTTAAACACTATCCTGCATCATATGGTATTAGAGCCATTGACTTTCGTGATGTAGAGGCCACCTAAGTCTATACATCCCTTGATGCACCTTGGTCTATGCCACATTACCTTGGTCGAGGCAGGTCCAAACGAAGACGTTTGGCCTTAAGGGGGTAGATTGGTATGTAAGTGTGAGTTTTGAGCCTTCATTATACAATTAGTGACCTTGTACAAAACGAACAATATTATACAATACAGATTTGGGCGGTACATTCTACCCCATTAAGCCCAAACGTCCCATGGCAAGTTAGTAGTGGTGGAAATGTTTCAGCTACAAGAGGTAGCATATGCAAATTTTCATGGTTTGTGTTTCTTTCTTTGGATTCCGAAATACAGGAAGTTGGTGGCAAGGGTTGCTAGGATAAAATATCTCTAGTTTTATGTATTGATACATCAAGAGCTCGAGCTTCTGAAATAACCTCTTTGTAAATGTGAGTTAGGTTATATACATATCTAATCTTTCATACACTATACTGTCATCTTATTTTTGCATCATGTGTTCCTATGCTTGCAACTTGCAAGTTTTGTGATAGTGCCAAGGGACCACAAAATGATTCTAGACTATTGACCAATGCTATATAAGCCTAAAAATATGTATTACTCTCGGTCTTGTATAACATAGTATGTTTAGAACTTGTTTTGACGATTTTAAAACAAGTCGTACAATAAAAGGTTAAAATTCATTTTTATATAGCATTGACAAACGTTTCACCAAACATTTGAGACCAAATACATAGACTCTATGCCTTCACCTAACCTCACCCATCTTCGCCACAAAACTCGAGTCTAAGGGTGAGTTTGATAACGTTTTCGTTTTTATGTTTTCAAAAAAAATGAAAACAGAATTAATTTTTATTTTTTTCTATTATAAAAAGGTAAAATAGAAAACGTGTTTGGTTGCAGTTTTTAGCTAGGCTTGGCTCACTAAATCGAAAGCTAAGGACCTTTAGGCAAAGATACTGAAAAACATATTCTACATTTTGTCTAATTTATCTGTTAACGCGTTACCAAGAGAAAGTTTGATGAAAACAATTCATATCAGAAAAAATTAAGTTTAAATAGAAGTGGCAAAGTTTATTAAGAATAAATCATCAAACAATGTGGGACCAAAAGAAAAAAAAAAAGCAGCACATTTGAATTGCTTTGTCCTATGGTCTCAAGGGGGACCATTGGTTCAACTAGTCATCCCTTTAGAAGACCACATAGCAGGCTAAAACATCAAAAAGAAACGAATAAACGTAAAAGAACACCAATCAATCATCCCTTTAGAACCCCATGGTCCCATGAAAAAGAACAGGTTAGGCATGGCTAGTGAGTGATGTTTGGTGCCATGGCCTCATCATGGTGTCAATTTTGCATATTTGTGAGGGTGCCATTCACAAATCAATCTCTCTCTCTCTCTCTCTCTCTCTAATATTTAATGTAATGGTGATACCACCGTCACGTAGTGTCACGTCACCAACCAATTATAAACATATATTTAAGATTAATGGATTCCACCAAATTCTATAACCACCAATAAGGTCCATGTTTAATAACTACTGTAGAGGCAAAAAATAGGGATTACCCCTGACAATATGAAGTTTGGAATTATGATTTATGAAACAATCTCTGAACTTGATCTCCCAGCCCTCTTCCTGCAAAACGAGCAAACTGCCCAAGATCGAAGTGCTTCGATCTAAGGCACTCCGATGCTTAAGTCAGTAACTGAATGATATGAATTGCACGAAGACAAGGAGAGTTCAGCGTACCTTTTCACCTTGGTCTCGCGTTCCTTTTATAACTTGCATTCCCCTTAGGGTTTCCGTTAATTCAGAGGCAAGGTGGCACACCTTCCTTTCTTTCAGTGTTTGAGTTGGAGAAGTTTCTGATTCTTCTCCAATAATTACTCTGAATATCTTTATTCTCGCAGATCTCGTTTATCTGATTGCCTAAGTTTTAGGCAAATCTTTCTGTATCCACCGCCTTTGAGAAGGTCGGGCTTTCCTAATGCCGAGCATCTCCACTTTTTGCCGATCCGTTAACGAGCTCGGTTTGGCACAACCGACCTCTTCTCTTGCCGTGCCGATCTCATCCATGAACTCGGCTGGGTACAAGCCGAGTTATTCCATTGCACTGATGACACACTTTGATAGGCTTGATGATTTCGACGACAGAATTATTTCATTGTATACCGAGCCTTTGATGAGCTCGGCTCTGATGAGGTGCAATAGCGGATTCTTGATTCTTAAGCACGTGCTCAGTCTTTTCAACCTCATGTGAGCACATTTAATGTAAGCACACGTGTAACGCTGGGGTCCAACCCCTTCAACTACCATGCATGTAAGATTGGTGGGGTTTATTTATTTTAGTTGCTTATATAATATTAGTTGGTAAGATTACATAACACTAACGAATTTGGTTTAACCGTTGCATTGAATTTTTGCTCCAAAAGTGGGAGAAGAATAGAAGGCGGTCCATTTACCACTTTATTTTGGGTCTCAAGGAGAGAAAATATTAACTCTAATGGTTACGCCAAGTCAATAATGTTATTTAGTGTTGTGCGTACAGATTTTTGCACAATATATGTTTGAGTAGAAGCAGGACTAGGGTGAACTCGTCTTTACCTCTGACGTCGAGCCCTTGTGGTGAAGGGGATTGGCGTGACGTAGGCAAAAGGAATTAGTTTGATTGACGGTGGCTCCTCCCTGGAACGGTTGAATCAAGTCTCACGAACGGTGGTGCACTCCGGCTTCTCCTGGACACGAAAGGAAGAGTTAGAAGGGCGCCGGAATGTCTCCGGCGTATCCCCTCCGACGAGCAAGTCAGTAGTATCTTTGAGAGAGAGGATATTCAGAGCACACTTGTTCGTATGTATTGCGTACCTTTTATTTGCCTCTTAGAAGGCTATTTATACCTTCGTTGGTAGTAATCATTACAGGCTAGTGAGCAATAGGACGCGTCAGTCATGGGGAAGTGTTTTTCCCTTTTTGCAGAGATATTTGAAGGTCTTTAAATACTCGGTGCCCCGATCAATCAATGCTCCCTTCCTCGGGCGCCCGAGCAATAAATGCTCCTCTTTCTATGTAAAGGCATTGAATGCCTGATCTCTGTGGCACTTAATGTGCTCCTCTCTGGGCTCCACCGGTCATCAAGGACGTCCCATCACCCTGAGTGTTTATTAAATGATCCCCTGCATAGCTGGGTAATGGCTGGGACCCTTGTGTAAAGCTATGTACTATCCTGTTCACAACGCCACGTGTCCTTAACCCTTTGGTCACCAAGTCTGCTCACCCTGCCTTACTGATTTGATGGAAGGGATAGGCTAGTGACTCATTTAATAAGCTGGAGACGTCAGGGTGTGCTTGAAGCCGAGACGACGTGTGGCCAGGTATTCATATCCCGAGAAGACTTAGGCGCCGAGGACACGTGTGAGCTGAGAGGAGCGCCGAGGTTCATAAGTGCTGAGATTACGTGTCGTCGATCTAAACCACCCAGTGGTACCTGGATGCCGAGGACACGTGTCACCATTTTAGCATCGGAAACACATGGAGCCGAGGACGTGTGTCATGATCTCAAGCATCGGAGCACAGTGATCCCCGAGGGCACGTGTCAACATATGCTGCCCCCACAGAATGTCCCATCAACTGCCCCCCAGCCTTTGGCTTTCGTACGACAGAGGACACGTGTTGTGGAGAAGGCGAGAGGGCTCACCAACTCCATCATTTCTGCAGCCGCAATCCCCCCCTTCGGAGATCGTGCGCATTAAATGCGCCCCTCATCGTGCTTCGTGCGCAATGATGGGGACAGGTACTATATAAGTGACACTTAGTTCATTCGTGCTTACGTTTCTCGAAAGCCAACTCCTTCAGAGCTATTCATCGCCGGAAAGTCGCCGGAGAGTCGCTGCAACTGATTCACTTCGCCTCCTCGTTTCGACGTTTTTTTCTGAAGACCACAGCCCTCTGCTGCCACCGCTTCCTTCTTCATTCCTCATTCTGGTGAGTCTCCTTGCACTATTCATTTTCTTTTCTCTATTTTCTTCGTTTTTCCGGCGACCAGTCGCCTTCTTCTCCTTTGCCTGTGTCAATAGTGACTTTGCCTGTTCATTCCCCGTCCGTCGTCTTGCCTTCCGTTGAGCCCAGCGAGTCCACCAACCAGAAAGAACACCCCCTAGGATCCCCTCGTCCCCGAGACATGCCTAGACGTCGTCCCAAGAAGGTCCCCGAGGCAGACGAGGCTGGTTCCTCTCGGCCTCGCAAGTACACCGTAGAGGGTAAGCAGCAAATAGTAAATTTTAAGACCCACTACTCCATCCCCCCCGAGGTCACAGTAGATAAGTTTAAGCCAGAAAAACATAAGGTTGATGTCGGCACCGAGGCTGAGATGCCCTTCTATACGAAGGCCATAATGGAGGGCGGAGTTAGGTTCCCTCTCCACCCTATCCTCCTTCGTTTCCTCCACCATTTTCGACTCTTCCCGGGGCAGTGTTGCCTCAACACTTTTAGGATCATCATGGGTATCGTTGCCTTGAACGAGCGTCACAATCTTCACCTCGGTCTAGACGATATTCTCTTTTGTTATGCCTTGGTGAGGGTCATGCCTCAACAGATGTACTATCTCAAGGCTCGGGACCCCACCATGTACCTAGTCACCCACCTTCCGGACTCCGACAAGGGGTACAAGGATGACCTCCTCATCTTCGGCGGTCAATGGGAGAAAGGACCCGGTCCGGAATACGCTGCCGACTTGTGGTGCCCCAAGCAATGGAGGACTACGAGTACGTCGGTTTTTTCCCTCATTTAAGTTTCCACTTTTCGTCTTTTGCTTGCCAATTAACAATTATCTTCATTGATAGGGATCCCTGACTCTGAGACAGCTGCCCTTCCTCGGAACCAAGTGAACATCGGCGACATCAGCTTCGTTTGGAACTTCTTGGGAACCAGAGGCCTAGGCCGTGCTGCCCACCTCTTTCTTGACTACACTCCAGGGTACAAGAAGTTTAGTCAAACACCTCACAACTACGATCCCTTGGCGGAAGAGGAGCTTGCTGCAGCAGACTTGGAGAACGACCCCGATAGGGCTCCTGAAGCCGAGGTAGAGGGGGTAGCCGAAGGTGTAGCTGCAGAGGAAGAAGACGAGGTCGTTGAGATAAGAGGTCCTACTACTGTCACCGACACTGAACCCAGTACGTCGGCGAGGGAGACTTGGCCAAATTTTGAAGTTCTTGAGAGCTTGAACACAGAGGACGCTCTTGAGGTCGCGATGTCTGGTTATCGCCTCAACTTGGGTTTGATCAAAAAACGAGCCGCCCTTAAAGACAGTCGGGGCCGAGGGTCCAGTGCGAACGAACCCCCTCCTCCACCGCCAAGAGGGACTCCACCAGTCAATCATCCTCCACCATCCAGAGGAACTTCTCGTTCCAACCTTCCGTTACCTCCTTCCCCCTCCAGGTCATCGGGGCGTGGCAGGGGCTGCGAAAGGGACCCACAACCAGAGCAGGAAAGGAGGGTAAAGCAAAGACAAGACGGGGTTGGCCGGGGTAGGGGCACTCCTGCCCCTCCTTCGTCATCATCAGCCTCTGACACTAATCCACCTCCTCCTCCGGTGCCAACGACTCAAGCAGCAGAGTGGCGCCCTCGGGCTCGGGATCGTGATGGTAATCCGATCCGAGAGTCTGACTCACTCATCAACTCTCCTTACGTGGCATATGCCGTGAGTGAAACCCTTCTCTTTCATGACGACATGGAGGAGCACCGAGGCAGGCCACTGAATTATCTCCTTCGCAACATTATTCAGAGTTCGTTGGTGGTGAGTGTCTTCGTTAAACTTCTCCTTTATTAGTTTTTAATGCACCTCGGGGCTGCTGGCCAAATGTCGTGCCCATGTAGCAGACGTCGGGGGATCCTTCCCATCGGGGTTCGATGCCTCGTCATCTGGTACCCTCTTAATAACTTGTCATATTTTTCACTTTGGTTAACTTCAAGGCTGCCACTTCCCTCTTCTCTTCCACGAGGTCTACGTCCAAGCCGAGTTGGCGGTCGTTGTCTCCTGTGTCAAAGGCCAGTGTCCTTATAGTGGGAAGACCCACTTCAAGAGGGATGACCGCTTCAACCCCGTATGCGAGGGCATATGGCGTCTCCCCTGTTGACCTGCGAGGGGTGGTTCTGTATGCCCATAGGACGTTGAGGAGCTCCTCCACCCACTTCCCCTTGGCTCTTTCCAGCCTTTTCTTGATACTATTGATGATGGCTTTGTTCGAGGACTCAGCTTGCCCGTTCCCCTGAGGGTACGCGGGGGTGGAATAATAGTTTCGAATCTTGAGGTGCTCACAAAAGGACTTGAAAGGTCCGCTGTTGAATTGCGTTCCGTTGTCTGATACAAGGGCGCGGGGGATCCCAAATCTTGTGACTATGTTTTTCCACACAAACTTCTTGGTGTCCACATCTCTGATATGAATCAGAGGCTCAGCCTCGACCCATTTTGTGAAGTAGTCAGTTCCCACTATCAGGAACCTTTTGTTGCCGGGAGCCCTAGGGAGGGGTCCAACCAAGTCGAGCCCCCACTGAGCGAACGGCCAGGGACAGGTTAATGGGTGCAAGTCCCCGGCTGGCTGTCGAATAGCTGGGGCGAACCTCTGACATTGGTCACATCTTCGAACGTATGCCTGTGCATCTCTCTGCATTCGCGGCCACCAGTACCCCTGTGACATGATGCGGTGGGCCATGGATCGTCCTCCTGAGTGCCCCCCGCACATGCCTTCATGCACCTCGTACAAGAGCGGTTCAACTTCGTCTTCGCGGACACAGAGTAGATACGGCCCGGAAAATGACCTTCGATACAGCTTCTGATCCGGAGAAGCCCAGAACCTTGGGGCTCTCATCTTTATCTTCCTAGCCTCCTTTGGACACTTAGGGAGTATCTCAGAGAGGAGGAATCCGAGTAGTGGATCCATCCAACTAGGAGGCTTCTCCTCCTGTTCAATGACCGCCACACAAGGAACTGGATCTATGGTGGGGCCCGGAAGGTACTCCACGGTGATTCTCCGCGTTGTGGTGGAGTCCAATGCCGAGGCCAGGTTCGCCAAGGCGTCGGCATGAGTGTTCTCGCCCCGGGGTACCTGTTTGATTTCCCTCTTCTTGAATTTGTGGAACAAGGTCACGGCTTCACGATAATAGGCTTTCATCCTAGGGTCCTTTGCTTCAAATTCCCCGCTGACCTGATTAACCACTAGCATGGAGTCGCAATGGACTGTCAATCCCATTGCTCCCGCTGCGTCGGCGAGTTTGAGCCCAGAAATGAGAGCCTCATACTCTGCTTCGTTGTTGGATGCCTTGAACCCTAGCCGGACAGCTTGCTCCGTGACCACTCCTTCCGGAGAGACAAGCAACGTTCCGATACCGGAACCCCTGTTGTTGGAGGATCCGTCCACGAAAAGATTCCAGGAGAGTTCCTGGGATGGAGACGTAGGTTGCTTGACAGCGACGGGGGGTTCTTCTTGAGGGGGAGGAGGTCTCTCCTTGGAAAATTCCGCTATGAAATCCGCCAACACTTGCCCCTTTATGGCAGTACGGGGTTCATAGCGGATATCGTGTTCCCCCATTTCCACTGCCCACTTGGCGAGCCTCCCTGAAAGGTCGGCTTTCCTCAAAACAGCCTTCAGAGGTTGGTCCGTGCGGACCGTGATTGAGTGTGCTTGGAAATAATGCCTTAGCTTCCTCGCAGCTGTGATTAATGCTAAAGCCAACTTCTCCAATGGTAAGTACCTCGTCTCTGCATCCAATAAGGCTTTGCTTACATAGTATACTGGCTTTTGTTCGCGTTCATGCTCATACACTAGTACTCCACTAACTGCGAATTCTGATACCGCCAGGTAGAGGAATAGGGTTTCTCCCGGTGCCGGGACGGACAGGGTTGGGAGGACTCTAAGGTACTCCTTGATCCCTTCAAGCGCTTCCCCGCACTTATTGTTCCAAATCCCCTTCCCAGATTTCTTGATAGCATCGAAGAAGGGTCTACATTTGTCCGACGATCGGGACATAAAGCGGTTTAGCGCTGCTAGCATTCCAGTGAGTCTTTGGACTTCCCGAACCGTCTGGGGGCTTCGAACGTCTAGGATTGCTTGTATCTGCTCTGGGTTGGCCTCGACGCCTCGGCGGCTGACTAGATACCCCAGGAATTTCCCGGATCCAACTCCAAAGACGCATTTCGCCGCATTCAATTTCAAACCATACTCCCGAAGGGTGGAGAAGGTATCATCCAAGTCCCTGATATGGTCATCCTTCTTTCGACTCTTCACTAGCATGTCGTCGACGTAAACCTCCATCGTGTCCCCTATCTGCCTCTTGAACATTCGGTTCATAAGTCTCTGATATGTGGCCCCAGCATTCTTTAGGCCGAAAGGCATGACCTTGTAACAATAGACTCCGCTGGGAGTAATGAACGCGGTCTTCTCTTGATCCGATAGATGGAGGGGGATTTGATGGTATCCGGCCCTGGCATCCAGGAAAGCCATGCGCTGGTGCCCTGCCGTGGCGTCCACCAGCTGATCCACCTTTGGGAGGGGGAAGTCATCCTTTGGGCAAGCTTTGTTTAGATCTGTAAAATCCACGTATACGCGCAACTTTCCCCCTTTTTTCTTTGCACAAACAGTATTGGATAGCCATTCCGGAAATTGGACTTCTCGAATGGCATCGGCTTCAAGGAGTCTTTCTACCTCTTCATTTACGGCTTTGGCATGATGCGGGGCCGCACGTCGGGGCTTTTGCTTGACAGGTTTATGGGCGGGGTCGACATGAAGTCTGTGAGTGATAACATTGGGGCTTATCCCCTTCATTTCCATGGGCTCCCATGCAAATACGTCGGCGTTTTTTCTCAAAAAGTCAGTCATGTCCCTTTGTTCACCCATGGACAAGGTGGAACCAATGAGGAAGTACCTTTCCTCATCCCCTTCCACCAAAGGTACCCTCAGGAGATCCTCCATGGACCTGTCAGCCGGGTCGACTCGTGGCTCATCAACCCCAAGCCGCCCGGACTGTAATTGCTATTTATTTAGCAATTCCTCTAGGGGCCGTTCCTTCTCCTTGGAGGCGACTCCTGCCTTCACAGCAGAGTAAAAACACGTCTTGGCAGATGCCTGATCCCCGCGGATTTCTTTTACCCCCTCCGGAGTAGGGAACTTCAGCTTCTGGTGGTAGGTGGAATGCACTGCCCCTAGCGCATGTAGCCAGGCGCGCCCCATGATTATGTTATAGGGTGAGTCAGAGTCTATTACCACAAACTCCGTGTCTGTTGTAACCGGTCCTGTGATGACGGGAAGCGTGATCTTGCCCAAGGGCAGGGCATATGAGCCATTAAACCCGACAAGGGGTGTGTCTACTCTGACGAGATCCTGGGGGCCAAGTCCCATGCGCTTCAGGACTTCGTAATACATCACTTCAGAGGAACTCCCAGAGTCCACCAGGATTCTCTTGACATCGAAGGTACCGATCTTTAAGGTGAGGACCAAGGCGTCCTCATGGGGGAGTACGACACCAGTCAAGTCATCGTTGGAAAATGTGATGTCCTTGTTGCTTTCTCGGATTCTCTTGCTGGGTCGTTCTCCCTTCTCCTCGTCCACCTTCCTCGTGAAAGTCACCCTCTTAAGATCCGATCTGAGGGTATTTGAAGTCGGGCGGTCCGTGGGGCAGACGTGGATGACGTCGATGACATTGCCCTGGACGTTTACCTGACCATCGGCGACACGGGTCTCCCTCGGTACCGCTCCCTCAATGTACTCCTTCAGGTGCCCCTCCTGCACCAACTTTTCCAAGAAGGACTTGTAGACCCTACAGTCCTCGGTGAGGTGTCCCACATCCTGGTGGTACGAGCACCTTACTTTCTGATTTCTGGTGGATGGGTCACCTAGCATCTTAGGCGGCCATTTAAAGAAGGGTTCTCTCTTAATCTTGTTGAGCAACCTGTAAATGGGCTCCTTGAACACGGTTTGGACCCCTTTGAAAGAGCCACCAGATGAGGGCATCAATCCCTTTCGGGGGAGGTCCCCTTTCTCAACTTCTCTTCTTCTTGGGGCCAAGAGTTTTCCTTTGCCCCCCAGCATTTCGTCTTCTACTCTGGAGTACTTATTTATCCGGGCCATCAACTCCCCCATGCCAGTAGGCGTCCTCTTCGTCAAGGATCTATAGAGGTCGGTGTCCCTCGAGAGGCCAAGTCTGAAGGAGGCAGCCGCCATGACTTCAGAGCACCCCTCTACTTCGTTCACTTCCTCCCAATAGCGGGTAGCATATTGGCGAAGAGTCTCTCCTTCCTTTCGCCTTAAAGTTAACAACGAACCGACATCCTTTGGGCGTTTACTCCCTGTAATGAATCGGGCCAAGAATTGCTTGGTTAACTCCTTCCAAGACCCTATACTGCTAGGTGGAAGGGTTTCAAACCACTTCATAGCAGAGTCGCCCAGACTCATTGAAAACACCTGACACAATAATCGGTGGTCAGAGTGATAGAGAGACATCATTTGCTTATATTGTCTTAGATGGGCTTCAGGGTCTGATCGCCCGTCATAGATTTTGAACCTTGGTACGGCGAACTTTTTCGACACCTCCATGTCTGCGATGGCCTTTGTGAAGGGCGACTGAATGACCTCGTCATCCGTGTCGTCTTCTAGTATGGTTTTGCCCCTTCTGGTGGAGTTTAACCGTACCCGGAGATCCTCTTGGCGTCGGGATTTCGTCTCTTGCTCGTCCCGGCGCCTAACCGGACATCCGGACTTATTGTTCCTTACGGAGAGGGTAGACCCCTCCCCGGACTCTTCCACGCCCCCTCGCCCGGAGAGTCTCCGACGGAGGTCATTCCATGCCAGAGACCTCGTCTTCTTGGCTGGGACCTCCGGGAGCTCCCTCCTGGCCCTCGGACGCTTCGGAGCCCTGGAAGTATTTGAGCCGCCGCTGAGACGGTTCCTCAGGTCTTGAACCCCCACTCTTTTGACAGGGGGCTCATGTGATCGCCGCTGGTCCCGGGATCCTCCACTAGAAAGCGTGAACTCGTTGAGCCGGTTTAGGACATTGACGTTGTCCTCTTCCAACTGTCTCAGGCGGTCCCCGAACTGGTCCTCTATTACTTCGGCGAGCTGCCGTGCCAACGGGGCTGACTTTCCAGACCCAACGCCCATGTTGGTCCAGTGGGTCGCTTCCTTGGAGTGAACTGAACACTCCCTATTCACGCTTTCCGCGCGATCCTTAGTTCTTGACACGGAGGGAGCTGTAAGCTCAACGTCCCTTTGCTGAGTACTCTTTCCCTTTTGACGAGTATTCACCATGGTCACTGATCCTCGGGAAGTATGATCTTTCCCACAGACGGCGCCAGATTGTGCGTACAGATTTTTGCACAATATATGTTTGAGTAGAAGCAGGACTAGGGTGAACTCGTCTTTACCTCTGACGTCGAGCCCTTGTGGTGAAGGGGATTGGCGTGACGTAGGCAAAATGAATTAGTTTGATTGACGGTGGCTCCTCCCTGGAACGGTTGAATCAAGTCTCACGAACGGTGGTGCACTCCGGCTTCTCCTGGACACGAAAGGAAGAGTTAGAAGGGCGCCGGAATGTCTCCGGCGTATCCCCTCCGACGAGCAAGTCAGTAGTATCTTTGAGAGAGAGGATATTCAGAGCACACTTGTTCGTATGTATTGCGTACCTTTTATTTGCCTCTTAGAAGGCTATTTATACCTTCGTTGGTAGTAATCATTACAGGCTAGTGAGCAATAGGACGCGTCAGTCATGGGGAAGTGTTTTTCCCTTTTTGCAGAGATATTTGAAGGTCTTTAAATACTCGGTGCCCCGATCAATCAATGCTCCCTTCCTCGGGCGCCCGAGCAATAAATGCTCCTCTTTCTATGTAAAGGCATTGAATGCCTGATCTCTGTGGCACTTAATGTGCTCCTCTCTGGGCTCCACCGGTCATCAAGGACGTCCCATCACCCTGAGTGTTTATTAAATGATCCCCTGCATAGCTGGGTAATGGCTGGGACCCTTGTGTAAAGCTATGTACTATCCTGTTCACAACGCCACGTGTCCTTAACCCTTTGGTCACCAAGTCTGCTCACCCTGCCTTACTGATTTGATGGAAGGGATAGGCTAGTGACTCATTTAATAAGCTGGAGACGTCAGGGTGTGCTTGAAGCCGAGACGACGTGTGGCCAGGTCTTCATATCCCGAGAAGACTTAGGCGCCGAGGACACGTGTGAGCTGAGAGGAGCGCCGAGGTTCATAAGTGCTGAGATTACGTGTCGTCGATCTAAACCACCCAGTGGTACCTGGATGCCGAGGACACGTGTCACCATTTTAGCATCGAAAGCACATGGAGCCGAGGACGTGTGTCATGATCTCAAGCATCGGAGCACAGTGATCCCCGAGGGCACGTGTCAACATATGCTGCCCCCACAGAATGTCCCATCAAGTGTCACCGCTTATTAAAATGGAAATAAATGGACAAACAAGTCTCACAAAATTCAATAATTGTCATCTATATAATATATAACTACCTTTACGTAAAAAAAAAAATCTATTTTATTTATTTTTGAACTTTTTTATTAGACGAGTTACACCGGCACTTATATTGAATATTTACTCTTGTTTCAGTCCATTTATCACTTTTTTCTATTTTTTTGTGTCTTCTTCAGTCCACTTTGCGAATAGACCAGACCACCCTACAGAGCAATAATGGATTTGTACTCGTCGGAAACCTCAGAAGCAGCCCAAAGCCTCTCGTTAAAAGCCTCCTGCATATTTTCCGGGATAAACGACGTCCTACAAAGAGGACAAGTCTTCTGATCGTGGTCCATCCAACGGTCCAGGCAGCTTCGATGGAATATGTGCTTACAGTTTATCAGCTGTCGGATCTCATCACTGCCACAGAATTTGTACAAACACACCGAACAGCTCTCCGGCGGGTGGATATGGTCGGAGAACTTCACGACGGGTAAGAGTTCTCGGATCAGGACTGCGGATACAGAATGGAGTTCCGATGCACATTCGGGTCGGGTAGGGATTGTTGTGTCGGGTTCGCGGAAATAGCTGAGACCAAATGTGGGGAAGAAGATGATGGAAATAAATTTTTGGATGAAACCCAAGAGTTTGAGCACTTGGAGGAGTAGTGTTGGGAAGACGAAGTCAGGGTGACCCGCTGGGAAAGCCATGGCTCCTTTCCTTAGGTAGAGAGAGAGAGAAGCAGGTATGGTAGCCTGTAGTTATATACCGAAAGAGAGTGAGAAAAGAGAGATGACAAAGTGTGTTTATATAGGCGTGTTGTGCGACTGAATGCCACATACAGCAACCGAATTGTTAACGTACAGACGAGTGAAGGAGATAAGGGTGGTCTATTTTTTTCTGTCTGTCACGAGAGGACGAGGTTGGAACCTTTCATCTAGTGGTCCAACAAAGAACGGTAGTGGTCATTAGATCAATCCATAATTTTAATTAAATTGTCGATGACTAATATTATATGAACTTAAAAATTTGACTTAATTTATTAATTTAATGATATTATTTTATTAAAATTATTGAATTAATATTAAATTTTAATGTTTAATGTTTAATATGACCTAAAATCAATTCAAATGTCATAGTGAATTAAATCAATAAATTATGTCATAATAACATTGCTCGATTGTCTATTTGCATCCTACAAATATCAACTCTCACTTTATAAAACTCACTATAGTAAAATTAAATTACCCATTTTATTATACTTCTAACTAATTAGGGATGAAGTGAGATTCTTTCTTGGATATTTTTCTTATATTTTTTTTTCTTGTTCAATCACGTATTATGAAATCAAGTATGAGATCTGATGTATGTAATTGAATCTCTCACTCATTAATGGTGAATGATATGTTCAAACAATTTTTTTTTTTTAAAAAGTATTGTAAAATATCTAAATAAATCCACCTTAAACTGAACCCGCCAACCCTATTAATGACACTCATTTCAATCTATAATCATCTCTATTAGCATCTTAAATAAAGTAATGTCATTAGGAATTACTAAAAATGTTACTTAATTTGTTAAATTAATTGTGTGGGAAGTGACATGGTCCAATAATTTTATTGCAACTCAATGTGTCATTAGGCTAATAAATTATGTTTAAAAAATTTAATACACATAAATATGTTGTTCCCATCCAATTTTATGTCTTAATCAAAGACAACACATGTCTTTCAAATAAGGACACATGGGATCACAAGGCGGCTGATATCATCTTGAACCTTTCCAATTTTGTTCAATAAGTTTAATGTTCAGTCGTGATTTGAAGTGTTTACTCTCAGTTTCTATAACTAGAAGAGAATGTATAAATTCGATTTCCTCACAGAGAACTGTTTAGACATATAGGAGTAGAATGGTGGAAAAAGTTTCATGCCCTACAGTAAATTATAGATCATGCCACACAATCATAGCTTGAAATAATTCTGCTGTGCAAATAAGGTCCATAATCGAGTTAAGTTACTCAGATTTGACTTGAGTTTAGGCTCATTGACTTGTTTATATGTAAAATTATCGAGTTATTAGGGCTCGGTTCGAGTTCTGCTTGCTTTGGGCTCGGCTAGTTAACAATTTTTTAGATTTATTTAGAAAAACGAACTCGACTCGGTTCAAACCTGTAAAGTCTGATTCGATTATCAAACCCTCTTACAAACATAATTTTATGAAGCCTCCACCTTTTCATTTTTACAACTGAGAGCCTTTTGGGATTTAAAACATCTGACTTGGTATTACTACTCCCACCACTCCAATCCCGGAGAAAATATTCAATATAATAGTAATCCGATGTCATTATCATCACATACTATTACCAATCAATTATGAACAAACATGTAAAACTAGTAGATATCTCAGAAAATTCGATAATCATCAATAACTTTCACATTCAAAAACTATCATATAGAATTAGTGAGATTTATTTATCTTATAACTTGTTTTTAACTCTTGAACCAATTTTCAGATGCCTGCTAAGTCACCAAAAAAAAGTTAAAAACAGATAAGCCATGCACAAACTATATAAAATTAAAGTTTAAGCCAACAAATAATCGGTGTCTTCTTCACTAGCCTTTGCTTTTGACGGCGGAGAATATTCCTCTAAAAATATAAATCAATGAGCATCGATGTGATAGAGTTGAAGTAATTCAATTCTTAGGCTGCTTAACTTGTCAAATGATGCTGCTGGACAAACATATATATGCCCCCTTCGTTTAATTTTTTACAAGGAATTCTGTTGTCCTTTTCACCTACTTATCAAAAAGAATGCTTTGAGAACAAGTCATTACATTGAGTGAGTCATCATCTTCGTCCTGGTATTAATTTAAAAATCATTAGGGTTCTAAATAAACCAAAATTAGAAGAGATAATTTTTGACACAACACGAAAACACGACTTAAAATCGTCACGAAATTAGCGAGTTAGGGTTGAATATTTCTCGTCACGAACCCGTATATGACACGACCCATTAACACAAATAATAAATAGGTTGAGTTAGTGTTAAAGACAAACAACATGAAATTGACATGATTAGCACGTTTAAGTAGTATTATAAGAATAAAATTTTAATATTTTATTATATTTTATTAAGTAATCACTTAATTCTTGTACAAAAAAAAATATTTTTACTCATTTTTATTATTATATTTATTAAGTTAATTTTTAGTTTATAAAAAAAGTATGAGTATAAGTTCAATTAAGTGATAATAAAACTTTAGACATAAAATTGAGCATTAAATTTTTTATTCACGGATTACATGAGTCAACACGAACACGACACGAAAATAAATAGATCGATAAACCACAACATGATTAGTTAAACGGATTGGATTAGGGTTAACTAGTGCTTGAAACGAATCCAAAATAACCCGACACGAAGATAACCTCATACGACACGGTTGCCACCCCTAACCCAAAACCAAGATTACTAGTTGAACACTATTTTTCGTTGTGAAATGAAAAAATTAAATTTTTTATATCATAGCCTTATCTTTAGATTGAAAGTTGCACCATTGACCGAGACAATGAAAGTTGGATGAGTAGCTTATTTCGGTATCATTGTTTTGAAAATCAATGTTTTTTTTTTTATTATTATTTTTAATTTTTCGCAGAAATCTTCAAGATCCAATGCACATTTTTAAAATCAGTGGTAATGTTTTTCATTGTTTTGAAAGATATGGTTCTCTCTCTCCATTGATGGAGAAAGAATTTCTGGAGAAGGGTTAGAAGAGCAAGATGTTTGATTACTTAATTTTATTTCAAACCGAACCCTATTGTCTTTTTTTTTTTTTTTTCTTCCTACCACATGAGGATGAAACCGAAGAAATATATTCCAAAATGACGAAAGAAAGTAATAATAGATGCTGAGAAGAGGCTCAGAAGCAAAAAAAGAAAGATGCATCTTTGTAGAGTTCAAATTATAAACCCAAGGTGAGTTGTAACCCAAGTTGAATTTGATCTCTTGAAGAAGAGATATGTTAGGTCCACCAAAACTATTAGTCATATATTTACCTACCATGTATAGAATTTTATACCTTCCATGTATAGAATTCTGACCAGCTAATCCAGCCTCTCAACAATAGGACATTCATGTGTCCTCTAGTCTAGGAATTTTAGACTTAGATTTTTTATTTTGGCTTTGAAATGGGGATTTTTGTATCCTTCTTCATGTATATATACAACTATATCTTGTCAATACAATTACAAAAAATTCCAACAACTTTGTCTTTTTCTTCCATATTCTTGACATGGTATCACAGCAAATAGTCGGTTTTGTCATATTCCACCATATATGACCCATTAGCCACCTCTCCTCCGGGCCGGGTCTCTTCTTCCGTCAATTCGACATCCCTACTCGTCATGGATGTTTCCTCTCCATATTTTCTCCATTCATCAGATCACCAGGTGCAATTTTAGTCTCGAATCCTCACAACGACGACAATTATTCCACTTGGAAGAGGGCCATGAAGATGGCCTTGAATGCCAAAAATATTTGGGTTTCATCAATGGTACCCTCAGCAAGCCAACTTTTTCTTTGGCAAAAACTCAATTGTGCGTGTTGCAATGAAATGGTTTTATCGTGGATATTCCATTGATAAAACTATTGTTAATAGTTTGATCTATCATGATAGTCCTAGTGATGTATGATAAAACTTTCAAATCTCGGAATGAATTACCTTCTTAACAACTCTAAGTGCCTTTTTCTCTTTCTTCTCTCGAATTTTTCTAAGCAAGTCACTCCTTGGCTTTTCTTAAATCATATGTCATAAATCACATGTTTTGAGATAAGAAAGAAAAGTAATCTTCATTCTCTTGTAATTAGAGAATATCATCTTTTCATGATCATCATAATCGTAACGATCAAGCCTTCAAGGATTGTATTGGCTCTAAAATGAGCTATCTAGACTTTCAGGATCAAAAGTTGCCTCTGATGGAAAATTGTCTAGATTTTCAAGATCGTAAAATTGGCTTTGATACCAATTGGGATTACTCCAATTAGAAAATCATTCTGATATACCAATTTGTTAAAGTCAAGAGAACTAGAAATAAAATGAAAGAAAATAGAGGAGAATATGAACACTCAATAAAAAAATAATTTTCATACAAATTAATTAACACAAGGTCACATACCTATTTATATAGTCACATAACATTACATTAACACACCACTATCCCCACTAACTCTTATAACCCCTAAAATATAAAGACACCACTATCTCCATTACTTAGAGAATTAACGCACTACAATTACTTTTGTATTCTATTTGCATATGGATGACCCACTAACTATTGTTATTAAGACACTTTCATAATATAATAAAAACTCTAAAATCAAGTGTATTTTCCAACAAGCTCCTCGTCAAACACAAAAATCAGTTGTATTTTCCAACAAGCTTCTCGTCAGGTAAGCCAGCTATAAGACCAACCTTGATCCCTCTACAAGTCTCAGTGGCTCAGTGCATTATGTATATAATAATATGCTCTAATTATCTCATTTGCAGAGATTAAATTACTCTCTGCATGAAGATGTAAAAAAAAAAAACACACTTCTTCTGAGTCTGACATCCACTAATTTTGTTGTTCTTTGTGTATCATGCTGTTTTACGAACAAAGAGGATAGGAAATCACGAGTCAAATTTCTAGATAAGGCCTAATTTAAGTGACTTTGTTCAGATTTAGTTGTTCACAGCTGCTTAAAGTCTGATATATACAAGATTCCAAGTCATTGTGTGGATAGAAATAGAGGGCTGGTGTCCTTTCAGCCTCAAGTTAATTTCTTCCTAAGGAGGTCTGATAGTAGGGGGTCGTGGGCTTTCCAGCATATTCTAGACTCTCAGCGATGTGATAAATAGAGAAAGATATTACAAGACAAATGAGTCTGAATATTGGTGGGTCATGGTGGCATGTGGGAGTGTTGGCCTTCCTGTCCCAGATTCCTCCATAAAAGTGCTTATAAATCTACCAATATCATTTCATCTGACCCTTTCCTTGACACCACCAAACAGACCCTCTCTCTCTCTCTCTCTCTCTCTCTCTCTCTGTATTAAACAGATTCAAAAGTTATGTCCAGGAGACAAACCGTTTGGACCAAGTCTTCAATGATTCTGATGGATGAAATAAATGATGAATACTCGTACATTTGAATTAAATTTTGTTTCACTAACGTGAGCGGTTGGAATGAATGAATCTCACTGACTTAACACTTATCGTCCACCAACGGTTACCACGTCACATCATTTTATATTCAAAATTTAGTACAAATTTTATATTCATAGCATTGTTGGGAGAAATATACTTTGCACCCTGAAAGATTTTAATTTTTTCATTTTGTACCATCAAAGATTATATTTTTTAGATTACACCCTTGATGTATCAAAAGTATTGCAATTTGGCATTTCTATTAGCTTTCTGTTAATTTTTTCGTCAATGTTAATGGGTTGACTTTTGATAAAAAAAAAAAATAACGGAAACTAACAAAAAGACTACATTACAATAATTTTAAAACATTGAGAGTGCAATGTAAGAAATTTAATCTTTGAGGGTACAAAATAAAAAACTTAAAATTTTTAGGGTGTGAAATACAAAAAAAAAATTTTGAATCTTAGAGGGACAATCTGTCACGCTAAGTCTCCCTTAAATTCATATTTGAGTGTGAACACTGCACAATTACTAAAGCATAGACATAATCTATTTCTTACTTTTGAATCACGCTTTCGGTTAAAAACAATAAACTGCAAATTGGCAGGTGTGAAAAAGGTTATTTGGATGACAGATAATTATTCATAATTGTTTTGACAACTTGATTAATGAGGAACAATGGTTATGATTCCAAACGTGTTTTAACGGTCATCATGTTTGCCCAAGTTCTTGAGAGAATTGCACTTTTATACCCTAAAAGTTTTTAAATTTTTTAATTTGTATCCTCAAAGATTAATTTTCTTATATTACACCCTCAATATCATAAAGTGGTGTCAATGCGACCCTCAGATTAAATTCTATTGTTTTTTCTGTCAAATCCTGTTGCATGTGACATAGGTGAATTTGATGGAAACATTAACGGGAAGTTAGTGTGAGAGTCATACTACCCATTTTATATGCTTATTAGAATAATAAATTAAATAATATGTGGCATATTAAATTTAAATTTAATATACATAAACGGATCTTATAGACCAAAGTTTTTGATTAGTATTATTATTTATTTTATACTGAAAGGTCTCTAATTTCATGAAACCACAAGAAAATTACACTAACTGTGACATTTTAATGAGAATTTTTCTGAAAAAAGATTTGGTAAAAATTATTCTGACTTCTGGTCATGCTCATGCCCCATAGCCCAGGAAAAAATGTCTGGGTCTGAGAAATGGGTTTTTAGTAAAGTTAGCCCACAAACCCTACAGATACCCAACACCTCTCTATTCCTTTATGGGCCTGGACAACTGGTTGAGGCTTTGAGCCCAGCAATGGAAATTGGATATACCCAGAATTTCATTCTGGGCCTCACAACCTCTGTATCAAGAACATAGATGTTAGGGAAAGTACAAAATTGCTAAGGGAACACTGTTTTCCCACTGCTGATCAATTAGGATATATGGGCAGTATGACATAGGGTTCGGCTCCTCTGCGGTAAGTGGGTTACCGCATGATATGTGGTTAAGTGGAACAATAACATTTTGGGTGTTTTTTGCAATTTTTTTTTTTAATAGTTCTTACCAAAAACGACGTCGTTTGGGTACTTGATATCAACATCTGAAATTCCTTTTCTTTCTCCTGCTTCTTCTTCGTCAAATGCAGTGAACGCCAAAAGCCAAGTAAGAGAAGGAGACTTGGATGGAGATGAGGCTATCAATAAATTTGAATTCTGTGTTTTAATGTTTAGGTTGAGTCCTGAGTTGATGGAGATTTGGAGCTCAGAGACTGTTTGATGAAGCTCTTGATTAATAAAAATAATGGAATAATAAAGCCAATTTCTTTGTATATGTTTTTTTTTTGTTCTTATTGGCTTGTTAATGAATCGAGTAGTGTCATGTTTTGTGTTTTTTGATCTTGTTGGCTTGTTAATGGATTGGATAGTGTCATGTTTTAAATTCTAAAACTGTTTGTTGAGTTGAAATATAAATCTCATAATACAATTTATGTCGGATTTGATTAATTTTCTTACAAATTATGTAACTTTATGTACATGGCATCTAGATTTCTCTTTCTCTTTTTGATGTGACATCTAGAGAATGAGATATCAAGTGTTGGCTTTAATTCATTCTCAGTACTCCGTTAGCCATTTCAGATATTGATTTCAAGGACCCAAATGACGTCGTTTTTGGTAAGGACTATTAAAAAAAATTACAAAAAGCACCCAAAATGTTACCATTCCACTTAACCGCATATCATGCGATAACCCACTTACCGCAGAGGAGTCGGTCATATCACCAGGCCCAACCTACAAAGACACAATTACAAAAAGCACCCAAAATGTTACCATTCCACTTAACCGCATATCATGCGATAACCCACTTACCGCAGAGGAGTCGGTCATATCACCAGGCCCAACCTACAAAGACACATCGAGTAACATTGTAGATCTGACTTATTTGGACTTAAGTATACTCAAAAAATTTGTTTGAAAATAAGTTCATTTTGATCTCCATTGTCCAAAATACTCTCAATAGTTATATTTAATCAAAACTTGTTTGAAAAAACTAATAATTCTTAAATTGGGAATTATATTAGTATTAACAACTCCTAACTTAAAAATTATGCTAGCATTAAAATTATGTTTCTATCATATCTATAGATAGAAACATAATTTTAACAGTAATATCAAATAGTAATATGTTCAACAAAAAAATAGAAATATAAAACAGTAACATACTCAATTAAAAATTTAATCATTGTAATAGAGTGACACCCACACAACAGAATAATTACTTACATATGGTGTCACTCTATTACAATAATTAAATTTTTAATTAAATTTTTTGTTGAGCATGTTATTGTTTGATGTTACTGTTTTTTTTTTTTTTTTGAGTGTGTTATTGTTCAATGTTACTATATATATATACATATTTATATATATAGATATATATATGATAGAAAAATAATTTTAATGCTAGCACAATTTTCAAGTTATGAGTTGTTATATTTAAAAACATTGAAATTAACAATGATAGACAATATTTATAATAAGAGTAATTATGAAATACATTTCAAAAAGAATTTGAAATGTTTTAAAATGTGTATTTATTAACAACTATTTGATAAAAAAATAGGATTTAATGGAGTATACGTTTGGAGGTGATACTTAAAGTCATATAAGTTTTAATAAAAGTACCCACAATCAATTATCCAAACTTATATCCCCGCAAATCACATCTCTCTCTCTCCTCAATTTCCTAAGTCAGATATCACCTACCGTGTACTAATTTAGTCTATGTATATATAGTACATCCCACTCGAATTCCATTAAGAAGAAACGTAGGATCAAAGGCAGTAATAATTTGAAACGTAGCTGTGAGTTTGTTTCTTGAACCAATTTTAGAATAACGAAAACATGAATTTTTTATAGATTCAGTTATCTACAAAACTGTAAGTATCAATTAAACTTAAACTTTATACTCCTCTGGTTCTGAATAGAAATAAGCTCAAGACTTTGAGGGTTTACACCACCTCCTTTATTCCACTACCAATTTAATTGTTCCCCAATCAAATGTTCATTGCAATGGCTTTTGTTGATTACAGTGACTTTCCTTGTTTGCCAATATTAGAATTCAATCCCACCATGACAGTTTAAGTGGTAATAGAAATAAGCTGTAAATTTAAACGTCCTGAATTCGAATTTTGGTAACTCCTTAGAGGCTAGACCATGCGGGGTTTATCTTTCATGAAATACCTTAATCCTAGTGTGAATAATCTGTTTTTGACTGAACCGGAGCGAGAATTAGTCGAGATGTGCGTAAGCTGATTCGTTGAAAAAAAATATATTATAATTCAATTTGATGGGTCATATTTCCACCATGTAGTATGACAAAAAAAAAAAAGTTCAAGATTCCTAAAATTTCCTATTGGAGAAAATATAAAACAAAGGAGAGATAATGAGAGCAGAAAGCACATACCACATGATGCCCAAAAACAAATGGTATTTGAATAAAGTGAAAAGCAAATCATAGAAGCTGTGATGAATGAGAGTAGTTGTAATTTATATTTTAACTGTTGCTTTTGTCCTACTCCATATGCCTCCTATTAATTTTAAATTATAATTTTGTGGGACCCACTCATTGTGGCCAATACGTCAACCCTTAAATGGTATCCTATGGATAGAAGAGTATTCCCATTGGTAATGGTAGGGGCCCATTCAAAAACATTTAAGGGTGTAGCAGTTCATGTGAGGTAGCAACCATAGGCAAAGAATATGTGGGCCATCTTTTGTTCCTTAAATAAATACAAGCCCAGAAAACCTCCGAGGCTCAGTATGGATTCATGTGAATAACAGTTTGGGACTGTACTGGAGCTTTTTTTTTTTTTTTTTTTTTAATGGTAGAAGAAGAAATTTGCATGAAATTAGAACATGGTCCGAGTATATTTCTAGTTTTCAGCACATTAACTTCAGTCGAAAGCTGTGCAATATAACTAGGAATCATGGTTGTTTTTTTTTTTTTTTTTTATGGTAGAAGAAGAAATTTGCATGAAATTAGAACATGGTCAGAGTATATTTCTATTTTTCAGCACATTGACTTCAGTCGAAAGCTGTGCAATATAACTAGGAATCATGGTTGTTTTTTTTATTTTATTTTATGGTAGAAGAAGAAATTTGCATGAAATTAGAACATGGTCCGAGTATATTTCTAGTTTTCAGCACATTAACTTCAGTCGAAAGCTGTGCAATATAACTAGGAATCATGGTTGTTGTTTTTTTTTTTTTTTTTTTTATTGCAGAAGAAGAAATTTGCATGAAATTAGAACATGGTCCGAGTATATTTCTAGTTTTCAGCACATTAACTTCAGTTGAAAGCTGTGCAATATAACTAGGAATCATGGTTGTTTTTTTTTTTTTTTTTTTTTATGGTAGAAGAAGAAATTTGCATGAAATTAGAACATGGTCAGAGTATATTTCTATTTTTCAGCACATTGACTTTCAGTCGAAAGCTGTGCAATATAACTAGGAATCATGGTTGTTTTTTTTTTTATTTTATGGTAGAAGAAGAAATTTGCATGAAATTAGAACATGGTCTGAGTATATTTCTAGTTTTCAGCACATTAACTTCAGTCGAAAGCTGTGCAATATAACTAGGAATCATGGTTGTTTTTTTTTTTTAATTTTTTATTGTAGAAGAAGAAATTTGCATGAAATTAGAACATGGTCCGAGTATATTTCTAGTTTTCATCACATTAACTTCAGTCGAAAGCTGTGCAATATAACTAGAAATTATGATTCAAGGTCGCGGTATCGACCATTAATTCGGAGAGTTATCAGAAACATTGGTCGCGGCGCGATATCGGACGATATTTCCTAAAAGAAAATGTTGAATATGACGAAAAATTCAGCTCATATAACAGCGTCGTGGACCAGTATCGGTCAATTCAGTGACGATATTTCAGCAACTCGTAATTGACTTAGATACAATTCGGACGACTTGGCCGAGTTGTGCAAGACTTGAGATTTATACGTATCGTATAACGATATCGTCTTCAAAAGTACCGACACGGATACGATTCGGCCGACTTGTATCGGTATCGGCCGATATTTTGAATTATGGACTAGGAATACAATCATAAGCAAAGGAAACAGTTGCCAAAGAGCATTCGGCACCCGCCAGCCTAGCCACACAAGTATTGGCTTCAGTGTCGTCTAGTAGGTAATCGTCCTCTCAGTGATCAAATGTTCATACTAGAAATGGACTCAATTGTCTCACAACATTTTGAACCCAATTGACTATGCGGGGTTTTTGCCGCACGCCCACCGAATCCAGCCAGCCACCAGTTGTGATTATCCCCTGGAATCATGGTAACCAATGTGATAGCAGCTGTTGGAATTGTACATTGGGTTGTGTCTCTCTGGTTGAGGGGCTTTGGTTTTGACAGGGGTAGGTGAATAGGGCAGGGGTCCCCATGGGTGTTTTCCCACCCGAGCTTTTGAACTAGGCAAATTATAATTTATTATCTGAGTCTCTAGTGCTTAAAAGTAAAATTCATCTATGCTTGATTAATAACTAGCATAATACAAAGGACAAAAATAAATAGGATGGTTATCAAGTGCAGCCACGAAAGAGAACGTGACATTACTTATATGACATAAGCATAGAGAGAATTATGGAATAGAACCGACACTTAGATCATATATGTTTCCGTCACAAAGTAACTTGTCTTAAATCTCGATTATTGATTTGTGTGTATCTTTTCTTTTAATTTTTCTCAAGGATAATAATAAGTCATAAATTTAAGTGAGAATCTGTAATATAATGGATCCCCACTAAATATGGTGGATATAAACTGCCATTAAAAGCAATAAAAACTAAACCTAATGGAAAGGATCTCATACCACCCTCTTACAATCACTGGACAGTTTTTGGTAAGTCAATCAATGAACATTGAAACTTGGGAATTCATGAGGCACTCAATGTAGATGCATACATGATACATTCAAGCCAGATCAAAATCCATGAGTATCAACCCACACATAGTCCATTGTTGCGGGGTTATTAGGAGATAAAACTATAGAACTACAAATTTGGAGGTCTCGAATATTTTCCTCTCTACAACAAAACTTGATTGTTTGTTGAACTATGATCAGAGGCCTAGATGATCCAAAATCGTCAAACTGTAAAGAGGAAAACGACTGGCATAACTCTGTATAATTAAGTCTAAAACACAACAAAAAGGTATCACTGCATTAACAAAAGAAACCAAAAATACATGATAAGAATCACCCCCTGGCTGGCCTTGGGTCCCCTGTCCTTTTTTTTTTATCTCCACTGCCAAAACCAAAGACTCTCTGCCGGAGAAGACACAAAACATAAAGTCCAATTCCAATGTCTTTCTTTCCACAACCCCACAAAATGTCTCCCTCTCAATCTCCCTCCAAGCATAGTAAAGCATGTGAAGATTGGCAATACAAACAAAGCATATATGCCTCTCTCTCTCTCTCTCTCACTCTCTCTCTCTCTCTCCATTAAATGTCTTCAATTAAGTCCTCTTCGTTGATTCACATTAGCCCTCACTCTCTCTGTCTCGTATCCACCGCCATTCTTAATTCCTTTCTCTCTTTCTCTCTCTACAACACCACACTGCAGATCAGGTGATACCATAGTGTGCCCTAAAGGACAACAAACAAGTCCAAGACGCACACACTACTAGTATAGGACTACTAACACCATCTCGTATGGCAGCCACAACAGCCCGTCTCAAAATCCAAACCCAATTCACTAAACCAAAGCGTCGCCGTCACCGGGAAACCACCATCACCACCACCCCCGTCACCACCACTATCATATCTGACTCCTCCACCACATGTTTAACCAGCAACCATTACCACCACCAAAATAATCATCAAGCCCGCAAACTCGACCCACCTACTGTTGTTTCCCCTGACAGTTCCTGGTGCTGCCCCGCGTCGAAACCACCTCCTCCTCCACCACCACCCTCTCCACCGCCGCCTCGTCACACAACCCCAATCACACTCTCAAATCCAGAACCCATTTCCGCTTCCGTCACGGCCACGTCATCGCCACCCCGATCTCCGTCGATGTCCCCGTTAAATCTCAAGATCGGATACTCACCACCCAATACATTTCCCCAACCCATGGACTCACCCATCACCACCACTACCACCGTCAACGGCAGTGTTAACGGCGGTGCCACCACCTCCACTGCCCACGATTGTGTCCCATCTTCTTTCAGCAAATTCAATTCAGCTCTTACAGCAGGCCTTCTCAACCCAATGTCACCGCCACCATCAGTCGATAAAACCCGTACAAGCCCAACGCTCTTCGAAATGATGGCCAGCGAGCCCGATATCCAACCAAGAACCACCCAGATCCCCAACCCAAACGCCGTGGTTATTTCGGCCCCAAAACCACCACAGGTCCCGTCACTAGACAAACAATCGTTAATGCAACAACGTTTGTTAGACCTTTTAGCATGTCGAAGCCCTGGAAGTCAATTCAATGATCCGAATTCAAGTGATGTCAAGTTAACTTTGAGCTCAAAAGACGGGCTTACTGTTTCTATGAATGTTCATAAGCAGATCTTGGTTGCGCATAGTCGTTTTTTTGCTGTCAAGCTGTCGGAGAGGTGGTTGAAACAGCAGAGGTTTTCAAGCCCATACATCGTTGAGATTGCCGATTGTGATGACATTGAGGTTTATATTGAGACGCTTAGTTTGATGTATTGTAAGGATTTGAGGAAGAAATTGATGAAAGAAGATGTTTCCAGAGTTCTTGGTATCTTAAAGGTAAGTAGTCATAAAGGAGAGCATTTCTTCATTCATATATGTATACGACTGCAGATGAACCATAGCCCATAACCTAGATAAGTTTATTGGCAAATCGTGGTGGAATTTGAGGATCCATAGGGTTTGAATTCTGGTTGGTCTTATTTTTGCTGTTACGATTTATGTACATGTACATATACTTACGAATGCACACTCACATAAACACAGGTACATGAAGAACACACCCTTATGTGTATGCGCAGAGGGATAAATTACATGTGCTTTAAAATTTTGTGTACATTTATATTTGTTTGTATGAGTTAGAAGGATTGAGTGGCAAGTTGTGGTGAATGTGAGAATTAATGGGGTTCTGTATCCTGGGTTGATTTTTTGTGCTATAGGTTTCAGCGGCAATTGGGTTTGATGCGGGGGTTTTGTCTTGTTTGGAGTACTTAGAAGCTGCTCCATGGGCTGAGGATGAAGAAGAGAAGGTGGCTTCTCTGTTATCTGAGTTGAAGCTTGAAGGAGTTGGTGCTGGGGAAGTTTTGAAGAGGGTTTCGGTTGATGTTACAACTGCGGTTGAAGACGGGCATGACAATGAAGAAGTGCTTCTTAAGCTTTTGCAGGTAGTTCTTGAAGGGAAGGACGAGAAGGCAAGGAGAGAGATGAAAGGATTGGTGTCGAAAATGCTTCGTGAGAATTCATATCAGAGTGATTTGAGAAAGGAGTCATTGTACTCAGCTTGTGATGGGTGTTTACAGTTGCTGCGCCACCATTTCTTAAAGGCAGCAGAGGCGGACTTGCAGGATGTAGGTCAGATTGCAAGGCAGGCTGATAATTTGCATTGGATTTTGGATATTTTGATTGACAGACAGATTGCTGAGGATTTTTTGAAGATGTGGGCATCGCAATCTGAATTGTCTAATGCACATTCTAAAGTGCCTGCAATTCACAGGTACGATGTTAGCAGAGTTACGGCCAGGCTGTTCGTTGCGACTGGCAAAGGGCAATTGTTGGCTTCTAAGGATTCCAGGTGCTTGCTTTTGCAGACATGGTTGGTGCCATTCTACGACGATTTTGGGTGGATGAGGAGGGCATCAAAAGGCCTTGACCGACATTTAATTGAGGATGGTCTCAGCAACACAATTCTAACTCTGCCTATGGCTTGGCAGCAGGACATTTTAATGTCTTGGTTTGATCGTTTTTTAAACTCAGGTGATGATTGCCCAAATATTCGGAGAGGATTTGAAGTTTGGTGGAAGAGAGCTTTCTGGAGACGAAATGGTGAGCCTGAACTGCCTCGGCAAATGCGAATCACGACAGCAGCTATCGAGAACTCATGATGTTGATAAGTCTGCAATGCAGGGATAATGTTGTTCTGATGGTTTTCTTTTCATACTCTTGTGATCATCTGGCCGTGTTATCGTGTTATGGCCCTCTTTTATATCTTATTCCTTTCTAAACCAAGTGCGGGAATTTGTTTCAGCAGAACTGAATTTCACAGAGGTGGGTGATGTGCTTTTTTTATAGATGCATTTCTGGGGTTTAGTTTGGAAGGAGGGATATATGTCACCCTTGAAACTCACATACTATGTAGGCAACTGTCTGAACAGAATTTACTTGTTCTGCTGACTTGATACTTAAAATTCATCCTTTTTGTTACTATGTCACTGGTGAGTTGATTTTCGGGTGGAAAAGGGTTTCTGTCATCTGCCAGTGTGGACTTGAGCATCATCCAATACAGAATAGCTTTTTTCAAAAGAAAGGACTTTTGTTCTAGTATACCAAGACTAAGCCTGCCTTGTTTCCATTTTATGATATCAGAGCACCTATCATTTAGTGTAGATTAGATATACCCTTCCACTTCATTAAATTCTTCTGGTGTGCAAATGGTGATCAGATAACAGTCATTGTCATCGTTGTTATGCATTAGTCATATGCATTATGGTTAGGGACTGAATGAGCTGTCTCATGCCCAAACTCAAATTGAAAGGCTTCCTTAATAGTTGGGATATAAAGATTCGTTTAGTTATTGTAGCCGTTCAAGCGAGTAAGTCACAGAGTGAAACATGTACAGTGCATGTTGTTTGGGCTTTGGCAGAATCTTGATCAAAGCACTATCAATTCTTTACGTTTCAGGGATCAACTGCAATTGAGGATTTCTAATTTTTGGTGCAGAGTCACTTGCATGTATAGTCTGTCGAGCATGATACTATAATGACTTGCACAGAAGCATTTAGGAAAACTCCAATTGTTTAGAATCCTGGCTTTTGGGGTGTTCTGTTTTGGCTCGGATATTAGAACTTGGGATGCTATTGTTGTGTGATTTCATGTTGTTTACATTCTCCTTAGTAGGTTTATCTATGTGATTCTTGTCTATTTATGAAGCTTGAAAAAGCCTTTACCTCTTTCTGGTAGATGAAGCAATAATAGCTTTTGCATGGTCAAGATTTAGAAATTTCTGCTTTGCATTTATTTATTGTTGCATTTGGAAGGCTATTAATTGGTCCTCCAACCATATTGCGTTTTATAGCCGCAACATTTGTTTTTTTCTCTTCTTTTTGGTAAGGGTCACAGATATAAATGGTGCGCTTTCAGGATGAAAGAAAAGTTTGGATAAGGGTTTCCAGAGAAATTTTTGACACTGTAGCAAGTTAAGATCCAACATGTCAACCCCTAGTGAGGTAAGTTGGGGACATAAGGTTGTTGGCCTTTAACATAGAGGATAGTCTCCTCTACTTTTCTAGAAGCCATAAGATTCTTCATTGTAGCTATGGTACAGTTGATTTTAAACCATCCATGCAGTTCAGAAACTGTCAATGAAAGACAGATTATTTGTATTTTTCTTGCAGCATGATCTAAATGCATGCCATAACTCTTTTAGGATTTTGGTATTACAATTATTGTCTTCTTCAAGCATGGTTATGCATATAATTTGACATGGTTCTACTTGTTTTGTATTACGCAAGATGGTGATGTTGCCTCTGTGTGGTCCTTGCTGCAACTGTTTACAAAAGGAATTCACTGATAAATTTTAATTTGATCTCAGAACAAAGTAGTTAGTTATAAAACAGCTTGTTTGTGACAAGTTCCATCAAATCTGCTTTCTATTGGCTTATTCTGCAACCTTATGTGCACCATTAGTTTTAGATTGTGTATAACTATGTTTGTTTGGGGTATCATGATGGAGGTTACCACCCATCATCCTCTTTTTCTTTTCCCTTTTTTTCTCTTTTTCTGATCTGACCCTATTGTCGTTCTGTGTGAGATTATTTAATTATTAAATAAACTTATTTGCAGCTTTCGTATTGAGGAGCTGAAATAATCCCATGGTATTGGAAGTCTTGTTGACAAATATTATTTCTAGTAGGCATATTGGAAGTAAATTCTGCAGCCTATGAAAACCCTCACTACATGGTCTTGATTCAACATTACTGGCTCAAAATGGAAAGATGGATGAATGTGTTTGTGATTGACATTGTGGTTGTTGATGTTAAATCTCTCCCATTAGCCTTCCTATTAGAGTTATGTTTATTAATAGCTTCAGCATCATGATAGCATTAGAGGAAAGCTAGATGTATTTTTTATGGTCTCTTAAAATTAGAGGTTGAAACTTGAAACGTCAAACAAGTTGACATCATATCTTTTGGATTCGCTGCTGATTGTTGATGTAGATTGTCGGGATTTTTTTATCAGAAACCTGATTGTGTCAAGATTCTTTTTGTGGAGCTTAGATTCTTGTTCTTGGACTCTCTTTATGTGGTAATGCTTTCACTCATCTTTATTTTTTGGTGAAGCAGTAGTTGTTAAGCACTAAGTTCCATCAAGACAAGTCAAGGTTTTAAAAAATGTTGTGCACTATATTTAAGATTCTTGATTTTGCAACAGCATCTATGACATTATGAATATAGGTAGAGTTTATTTTTTTGATTGTAGTATCAGAGATTCAGATTTCTTTCTCTTCGGATTGTAGTCGAAACCTTGAGGACACAAGATTGCTTGATGGTTAGGCTTTGGCCTATGGTTTGATCATGATCTTTTATGAAAATGATGAGCTCTGGCTGTTGGAATTTGTTCTGTCCTGCAAAAGTGTACAGGTTTCGGGTCAAGTAGTATGGAATTAGGACAGTTAGTAAATTTTATTTCGGTTATAAGTAATGTATTAAACTAGATGCACAAATGCAAGAGTGAGGAAGATCATCTTTGGTGAAAGAATTGCAGCTGGTTGGTGACAAGTTCCATCAAGCTATGTTTCATATGCCCATAATTATGCACACTTGCCTGTATTTGCATTTAGATTTTGCAATCGGGGGCCTCTTGCATGCTCCACTGGGCCCAAGGGATATAGCTCAGTTGGTAAAGCTCGGCTCTTGAAATTGGCTCGTTGCGATTATGTGTTGGATGTCTTTTACTATTTACATTTATGTACTTGAGGTAGCCTGTCTAGCCTCAAAAACCTTCTGGTGATAAAAGTGTTTGCAGCTCCTCTCCTATCTTGCTGCTTTCATCTGCTGTGCCATGGCAGCACTGCATTTCTACCTTGAATTTAGTGTTATAAAGCTACCTAGATAATACCATCCATGGACAAGGTTGGGCCTCTCTCTAATACACACCAAGCTCCATTTTTCACACGCACAAAGCTACATTATATTGAATTTCAGACCTTTGTAAACATGGGTCTCCCACTCGTGCCAACGAACCAACTGGAGGCAGTGTTTTGGACTACCTTAAACAAAATCCGGGATATATTTAGAACTACAATAAGTTTGTATTTGAGAATTCTCTCTTCAAAACGAGTGTAAGACTGTTTTCTAGTTACGTTTGTCGCATTATAAATGACATTTTTTTAATTGAATTTATAGGAATAATACATTTCTCACCTAGTTTGGTCTTCACTTTAGAGGGGGCAATACTTTATAAGGGAAGGACCCAATCGACACATGTGGGTGTGATTGGTTGGGTCTAGAGGTCAAGTTAGGCTAAGAAACTCTTTCATTTTCTGGTGCCAGAAGTCAACACAAATAAAGAAAATGTCAATATTGCCTATCTATATATTAGAAAGAGAAAGAGAAAGAGAAAGAGGTTGGATAGATCCAATCTCTTCTTTGCGTATCCTATCATTCCAGTTGTGGGGAGGCTATTTTATGGGGGTAGATAAGTAAGATGCGAAATGGATCCAGTCTTGCACCAAATGTCAATATAGTTATCCTTCCAAACAAACTTCAGATGCAACCCTTGCACCCTCCCCCTCCTAATTAAGGTCTACCCCACTCCCACCTCCCATACAATACAATTAAGGTCAATAATCGAGTCGAGCCTATTAAGTTCGTTTTTCTAAACGAGCCAAAAAATTTGTTTAAGTTTGTCTCGTTTAAAAAATGAGTCAAACTCGAATAGTTCAGCTATTTTACATATAAATTAACCAAACTTTATAAGCTCAAGCCAAACTTGAGTCGAGCCTTATCCAAGTCGAGCCTGAATAGTTCGGCTCAATTATCAACCCTATATACAACATACACAAATTGGGAAAATGTGGCCCATTTTTATTTGAAGATTTAATTGATGATATTTTTTTTTGCTTTCTAGATATGGATTGAATTATTTATCATTGAGTTTTTTTAACTTGGATAGATCCTCACCATTCAAAATGGATTTGACGAATCCTCCAATTTTAGAAATAGAAGAGGAGCAAAACATCTTAGAGAGGAAAAATAGTTATGCTTTAATGTGTGGGGAAAAAAAAAAAAACGTTGAGAAATTTTATGTCTTCAAATCTATTTTCCAATCAAGCCAAATACCAAAATTTGAGAAGTTCCAAATATTTCGGATTTCCCTCCCCAAATTCATTTTGATTGGCCTAAAAAATTTCATCTTATATGGAAAGCCGAAGAATTTATGTTTTTTTAATATTTTTATCAATTTAATTGTAAAAAAAAACATATTTTGCCTAATATTTTGAATTTCCCTAATAGAGAAATCTATCATTTTATCAATTAGTTCATAGCGCAGATAATGAAATACTTATTTAAGAAATGAGAGAAATAATAAAGGGAAAACTCATCGTTAATAATTGAAAATAAACCCAATTAACGGACCCAAAAACTTGAATAAAATCAAAAACAAATATAAGATAAAATGTGAACATGGCAAACTCATTTGATTTAAAAGAGAACAAAAAAAGATAAGCAAAGAAGGTGGATAAGATTGAACTTAAAGCAATAACTAGCCAAATATAAAAACTATAGATCTTCAACCATAGCTAGATCTATATAGTTATAAATAACTAATATTAGTTTATTAAATTAGTAGTAAGATGAGATAAAAATTAAATTATTAATTAATGGGTCTATCATCAATCATCTATGACAATATAGTCCGCGGTCATTATTATTTGTGCTGTTGACTTGAAGAAAGTTGAACCGCGCAAAACCCGACCCGAGATCGAGACAAAAAAAGCCAAATGTTACACGCAATTAATATTGGGCTGGTGGGAGGGTAAAATGGGAACAACAGGCCAAAAATGCAAGGGCAAGAACGGTACAAAGTGAAGCATAAATACGTGGTGAAGGTGAGATTACAGAGATACAGATTACATGTTGAGTGTGTTCACACAGGGAAGAGAAGGAGAAAGAGAAAGAGAAAGAGAAAGAGACAGAGAGAGAAGCAAGGGGTAGCGGCGTTGGCGTATTTGAGAAGGAACGTGAGGAAGAAAGTAGCGTATGGAGAAGAAGGATCTAGAGAGAAAGTGAGTGCCAGAGAGAGAGAGAGAGGAGTCCATGACTGATCTGAAGAAGCAGTGTTCGGAGTCGCTTTGCTTCGTCGCCATTGCCTTGTACTTCGTTTTTGAGTTTGATTCTTTTGGTGTTGGATCAGTTTGAAGGGCACGTGGAGGAAGTTGATTTTCGATTTCGATATCGATATCGATATCGATTTCAATCACAGGTATATGAAACCCTAGCTTGTAGTGTCTGTGTGTGTATGTGTTTTGCTTGGATGTTTGCTAGATCGATCGATGGAGATACGACTTCATTGGCCTCAAAACCCTAGCGATCGTCTCGATTCTGCCATCTGGACTGGGCGAAAGGTTTTGGAAGATTCCGCTTCGAGTTCCAAACAGGTTGAAGACTTGAAAGTAAATCATGGACACTGGATTTTATATCTCTTTTGACTGGAGATTTGATGCCTAGGGTTTGTTTTTCCTCATCTGATGTTTTTGGCTTCGTTGACGTTGGGAACTTGACTTGGCTTGAACATTCATGCCTGTGGTTCAGCTAACTACCTAATGCCTTGACTCTGTTCATGGAGTTCACATCTGCTTGGAGATCTCTTTGCATATTCACCGTGGTTACTTGTGGACTGTATACACAATCACATTACGTTATGTCTTTTGCTTGAACCCTAGCTTGGTGGTAATAATTTAACTGGTATCTTCCTTCTACGATCCAATTAACATCGTTTATACAAATAAATTTATGAGCCACGGATGCTGCAGGAGGTTTCTGCCATTAGCAGTAGTTGTACACCCTTTGGATCTGTTCTCTTGGATGGATGTGGTCAGATCTGTGGTGCAATACTCTATATTACTTCTTGCAGAATTTCATCTATCGATGTTTCACTTCCACTTGCTGCAAACTTGTTTCTGCCAGAAATATAGTTGATGGAAAATTTGACTGTTTTGCCTGAAAGACCTGCAGGTTTTGCTTAGATTATCATTATTCCTCTGATTGAACAATAGTCATGATTCAATCCGATGTGGTTGGATCAAAACCATGGAATGTGATTTAATTTCCGTATCGATATCAATCTCCACAGATTATGGGCTTGATATAATTGAAGATATTTTGTTACTTAATATTTGGATGACACTCCGTGGTTCTTTAGAAACTTGGGAAATTTTGTCGGCACATTGTCTATGTTCGTTGATGTCTTCTAGCATAGTCTTTCCTTGATTACTAAGGTACCCTGCTTAAGTGGATTTCTGTTTTGAATGGGCCAAACCCTGATGGAAACCAGACAAATGACCTTATTGTCGGCTTCTGTGTGAGAATCAGTTAACGTCGAAAGAGAGATCATATTCATGATTGGATTCATTGTCACGTGTTGTTTCTGACAATGTATTATGTAGATTCATGCTTCTTATCCCTTGTCCATATAACTCAAGCTTATAATTGTTGTCGTTTACTTCTGCAATGAACTTCCATTTGGAATTCTAGGCTTTGTCATATTGAAGTCAAAACCAATTGAGTGAGTCGCTTATGAGCTGTTATCAGCATTGGAGACTTTATTGCGTTTCAGGTCTAAATAATAGCTGTTATTACCAAGTGTAATTGCCGTTATTGGTGGTTGACATTTATAAACCACTTTCCCAAAATCCGTTGTAGTCACTTTCCCAAAATCTCATTCTCCAATTTTGCATTTTTAATAGCATTGTTGATTGTTTCTGATTTATCATTTTGTTGCTATTTTTGTGTTTGCTGTGGCTGCTGCTTATTTAAACCTTGGATGCTTCCCAGGTGGCATAATTTGAATATCTTGGATCCTGCAAAGCTTCTGTAGGTGTTGTCCGTCTTCTGAACGTGACAATGAGGGGTCGCCATTAATGGTGGGCACTTACTATTGCTTAGAAATCATCCATTGTAATTTTGTTGTAATAGTTATAGAACTCCTAAATGGAAGTTTCTTTGTGGATATGCAGATCCACCTGTGTACTTGCACTGGGGGGTCAGCCTCTATTACTGGGTCGAGCAAAAGACGAGCAGCAACGGCATCCTGCAAGACGTGCGGTCGAAGACCTTCAGCTGATGGGACAGAGTCTCCCTCCACCAGTGTAATTAGCACAGTTGGTTTAGAGCTGACCAGTCTCATCAGTTCAGATTTGACTTGGAAGGTTTCAAAAGGTAACAGGAGTTCATTGAGGCGAGCTAGAACAAGTCTGCAATCTAGGTGGGAGTTAGCCAATAAGGAGTTCAAAGAGGTGGAAATGCCTGTGTCTGAATCCGAGAAGGTATACATCACAGTATAAAATATTTGGAATATAACTGGTAGTAGTTTATTTCTCTGTTTAATGCTTATAAACAGAAACACCTTCATGTTATAACCCGGTGGTATCTTTTTTCATTTCCATTTTGTAGCTGGGAGTTTCTGTTCTTGGGTGCCGCTTCAGTGAGAAGGCAGAGCATGTGCCAATTAAGAAAAGAAGGTTTTTCTTTAGGTCTCCATCTCCACCACTGAGAACCACTGCTTCACGCTCCGAGGAAACTGAAAGACTTACAAATAGTCAACATGCTTCAGGTCAGGGGTTCCTTATGAATCCACTTTCAAAATGCAAATCTGCAGCATCTGCAGCATCTGCTTCTGCAGTTGACGTAAGTCAAGTTGTTGATAGCAATCAAAATTTTGAGGGAACAAAGTCAGTTATGTTAAATGAACGAATTGGTGAGAATGACGACTTCTCTGGCATATCAATTCTTGCTGCTGCCGCCTGCAGTAACAGCTTGGGAGACATTGAGGAGGGTTCAGGAGTTGAGTCTCCTGTGCGGGAGGGCCCTCTTCAAGTTTTGTTGAATGATGAAGCCAAAGAAGACCTAGTGAATTCTGGTCAAATATCTACTGAAGGAACTGGCTCCTTTATCTCCACAGTGCCTCCCGAAGGTGCTGCCTCCTTGGGAATGTATAATTCCTCCCCAAAGGGCTTGCCGCTTGAAAACACATTGGAGAGTTCTTTATTGCAAAATAATTCAATGGTTGGATCACAGGGTCTTTCAAACAAAAAGGATGACGGACCAGCTAGAATACAGGAGTCTTCTGCACGAGATGATAGGTTGCACTGGGACTTGAATACAGTAATGGACGCATGGGAAAGCCCTTTTGATGATCATCATTCATCTGATCTGACTAATGCTGCAGATCGGCAGCCTGACTGCGCCGATAAAGGTAACTTGGAAGGTAATGGGTTTCAAAAGGAGTTTGGGGTTACCAATGGAGACACTGGAAAGGCACAGGTACCGGATGAATCAAGAAACTTGTCTCAAGAAACTCAAGATTTAAACAAGGAGGAACATAAATCCCCTGTGTGCACTGATATCAACATGGGTAGCACCTTGCAAGCAAATTTACAGTCCTCTGAGACTGATAATCCCCTGAATGTTGTGATGGACTTCGTTAAGGAAGCAAATTGTTTGCATAACAAGGAAAAGTTTTGCATCAATGATGGATCAATTGTTTTTCTTCCTCCTAAAGATGTTCCAGACCATTGTACATCACCCATTGTTGACAAACATGCTACGTCCAGGAATGTGAACTTCAGCTCCAAGACTAGGGAAGTTTTATCTTCTGTTCCGGTTGCTGGAGTGGATTCATCTCTGCACTATTCTATGCCCCCTACAGCTGATATTCTTAATAGCACATGTTTATCCGAGGGTACGTGTAATGACGCATCCACAGGTTTTGGTAGTGGGAAGAGTGTAGATGACTGTGGTGCTGATGTACAAACATGTGGGCCCATTTCCCCTACATATCAGGTTGAGAAGCAGAATGCTTCTGTTCGTAGTGTACCTTATTCAGACAAGGCTGCCTGTGAGATTGGTAATAGTGGATATGAGGATTGTGGGAATGCCAACAACATATCAGGATCAGGTGATGATGGGAATTCCGTGAAGGATAGAGCCAGCATGGAGACTGGCCACTCACTCGGAAATGAGCTTCTTGATGGTAGTAAGGAGAATGCTGGCTTGGAGTTAGATGGTGGCGGATTCTGGCAATCTTCTCGTACACATGTAGAGGTGCCTACCTCAGATGCATTTCTTGAAGGCCAGTCTGTGGTAGAATCAGGAAACAAGGTGCGACGTTGTAAAGTTACTTCAGGTCATGATACCTCTGATTCTGATATGCAAATGCATGTTTATACCGAGAAACCAGAGTCAACTACGTTTTTAGGAAAGCCTATAAGGCCACCTCATTGTCTTAGTTCTCCTTATATGCAAAGAAGCTGTTCTAATGATTTTGTAAGTGGTTCTGGTAAGGTAACTCTTGAGGAGCAGTTGGATGATGGTTATGCTTCTGATGTTTCGCGAGGTGATCGTCATCCCAGGGTTGGGATTGATAAAGAGAATGAGCTGCAGTTGGATTATGATTCACAGTATGAAGATGGGGAACTCAGGGATTCAAGTATACATAGTTGGGAAGGATATGATGGTGAGGATGGAGAAACTGAACGTCTGGACTATGGTTCAGACAATAGAGACTCTGACAATTTGGGTTCTGAAAAAGCACAAGAAAGTAATTTGCAACCTTCTCCGGGAGGCTCCTCGAGGAAGAAATCTGATGCAGGACCTGGTAGGGGATCATTCGTGAACACTAGAACACCATGCTTGAGGGTGCAGAAAGTTGATAGCAGCGACAAAGGATCTGGTTCAGGAACTGAAGACGTAACTAGAAATAAGGAGGATCATGATATGCGAGACCATGTGAGGGAATTAAGTGAGTCAGCTGAGTTGAAAGTGAATATGTCTGGTTTGGATTTAATGCCTGAAAATAGTAAACATTCATCAGATATAAAGACCAGAGTAAGAGCTGAAAGGGTCACGAAGTGTTCTGCTGGTAATCAAAGAGGTCGATTGGGAGCTGAATATGCAGGGACAAAAGCGGATGAGTCAAGAGCTCATGGAAGGGACTGGCCATCACGAATTGAAAGAACTACATCCCAAAGTGTGCATCTTAGGCGGGAACGATCATGTATGCAGGGAAGCAGGTATTTCTTTTCTAACTAGTAATTTTCTTATGGGCTTCTGTTCCTTGGAGATCTATATCTGGTCAGCACTAACGAACATATTTATTTTCAGTTCCAATGATGCTTACTATTCAAATCCTAGGTCTGAGAGGGAGTCTGGTGCTCATAAATCCTTTGGGAGGGGTAGATATTTTCTTCAAAGTCATACCAGGAGTCGGGAAGGTGGTCACTGGGCTAATTTTGAGGGTTATAGGGGTTTGAAACGCCATCGTTCCCCTGCTTACCATGGCCCTACTGCTTTCCATCGCTCCGGGCTAGAAAATGTTGCATTAGATGGTACCAATACAAAAGAGGAAGGTGCAGGACAAAGGGTTACTGGCAGACAAACAGTTACTGATTCACATATTATACATCGACCTTTCAGAAGTGGATCACCAAATGATCGGCAAGAGGCTTTCCGTATGCGTCTTGGCTTTAGACCAGCTCGAGAGATGAGTCCTGGAAGGTCTGCGACTATGGGCAGGGGTAGGTCTGTAAGATATGGTGCACGAATGGATGGAGGCCCCAGAAGGAGATACTATGGTGGTGCAAATGATGATTTTATTGAATCTTCCTTGGATTATTCACATTCTTCAGCCAGGAGGCGGAGAAGTTTTTCTCCAGCTGAAAAAAGAGGGATTCCTCATGCACGGCGATCCAACTCGAAATCTCCTTCAAGATCTAGAACTCGCTCTCCCATTGCCTGGCAATCTCCTAGAAGAAGAACTGGGGATGGTGCTACTGGCATTCTGGGTTTTAAAAACAGAAGCAGGTTTACTTGCAGGTCTGATACGAGAATGCCAAGGGTGAGGTCACCTCATATTCGATCTGGTTTTGCAGCAGATCATGTCACAAGTTTTTCATCTGTGCCAAGAAGCAATGACTCTCCACCCTCTAATTCTAGATGTATTGGTTACAATCATCGTTCTTCAGCTTTAGATCGGTCACCTGGGAGAATTGGCTCCCGGGAAGACAGGTTTGATTTGTTGGATCCCCCACGAAAACTGAAGCCAAATGAGTATTATAGATCTGTGAATCCGGGAAGATTTTCAGAATCAAATGGAGCTGGAAGAGGCCGACCTCGATATGAGGGGAATGATGATGATCATAAACAGGAGTACAGGTATGGGCTTGTTCATCGTGCAAGGCGTTATGACATGGACAGAACTGTGAAGCGGTTCCGTTATGAGGATGAAGATGGTTATATTTTGGCAAATGGCTCTCGAAATAAGGATTCTACAGATTTCCATGGGAGAGAAAATCCTAAGGCTTATAGTGGGGGAATTGACAGTAGTATAGGTGATCAACCTAGGAGGTCTAGAGAAGACAGAGGCCCATTCGTCTATCGAAGAGATGGGAGATATAATGCTAACTCAAAGGTATTTGGGGTGCGGGAAGGTGATGAGGATGAAGCTTCCAGAAGGAGGCGACCTTCCTGAACTTCGTACTCAGTGCCCTTTTTGTCACATTGGATGCATCTGCCGGTGTTTTGAAAATGGTGGACCTGGTGATATTTTTTTTTTTTTTTCCGTTTTCATCTGGAAAGTATCTGGATCTTGCAGTTGTCCTTTCTTCCAGCGGTGGTTAAATTTTAATTTCAATATTGCGATTTTTTGTTTTGAAATTTTGGTTAGGACTAGTATCTGCTTTTAATATTTCTTTTATTTTGAATATAGAATCTCCTGGCCAATCCTGGGTGACTTAGCCACTTTTTGAGGCTGTTGGAATATTATCAAATCAATGAGAAATTCATTTCTCCATTTTTTTTTCTTGAAAATTTAGTCTTTGGACACTTCCGAGCTTGCTCAGTCCCTTTTCTGAATGGTTACTTTTCCTGAAAATCCTCGACCAAGCGGAAGACACAGCACTTGGCTCTGTAGGGCAGATGAAGGCCCAGAAATAGGCAGTTGGGTGAGGCCAATTATTACGCGGTTGGTTCATTTGCTGAGAAAAGTGGAAAGGTGATAGAATCTGTTTAACTGGGGCTTTGTGGACAAAATTCTAAGTATTTTAATTGATGGTGTTTCTCTTTCTTTTGGTGTGGGATTTTGTGAGAAGTGGGAAAATTCAAAATTGTATTCTTACGCCTAGTCAATATGCTTGTGCAGTTGTTAGAACTTAGAAGGGTGTTATGGTTCGAAAGGGTAATAGGTCTTAGTTGTGTGGGTTTCATTGGTCTTGGAGCTTTTGGCGGATGGGTCAAGTTCATGGTGTTTGGTTCCAGGAAAGTCACAATGTTTCGGGTTTCGGTCATGGCATTGACCACCAGTGGGAGCTACTTCATGTTCAAGCCAGAGCCACATCAAACAAGAACGGCCACCAACTATCAGAGTGAAGCTATTAGACTGAGAGCTGTTGCCGAAATATCCACCAGAACATAGAGTTTGTTTCTCGAAGGAAAATGGTTAACTGCAGTGGAGCTGCTGGGACAGTTACAAAAGGTTAGTATCCTATGATCCATCTTTCCTGGGCTTTTGCTATATTTCTCAGGTAACCAAGGCTCTATGTAAATCGTTTTTCACATTCTTAGTTTGATGGAATGAAGCATACTATAGAAAGCACAAGATTAAAGTGAGAGAGGGTAAAAACATTCTTTATTCAAAGATCTGTAAAAGGAGGCTGTAAGAGCACATCTTAAACGTCTAGTGAAGAAAACAATAGGAACACTAAAGGCCTAAACTTCAAGGAAAAGGAAAACAAAACAAAAAGAAGAGAAGGGAAAAAAACAAAAAGGATAAAAAGCATAAAGCTCTTAATCAGTAGCCACTTAGACACAGGATAGATTATCTTTTCGAAGATAAAGTGAAGGGGAATGGTGCTCTGCTGCTCTTGAACCTATGCGTCTTCTGCAAAATTGTGGAATTATTCATTTGTGAACTCTGAGTAAGATTCGGTTCATGTTGAATCTTGATTGATGAAAATCTGTCCAAATTTTACCCCGCAGAGCACAAGAAGTTATCACCAAATGCCTTTTTGGAAATGGAAAGTTAAATCCCTTAAGCCCATTTGTGCTGGTAAATATAGTATTTTGATGATAACATTTTGAGATAGTACAGGAACCAGAAAGTCCTAAAATTATGCTTCTAAATTGCTGTCATTGTATACTATCTCTGTTCCTATTTCCCTGTGTTGTTTACAGGTTTATGTATATTGTCAATGGACATTTATACTATTCTGCCCATTGAATGCACCTTATCAAGCTGTTGCTGGATCAAGTCTCTGTTACACGAAGATGTCGAGCCACTAAATTCAGTACATAGCTTTGAGAATATGATAATTTTTGATCCTTGCTTTGTTGTTCTAATCATCGAAAGCCATAATAAGTTAGTTCACCTGGCTATGACTATGACAAATCCTGCACCCCCCCTCCTCCTCCTCCTCCTCCCCCCAAACCCAAAAATACGGAAATTTTGAGTATGCAATTTATCAGCAGTTATGCTAGTCACACTTGTTCTGCTGCATCAGCCAATCCTGTCTGTGAATGCAACCTTTGGGTCAGCCACTCTTACATGTATATATGTTTCCTTCACTGTGTCCATGTTGAACCAGAATTATCCAGCCTGGCCAAGGCGGCTTAATAGTAGCTGAACTTATTAGACGTCGTTTTTCTGGGAAAATGGCCAACCCATTACTCTCAGCAGTCCTGAGTTTCACCTATAGCATCACTTGATGGAATTGGAATTATATAGCCTTTGGTGCAAAGCTGGAGGGAGATGAGGCCTGCTGAAGTGCTGAAAAGAGGCTATTTGCTCCCAGGGCAGCATAGACAAGAGAGATCAAAGATGTACAGCAACAAAAAGGGTTAAAGTGTGGTAGTTTGAGCCATCTTCATGTGTATCAACAGCCGCTGAAGTCCTTGTCATGTGATCACAGGTAAACATTTCCAATACAACTTGAATCTTATAAGGCACTATTGAGTACAAATTTGGAGCCAAGCTAGTAATTTGTGGAAGATGTGTTTTGAACCCTTGCAAACTAGGTTTTGTAGAACAATGCCATGATTTCAAACCGAGTGCTTATCTGCACGCTGCACTTTGGTTGTGGCTAGAAACTTTATTGGGTGGGAATAGGATTTGTGGAGCAAATGGGTAGAGGGACCATTGTGTTGGCAACAAATTTAACTTTTGGAGGGATTCGTTTCATACCTTAAAAATTGCAGATAGATTTTTTCTGGTAACAGTGTTTCAGTACGGTTGTAAAGCTAAATGGTGGAGGCAGTGGGGGACCAATGTGTCTTTGGGTATACATCCTTTATTTGTGGTGCGTAAATTTAATCTTACCCAAAAGGAATACATAAAAAGAAACAAAATAAAAATAAAAATGCAGTGTGGCAATTATTATTATTGTTATTGTTGCCTTTTTCGTCTTTTTCTGGAGGCTTGTTGGGACTTCGTGGGTCTAGACAGGTAACAGGACTCTGAAATGAGAGACGCTAAGACCATCCAAGAGGGATTACATACAAGGGCAACAACAACCTCCGAAATTATTTCAATATTGACCCTTGGACATATAATAGTTCCGAATCGAATTTCTTTAGAAAGAAGATCGTATATTTCATGGTAGTTTGCTCTAGTTTTTTTACGAAACTTTCGTTATTGGGTTAGTCATAAACTTAACATGTTTTTAGCGATTCACATGACATCATCAAATGATATAAGTCTTGGATAAAATCTGCAACGCATTAGAATTAGAGATGACAGTGGATCGGGGAGAAATGGGTATTCGTCCAAATCCGTTTCGTTTGGACCGGGATGAACTTGGACGGTGGATGTATACGGGGATACCCGTATAAACCCACACGGGAATGGAGGCGGGGATGGATTGACACTTACCCCCGTCCTGTACCCACCCCGCTCCTCCCTGCCCTTTCTAACCCGTATATATATATATATATAAACCCCAATCCCATTCTCATCCATCTATAAAGTTAATTTCAAAATTCAGTGGCCTATTTTTTTTTATTTATCCAATAAGGTATGATTTATTATCTTTGTATTTTTTTTTATGGCTTTTGTTAGATCTGTGATTTTTTTTTTCTTTATCCAATAAGGTAAGATCTATTATCTTTGTAATTTTTTTGATTTTTTGGATTCTTTACAATGTTGGATTATGTTAGACTTGGACTTGGGCGGGGGTGACGGCGGGGACGGGGCGGAGGCGGGAATTATAAATTTACCTGCAAACGGGGATAAGAATGAAAATTATACTCGTTAACGGGGGTGGACAGGGGATGGACGGAGTTTTTTTAAACCGGTACGGGGATGGAGACTACACCCCTCGCCCGCGCTTCGGTCCACTGTCATCCCTAATTAGAACGCCCTCAGTTTGAAAGATAGTCTATGGTAAGAACTCAAAAGGTCACGGAAGATCATTCGGAAGCGAATGGGCAAACACTGATAGCGTTGGTGTTGTGAAAGTGAAATGCTAAATGAGACCTCATATGATAAGTTTCAACTTTTTTCAGTTTGAAATCTTTACATTGTATTGTAAAACTATCTGAAAGTAGTGTATTTGGATTTCGTTACACAAAGGGTGATTGTGTAAGTGGGTTATTTAGTTATCAAAAAGGTCAACTATGGCTGTCCTTTTGAACTTTGATATCCTCGGCTCTAGATGATGGTATTTAATCAAACCTAAGACAGACATCGAAAAAAGACCGTCGATTATTCAGAGGAGTGCCACTGAGCATAGTACAAGCAGTACTAGTCATTGGAAGCTCACTAGTTTTGGATAAACTAATTGGGAGGGAGAGCTCATTATTGCTAATATTGTTAGTATATGTGTGATAACAGACGTGATTAGCCTAATATCTTATCAAATTCCACCCAAAAAACTTCTCAAAAGAGCTGAACAACCTTGACCCTCATGCTTGGAGATGATATCAATTCAGTGGTCTTGTGAATGGTAAGTTGAAGGTTGAATCACTGCTCCTTCTGGTAAAATATAAAGTTACTAACAATAATCCCGTACTTGAAAATACTTTGTAATACTAAAAATTGAACATTAATGGTGTAATATTAATATTTTAAATAATAATTTATTTTTATTGTTTAATTATGTAATTTAAAATTAAAATGAACAGAGATAACATGTAGAGAGAAGAGAAAGATAGATGTAGATTAATGATGTTATTTGATATTGGAGAGTGTGTTAGTTGATTTGTTTGACATTGGAGGCTGTATAGAGAAGATGAAATTTTTGAGCGGGAAAACAAATTTGAGGATCAATTTTGTATTATTGAATTAAAGTAGATGAAAATTGAATTAATCTTGACCGTTATTATATTTTTATGCGTTAAAAATTCAACTTGCTAACAGTAATAGTAGATAGATTGACCTCCACATGCCATCTTTCAAACTCTATAGAAAGGGGCTTTAAGGATTTAATACTGACATTGCAAGAGCATCAACATGCAAAAAAATAAAAATAAAAACCATTAACATGAAATAACATGATATAAGAATTAGGTATAATATTGTGAGTTTTATACTCCAAGGAATGCCCATTTTTCTCCAATCACATTACTGCTCATTGAAACGAGCATCGGACAGTATACAGTGTATCATAAAGCCTTTTGTCTCTAAAGTTGAACAAGTCTTAGCCAAAATGAGTATCCAACCTTGCTTTTGCCACGTATAACACAGAAAAACAAAAGTAATTTCAATACGAAAGACTGTGTCAATCTAATTTTCTTTCGACCCTCTCATGCACCGACATTGCCTTTACTATGACTTGGTCTGCTAATTCTTTTCTCCTCTTACTCCGACAACTTTAACAACTTAAAAATCATCGAAAACCTTAAAGATACCCCCAAAGAGATATACTAATACATCTAGTCAAGAATGAAGATGCCCCATAATGAATCCAGGGAACAGGCAGTTGCATCTTTGGATGTCCCTGTAACTACTCGTCACTGATTGCAAAGAGAAGCATTACACTTCTAAGGATTAGGACATATATAAAGTCCAATTCCAGTGAATGTTGGCTTTTTTTAATAAAGTTTGAGTGAAGTGCTGATTAGTCGGAGTGATGCGGTGAAGGTTTGAGTCCAAGCATCAGTCTCCCTAGAATGTGAATTAGACTGTAGTTTAAATCTTTCAGAAATTACTATAATCGTCTTCTGTGCGGGATACGACTTAAATTTGAATAACTTTATATTTAAAGCTTAGGGTTAATTACAATTTGTTTATTCCAACTATGTCTCTTGTTGCAATCAGCTCCCTATGGTTTCAAATGCTGCAATTTGTCCCCTTCAAGTTTCAAACGGACTAAATTGACTGACAATAATTGTTGCAACATGAAAGTATCATTATACCATCCATCTTCTTCATTATTGCTCATATATTTTTCTTGAGACATAATTTTATCCATAAAAAAATATGGAAACGAAAAAGCTAAAAAAAAAAATACATTTGTTCAGCCTAATACCAACGCACTACATAGCATTATGTTCACCTCCACCTCCGCCCCAGCCCCACCCAACACTAATACATGCGCGCAGACACACACAGTCTTTTTCAAGGGTAATTGTGTCAACAAAAATAGAGATCACGTAAATTTCTCATGTTTAACTTACATCATTTTTTATAGTCTAAAATTAACTGTTGGAGTTAGTTACAAAATATTCAAACTTAAAGGGGACTATTTGTTGAAATTAAAACCCGAAGCCGTGAATGACAAACTACTCAAAGTTTTTGAAGGTAGTATTTTCTAATTAACCCTAAAACTTAATATATATAAAAATTTTCAAGTATAGTGAGGAAAACGGATTCAACAATCGACGGTAGTTTGTTTTACTCATTAAATCTTACCCTATTTTGTTAAATAAAGACAAGATCATAAGTCAAGAAAACCAATTATTTAAGGATTAAGATAAACATAAACTCTTGTCTTCATCATCATCCAATGACAACGTTGGAAAAGTTTGTAAGAAACTTCTTGTAATTGCCAACAGAAATGTTTATTTTTATACAGCATTCGTGCAAGTTTGATCAATCATCCAATTAAGTAGTCTGAACGCTGACAGGGATTAGAGAAAAATTTAGAAAGAATCCAATATAATAAGAGACAAATGTTCATGTTTACAGACAGATCTACCTTACATGGGACAAAAGACCAACGAACTTCTTTCTCTTTAGGTTTTGTCCTTCTCATTGACCTTATTCCCGTCGGTGGCTTCTGTCTAACTGCTATGATTAATTCCAACTACACTTCTTCTGAGTTTTTGGTTGGAACATCAATTTTGGATGACTCTTAAACCGTCTTTCGGGTTTCGTAAATCATACATATCAATTAAATTCAAATTTTATACAGTTAGAAGAGCTCGGGATTTCAAGACGTGTAGGTTTAATTTACACCTTACTATTTATTGGTCCACTAAATCAAACGGCGTTATAAGTTTTTTTTGTATTAAAAAAAGAGAAGACATGCACATAAAAAAATAATGTATGAGATGTATATGTCTTGTAATTGTGGTCTTCTCTATACTCTTTTTTTGTATGGCTTGCATAAGTAAGTAAGAGGACGACTGGACACAGAAATGCCTTGTGGAATTAATTATTTGCTTGTGTTTTGCATTTTTTTCTTTTATTAAGGTTTGCTTTCTTCCTTCAAACATGATTGTATGTGCAATGGTATGCCATGTAGCACACAGACATATATAGAAGATATCAAATACGCTTTTATTTTTACGATATTATATTTTTTTTCCTTGAAAATGTTATTTTAAAAAGTATTATCACACGCGAAAATGAGAGCAATCCTGACAAGGAATGATTTATGATCATATTTTTGTTCCATTGCTGCAATTTTCACCATTGTCAAATTACAAAATATTTGCACCTTGGAATATACTAATTTTTAATGTAATTTGGACATTAAATGCAGTGTAGAGAAACACTCAAAATTTCAAAGCTCCTTCTACATGAATATCTATCTACCTTTTACTAGTCTAAGTTTGAAACTTGGGCAGGTCTTGTTGACAATTAAAATTTATTTTAAGTTATCAAACTCTTTCTTTGACTTGGAAAAATCTTCATGTTCACCATGTTAATTTATATCACCTAGATTTTGTAGTTGGTTTAATGGGGCACCATAACTTGTAGAATATTATTTGAAAAAAGAAAAAAAGTTGCTCAAAAGTTGTTCCACCAAAACAACACAGAGAAAAAACGACGTTTGAAATAGTTTCGGTAATAGTTTATTATTTTTATTTTGTTAATTTATATTTCTTCCATTATGAAAATTGAAATTATAACCCAAGAACTTTAAATTCGAATCATGGACCATTTCAGAATGTTCTTACAAATTTGTATTAATATACACTTATATAATTGGACGGGTCTTAGAAATTAGATCTGACAAGAGAAACGAACCCTTCAAACAATTCTTCGAAGAGGGTGGTAATGAAAGTGAAAAAAGTTTGGAGGACAAAACTCCCTACGACTATAATAAGAGTCATTTATTTTTTATTTTTGGTTGGCTGGTAAACAAAATTTATCAAACTTCAATACTTTAATGTCAATTTGAATTTAGAAACAATTATGGGGTAGGTGGAACACTCACATGATGACATTGTCTGTCTCATCAGGAACTCACAAGTCCTCCTGAATACTTGCTACGCCAATAATGTCAATGGTCCAAATTTGAGATTAAAAGGTTTTTTTGTCGTTCAAGACTTCAATAATTGTAAGAATTTTCTTGTTTTTGGACAGTAAAAATACTTTTATCGATAAAAAAAATTGTATGTAGTCATCTAGATCGAAATATACTCGTAATAGGATGCATTATCAATCCAACGGGAGGTAATTAACGAATTTAGTCGATAATTTTGATCATAATAGCATTAGGATTGCTGGAATAAGCTTACAAATAACTATATGTGCCACAAAATTTGCCATAGCAACCTGATCATGAGCTGTAACTTTTTTTTGGTGGACGTCATGTACTGGATCACTTGGATCCACCCAACGAGGATCATAGGTATAAAAGTCTTGGCTGTGCAGGTTGCGACACTGAGGTCCCACTAGAAACTATTCCAGCTCTGGTCCCTTCCCTTGTGAGGCCACTAGCAGATGAAAAACAAACTTCTTTTGTGTACAAAGAAACCCATTTTAGTACTTTTCTTTAGTTGCGATGATACCAGTATTAATACAATCAAATCGACTTCACAAAATCTTTGCACTTAAATGCACAGATTACGGAATTGATTTACCCGAATATAACTCATGTCGACACGCTTTTGGTGCATTGGTGAAACCAAACCTGATCAAATTTCCAACAATTTGAACTTTCTTACCGTTGAAACTTCTTTCTAGCCTTTGGCCCAAAAAAGAAAAAGAAAATCGCAAGTTTCCATTTTTTTTTGCTTGTAAAAAAGAGGGCGGAGCGACCAATAGGTAATAATTTTCCCTGGGGGTGACCATGAGAATTCTTCCGCTGTGGAATATTTAATTTGAGTCATAGCTACTAACTGATAATGGCAACCAATCACCACAGTACCACCAAAACTAGACAATAAACCCGTTATTCCCTAAATGAAATCGTGCTTAATAATTAAATGAGAGTCAATGACGACGCTAAATAGATACGATTTACCACTAGACCACCAATTCAAATGATAAGTTACACACTCTTTTCTTGCGTTGAAATGGTAATAATTCCATCCAATCACAACAATGACCTTTTGAGAATTTAAATAAATATTAGAGCATTGAATGATATGACTTTTGCGATCATAGCATTTGAAAGAATGCAACGAGGAAAGTCTCTTCCTATCAATCCATGTATACTAAATACAGAAATGGACCTTGCCCTCATGCTTTCAAGATTAATATGGACATAGAAAGGCAGCACATATATTTAGCCAAACCTCTCTCTCTCTCTCTCTCTCTCTCTCTCTCTCTCTCTCTCTCTCTCTCTCTCTCTCTCTCTCTCTCTCTCTCTCTCTCTCTCTCTCTCTCTCTCTCTCCATACCCTAATGAACATAGTCCCTTCCTTTGTTTTACAAATCATGGTTTAACATTGTAATGCACTATGTTTCTCTTTAAAGAAAAATAATGGAAAAGGCAATAGCCCTTGTTAAATTGATAATATGATATTTATTCATATATATGGCTGATCATTGGATCATCATGACAATATAAATCGCTTCATTTGGTGTCAAATAATCCAATCGCCATCAATGGAATAACCCTATTCCATTTAATGGCGATTGGAGCATTTGAGCAAACTTTTAAACAAGAGACTATGGTTGAATGAGACCATATAATTAGGAGTGATGTTGAATCATTCCAATGTCATTTTCTTTTCCTTTTCATATTGGAATAGGAAAATTCCCATTTTTCTTTTGCTAATTATTCTGATTTTTTCAACTTGTGTCTAACACCAAAAATAATAATTTTTTTTATAGAAAAATCCAATCCCCAACCGTCGTCGACGATAAATAAATTCTTCGACCAAAACTGCTGGAATTAAGAATAATACAAATAGATGGAATCATTTCCAATGTTTCACAGCAAAAAAGAACATAAGAGACATCAAATCCATTCTTTCACTTTCACTTGCATTTTAAAAGAAAAGCTTAGTCACTTTTTGTCACTTAACAGCTCTATTGTTTGTGTGTGTGTATATATATATATATACCTAATTGATCAAGACCATTGATTCAATATCTGACCATTCTGATGTCTATTATATGAAAGCATCAAGAAGTTTTGGATACTCGACTGTCCATTCAAGAACAAAATTGGGTGAAAATTTTGATGTTGCAATAAAAAGGATAAAGTTTAAAGGGATGAAAACAAAAAAAAAAACTTTTTAAAAAAAACAAGTCTAACTGTAATTGTATGCATGATGTAAAGGTGGGTCTACAACTTGGAATATAAGAATACGATTTTTCGTGTGAGCCGTCTAAATATGTTGTATTGTGAAGGAAACTTATGCCAAATTACCAATTTTCTTTCGAGTAAGTGAGAAAACGAAAGACAAGAATATCGACATAGTTATTGATAAACGCGTAAAAATTGTATGCATATCAGTCTCACTTTCCTGGGGGATGCTGATGAAGTGAGACGTATGGAGATGGGAAAGGGCCGGCCGCGTGCCACGCTACGAAACTGTGAAGAAAATTAGTAGGGAATAATGGAGACAAGGATCCAAGAGCTGTAACCATGAAGTCCCTCACTGTCCATTGACGTCAATTGTGCACTGGATTAAGGTCAAACTAAGAGACATAGAGTATGTACAAAAGAAAAAACCAAAGTATAAACTTATTTGGTGTTTGGACTAGAGCGTAGATGGCATTTTCTTATACTGCTTGTCCACACTTCATGCAATCAAAGTTGTAGGAAAATCAATCTACCATAAAAAAAAAAATGACACTATTGAGGTCCAAGCAAAAGTGTACAATTTCACTATTGCAGTCAATTGAATTTTATTTGTCAATCGCGTCTATCAAAAGGGTATCCTGAGCAATGGCAATAATCAGGATCATTCATATTCTTGGTATAGTAGATGTTATCACACAACTGTTACATTGTTATCATGATATTAGATGCTTCAATTATTTTTCCAAAAAAATATTAGAGAGGGCGAGGGAGGGAGAGGGAGGGGTTTGGGGGGGGGGGGATTTTTCTACTATATATGGCTTTTAGAATTACGTCTACCCATTTTACTCATATGTAGGTACGTAATGAAAATCAAAACAACAGTAACATATCCAATTTGAGGAAGCTCGAACATGGTTTGATCAAGTCATCGTCGCAGGTGATATCCATCATTAAGATAGAATCTCTATTTTAGAACATAAACAAATTAATGAATCCTTTATGTTGTGGTTTGGGAATTGCCTAGTTTGGATCCATTTATCCCCAATTTTCCTAGAGAAAAGTTACCACCTTGAAAGCTGATCTCTCTTACGAATAATAAATTTCAATCTGCCGACGAGTTTGCTTGAGCTGATTTTGGCCACTTTTATTTGTGTTCAAAATCTCATTCTTGAAAAGGATCATTATTTATGAGAATGGCATTGTTGGGAACACATCGTTTTCGATTTATTAACAAGTTTCCACGCAATCAGATATGGAAAAACAACAACAACCATTCAAAATGACATGGGAAATGTGCTATGCATGTCCCTGAACATAACTACTTGGCAAAGTTTCTTTGCTAATGTCTAGGAATTTAGTATCAACAGCCTTTTCATGTTGGTTTTTTTTTCTTTCTATTTTTCAGAGTCGCTAATTAGTTTGTAATATGCAAATGAGATCTTGTTATATCGTAAATGTATTGAGCTTGAGCATGAAGTTGTAGCTATTTCTTAATAAGCCATTAATTAATGTAGTCGTTTGCCACTCCTATGAAGTCATGGTAAAACATGAACTGGTTGATTTGATGTCCACATAAAATTTTTTTCCATGCACAGTGTATAGTAAGGCTTAAGGTAGTTTTTTTTTTTTCCTTGAGGAAATACCGATACCAAGGTAGTTTGTTTGGAAAGTTCTACTAGTTAATAACTCGAGATGTAAAGTTCAAGTCTTGTAACAGACTCTTGTTTGACCTGATTTATTTGATTAACTATAAATACAAAAATCATCTGGTTGAAACGATCTAGTCATTATGAAGGAAAAATGAAACATGTCTTATATTCATTTCTACCCCCAAAATCCATCAACTTTAGTGTTCTTCCCTTGCTCACTATGCCAAATAGTCATTGACCCTAGCAGTAACTAAACCACTCGATTTGTAGACTTGGGAAAACATTGATTGATTCAATAGGTCCAACCTATTTATGGCAATCAAAAAAACTGACTTACCAAGGTAACAGCTATGTTCCTGATCATGTAGCCATTGTAGAATGGTCCGTGAGAGACACTGGACCTCCCTACCCTGAGTACTAATACCTATTAATCCAACTGTTACAACAAGTTTCAATGAACAGCTCAAAATGTTAACTGCTAGTGACAAACCACAGTTTCTCACTCTCCCCATTTTCTATCTAATAAGAGTCACTCTCCCCATTGTTGTAGTAATAGTAAAAGTGAAACTGTATTACTACCATCTGGTTTTAAGGGTTTCAGGTCAAGGACACGCGCTCCAACAACTAGCTCATTATCATATTGGGCCTAGTGTAACTCTGCATACTCTGAATATGAGCCACCTATCTCAACAGATATACATTCTAACCAAAAAAAAAATCATGATATACATATACGAATAATTACACACATCTATATTTGGGTGTGTAATTTAGACGGATGAGGAGGGTTAAGAGTCGACTCATGCGCGATCAGTGTTTAAGCTTTTAAACTTCGGTTGAACTTAGGTTTAATTTTTATCTTAAAACTCAATGAATTTAGATTTGATGTATATCTTTCAAGTCGTCTTGTACTTACACTATCACCTTGGTTTGGCGCATCCTCGAATATAGATTTGATGCTTGAGTTACACATCTCGGATAAAAATTTGGGTTGAAATTGAATACAAAAACTCAAATTGAGATCGAGTTGAATTCCAAAAATACGATATCCCGATCCAATTACTCTATACATTGGGATAGAATTAACCTACTTAAATTGCACCCATGATTGGCATAAACATATATACGCAGGAGAGTAGGGGGCTGGGAACACACCAACAATTCTACCAAAACAATACGTATGGAAAGAAAAAACAATCCATTATTACGTATGGCTTGGCTATGACCTTTCTTAGTGTAAAACACCAAGAGTGGAGCAATAAAGATGCGCACCAGTGCGCATTGTTCCTCACATACAAACACCAACCGAGAAAAAACCAAAAATATATGTACTGACCTCAGCAGCGTTGTTGCGTGCGTGGGGCATAAGAAAGGGTTAATTTCACTTTGTACTCTAAAAGATATTTAGATTTTTTATTTGTACCCTCAAATATGAAATTTATACCTTTAATGTTATGAATTAATAGTAATGTGGACCTGAGCCAAATTATCGTTTAGTTTTTTCGTTATAAATTAAAGTACTTAAGTTGTAAGTGTTTTGGACATGCACTAATGTATATATTCACATACTATTAGTGCCTCATGCAAGATGCACATGATAGGGTTAACCTTTATATGATTAATGAAATCTTATTTTTAATACACAAAACGGTGTCAAATGAATCGCAGAAGAAGATTTGTAACAATGGACATACCTCATCCTCAAGTACTTACACCTCACATATTTTAATTTACGATAAAAAACTGAACTACAATTTGGGTTAGGTCCACATTGTTACTAATTCATAATATTGAGAGCACAAATTGATATTTTTAATGTTTGAGAGTGTAAATTGAAAATCAAAGTATCTATCAGAGTATAAAATAAAATTAGCACTATAAAAAAATATTATTTCGACCTAAAATGTTGATCGGATTTATTGATCAGATCAATTACAACTATTAAATTAGTAATGTATTCTGAAAAATATTGGGACTTATAATTAATTTAACAACAGTGATGAATTAAATCAATAAATTATGTGAATTTCAAATATCATTGATCCCGATAAAAGGTGGAGGGGGAGAGAAATGGCAATTAAGCGGCGGAGAAAGCGTCGTTATAGGACCACCTGCTTTCAACAGACAAAAAAATTAAAAGTTGTATGGTTTATTAGGTCCACGCACGTGTAGTGCGCGTGACTGGACCCCAATATGTGATAGGTGTGTAGACAACACTCCATGGAAAAGTGTTTATGGATGGTTTATTTGAGAAATACAGAGGGAAAGTTGCATGGTCCCATTCTAATCGAGAGAGAGAGAGAGAGAGAGAGAGAGGGAGAGGGATTGGTGGGATGCTTTAATAGGTGGTTTAATTGGAATTAATTGGAAACATTGGACCACCTCATCTCCTTGCCTTTACAGAGGCTAATTTGAGGAACATTTTACACCAACATATTGGTATCTCTCTCTCTCTCTCTCTCTCTCTCTCTCTCTCTCAAAGTCACTCTGCAGCTGTCTTGAAATTTGATCAGAATTTCAACCCCACACCATAACAGAGTAAAACCCTTCTGACAAAAGCTGGGCACAACTCTAGTTTAGCTCCAGTTCTAGGGATTCGTACCGGCCAATGATCTGTACACATAATTGTAGGTATTTATGTGTTTGTTGATTTTCTGGGTTTTGTTATTGTATGGTTTTGGGTTCATGTATTAATAGAAGAATAAGTAAAGACAAACATGTCATGTGGCGGCTTTTGGCTTGCGTACCAGGCAAAGGACTGTGAACTCTTTCTGTCCATGGTCTTCTAAATGTTTACTTCAAAGAGGAACGACTGTAACTACAAGTTTTTTCATTAAGTTCACAAAGGTTAAATATTTATATAGGGGTAGAGTTAAAAATTAAATTATTTTGACTAGTATTTTAATTTTTGGGGGGGTTGATTTGATCATTTTTTATTGATAGGGGGGTATGAAATAATTGAGGGGTGGATTTTATTTCCAGGAAGTCTGTTTTGGATGCATTTATATCAATGTGCATTGACCAGCTTGGGCTGCGCGTGTGTGTGTGTGAGAGAGAGAGAGAGAGAATCAAATGATGAACAAGGCCTGGAGGTCATCATCAACCCCCCATCTGATCTTCTATTTCTGAGGAGATATCTGATCTTTCTTCCTAGGTTGGCTTTCATGGCACACCATGTCATGTTGGGTTATTAAGAGAACAAGTCTTAGAAAAAGCCAAAAGGAAGGCCCCTTCATCACCACCATCACCTCCACATATGGTTACCGTCAATCCACAAATATAATCCATTGTCCTACACAATCGGTAAACTCTCTCTCTCTCTCTCTCTCACACACACACACACACACAGACACATGCATACACACAAGTTTGTGTAGTCTGTGGTACAGTAAGCTAGTAAAGTTTCTAGTGTTTTTCAAGCAAAAGATATAACTGTGTTTTTTTGGGGATTTTGCGGAGTGGAACTTGATGAATTTGTAGTTGCAGAGTCATGGAAGTCTTCAGATGTAAAATCTAGAGGCAAGAACCAGATAAAACAATAGAGCAGCTACAGCAAGAACAAATAAGGTTTCTGTCATATATGGCTGGTGAAGATAAAGCAAGAAACTTGGTCTCATCTACTGGCTATTGTTACTCTGATGTTTCATCAAGTAACCCAAATATTCAAACCCATCTGGTGAATCAGATTCAGAGCTTGTCCAACCCAGAGATCTACAACTTGACCACGGGCATGGAGATGATAGGGTTTCCACCAAAAAATCTACCGCAACATAGTGACAACAACTCAGCCATGTGGAAAGGGTTCTTCGGCAAGCCAAACCACCACCACCACCCCGGCACCGGTCCGTCCTCTTCGAAGACAATCGGTGAGCCAACAAGAAGTGATTTTTATCAACATGAGTTTAGTAAGCCTGATTTCACACCTGGTGTTTCTGATACCACAAATGAGAACTTGATGATTGCACCAGATCAGTCAACATCTTGGCATCAAGAGGACAGATTGCTTGTTGATGACCCATCTTTTAGGTGTGTGTTTCCTTGTGAAGGAAACGAAAGGCCTAGTCAAGGTCTCTCACTCTCTCTCAGTTCAAGCAATCCTTCCACTATCGGGTTACAATCCTTTGAACTGAGACAACAAGATGATGTAAGGTTTGCTCCTTCAAGTTCTAGAGAGATGTTCTTTGGAAAATATTTGAATATAACACAACAGCAAGAACTGATGCAAGATGGGTTTTTGGGAAAAGCTTCAGATCTTCATCATCAAGGCCACTTTTATATCAGGAACTCTAAGTACTTGGGTCCTGCTCAGGAACTGCTGAATGAGTTTTGTAACCTTGGAACAAAGCAAACTGATCATCCACCCAAGATAAAGCTCCACAAGACCAATCAGTGGCAGGATGAGAATGCAAGTAGTTCAAAAAAGCAATCTTTGTATTCCCTTGACCTCCTGGAATTGCAGAAAAGAAAAACAAAACTGCTTCAAATGCTAGAAGAGGTATATTTATCCATTATGTACTCCTTCCAACATCATTTTTTCTTTCTTTCTTTCTTTTTTGTGCTTTTTTTTCTTGGCATATGAAAGAGTTGTGTGGTTGATTGATTTAGGGTCTCTCAGACTTCAAACCCTGAACTAATTGGGCGACTGAGGGCCTTTCCATTAATGCTCATATCACATGGTGACAATCCGGCACTTTCATTAAATTTCATCAACCTCAATTGTCTATTCCTGTTCATTTTTTTCTGGGTTTTCTAACATTTTACTACTCTAACTTGTGTGTATCCTAGGCTGTAATTCTTGAACTGCAGTGAAAAAAAACCACAAATCTTTACTATCAATACTGTTCTTTTTCACTCTTTTCTTTATCTTTTATATGTGTGGGTATTGTTTTTGTAGGTGGATAGAAGATACAAGCACTATTGCGATCAAATGAAGGCCGTAGTGTCATCATTCGAAGCGATGGCCGGAAATGGGGCTGCAAGAGTGTATTCGGCCTTAGCTTCTAAGGCCATGTCCAGGCATTTTAGATGTCTAAGAGATGGGATTGTTGATCAGATTAAAGACACCAAGAAGGCAATGGGAGAGAAGGATACAGTCGCTCCGGGGGCGACTCGAGGCGAGACGCCAAGGCTTAGGCTTCTTGACCAAACTCTGAGGCAGCAGAGAGCTTTTCAGCAGATAAGCATTATGGAGAGTCATCCATGGAGACCCCAGCGTGGCCTGCCTGAGAGATCTGTGTCTTTTCTTCGAGCTTGGCTCTTCGAGCACTTTCTTCACCCGTAAATCTCTCTCTCTCTCTCGTCAGACATATTGTCCGATGAAGTACTTGTACTATTTTTGAAGTATTTATACCTGCTTCTTAGATTTACCAGAGAATCACCGTTTTCTTGAAACAAAAATACTGAAATTCTTACATGAAGTTGCAATCATTTGTTTGTAAAAACAACCCAATGTTTTGGTTGTTTCCATCCACCACCATTCAGATTCCATTTAGATATTAATTTTGTTATATTCTTTTCAATCATGTTGATTTTATTTTTCTTGGTGTTGGTTGGGCCTTTGCCTTATATTTGTGTGGATTTGATTCTGTTCCAACTTACATAGGACCCATCTCTCTCTCTCTCTCTCTCTCTCTCTCTCTCTCTCTCTCTCTCCACACACACATAGACACCCAACCCGGTAGTTTTGGGTTCTTCTCACAAGTACCATTGCACAGAATGAACGTTAACTTCCAAGTACTTTGCTTTATGAATATTGCAGGTACCCAAGCGATGTAGATAAACACATCTTAGCCCGCCAAACTGGTCTCTCAAGAAGCCAGGCACGTCCACATCTCTCTATAATTATTTAATCCACCATCGATCAATATATTTATGTTCTCAATGGGGTTTATCTTCTTAGAATACATCATTAATTACTATATAATTATTATTTATATAAATATATTATGCCTTTTGTCTTTATATGTTACAGCTTACACATGATTAATGCCTAAGCTTACAATTATGTTTGTCCAGGTATCTAATTGGTTCATTAACGCAAGAGTGAGGCTATGGAAACCTATGGTGGAAGAGATGTATTTAGAAGAAACAAAGGAGCAAGACAATATGGTGGGCTCCTCTGATGGAGTTACAGCCCTTGATAACAATGGTGGCCGGCAGAATCAGAATCCTCAATCGCGTCTCGAAGATCAGAAACCAACCCAAGACCAACTAGTTCGAATTGATTCAGAGTGTCTCTCTTCCATCATCAACAATCCAGAGAAAAATGATAGTAAATTAAGTAGCAAAAGCCTGCAAAATGAGGAGCCTCACAGCCTGCACCACCACCACCAGCATAGTTTTGGCAGATTGGCGGACTCATTTGGTGCCGTGGAATTGGACTTCTCATCCTACAATCATCACACTGAGGGAGGTGTTTCTTATGCTAATGAAAACGCTAATCACAATTTTGGCAGTGGCGGGGGTGGTGGTGGTGGCGGAGTGTCGTTAACATTAGGTCTACAGCAGCATGGTGGAAGTGGGGTGAGCTTAGCATTCTCTCCCACATCTCAAAGTTCTCTCTTCTACCCTAGAGACCAGATTGAAGATTGCCAACCAGTTCAGTACTCACTTCTTGATGGTGAAGGACAGAATTTGCCTTACAGGAACTTGATGGGGGCACAGTTGCTTCACGACTTGGCCTAGGAGGGGAAAAGGAGACAAAATTTTATCAAGGTGTTGATGACGTTTGGATTTGGAGATGTTCTTGTTAGTCAAAGGATGGTGATCTAATTACATGGGATAGATTGATAAAAGAAGGGTAATGCTATTATGATAAAAAAAAAAAAATGACAAAAATATGGACCAAATAATGTGATAAGAAACATCACCGTGTTAGTGTCATGTTATTTGGTTGATATTTTTTGTCTCTTTTTGGATCGGTCTAGTATTTCCAAGTACTTGGGTATTCATACATTAAGCTATACTTGGGTTCGGTAGATTATGATAAATTATTTTCATGGCTGGTAGTTTGATTGCTTTGGTTGCTCCGAAGAATATTTTGATTACCGTTAGGATTGAATATCGGGATTTTCCAGTGATTCATGCAAGAATATACATATATTTCTTTCCCATTTTGGGTAGATTCTATAATTAAAAATAATTACCCTTTACATAAGATCTTAAGAAGAATCCTTGCCTCCCCCCCCCCCCCCCCCCGGGGGGCCTTCTCTATCTCCCTCTGTATGTGTGGGTGTGTTAAACCATTTGATAGCACAAGCTAGCTAACTGATTCAATCATTTGGTCTTTTTTTGCTGTATTTATATAATTTTATTCATTCAGAAAAGAGAGACATAGCAAAGTTCAGAACACAAAAGATAGAAGGTGTCCCACGAACACAATAACAAGAATCATTTGGTGGTCGGTCTAGTCTGAATGAGAAGTTCCATTGTTGTTGGGGTACATAAAGATTTTTCTTTCTTTTTCCATAACGACAATTAATAAACCTACAAAATCTGGTTGGTTTTCAGCTCTCTTGTGATTAGGACTATTCATCTAGAAATTACAAAATATCATGAATATCATTTCATAATTGTGGTCCCTTATTCGTTTTTCCAAAAGATGATATTTTCGTGCATGAAAAGATTGCTTTCATTTTGGTTCGTCAACTATGGGAGAGTTTATGCCACCACTTTCAACAATCGAAAGCTGCTTTATGAACTGCCTTTTTAGAAATAGCATGGAAGCCTAATGGATGTTTTTGGGCTATATTTAGGGCTGATAATCGAATTGAGCTTGTTAAGCCTATTTTTTTAAACCAGCATAAAAAATTGTTTATGTTCTATTCGTTTAAAAAATGAACCGAGCCCAAAACGAATCGAACTCGATCAAAATTGTGTTTTAGGTTCGTTTTTTAATTGAGTATAATAAATTGTTCAAGTTTAACTCGTTTAAAACACAAATCGAGCTCAATTTGAATAGTATTTTAGCCGAACCCGAGTAGCTCAGCTCAACCATGAGCCCTAGCTATATTGAGACATCGAAGGTGCAATTCACATAAGATTGAAAGGTGCCCGCCATTATTATTTTCCTCCATTGGGTACATATCTTACAGGTTTTGAAGCTTGTAGCCTTGCACTGAGGATGGTTATCAAGTTTAAAAAGTCAATGTCCCTGTCTTGCAGGAAATATCCAGGCAACAGCAGATATTTTGTGCTTACATGATCGTCGTCATGACCAGAATAGGTAAAACAATCTTTTCTCGTGATCACATAATTTTAGATGTACAACGTAGTTTAAGACGTGTCCAAAGGCTCTGAGTGTGTACTCACAAAAGAGATACTCAATAACCCTAGTCTAGGATGTAATATTCTTACCACTCGAGAGACTAGGTAATTACCCTTCGCCCATCTCAACCCACAGGTGTAGATACACCACTACATATTTGGTGTCCCTTTTTATGTCTTTTCATTGGATCCAACTCAAACTAAAGACATATGCATGTGTGTATTAGAACTATCCATTAGAAGAGTCTAGCACAAACCAAGAATTGAAGACCTTTTATTTTCCAAGTTGTCTGACCGGTTTTACACTTTGTGTGGGAAAAATCTATAGAAAACATTGAGAGGGACAACTTCTTTTGTGAGAGAAAAGTGGAAGACAACAGTCCAGTTCTTGCTCTTGTTCAATACTCCTTTCTACTCTGATCGAGCTGAAAATTCAAGGACATATTCCTCACTTCCATAACTGGTTTTGAATGGCAGAAGTTCAGCCACTTCGGTGAGATCTTTCTAGTTACTTTGTGTTGAAATCTACCTAAGGGTGAAGTTTTTATGTTTGGGAACCAAGGAGATGTTTTCTCTTGATGTTTGACATCTCTAGTTATGACTAGAAGACTTATAATCCTATTTTCGTTAATAGTAGAGAGATTGGACCAAGTTTGGTCCTATAATTTTTTATCTTCGCCTTGAAGGGTTTCCACGTTAAAAATTCTTGTGTTTCTTGTTGTTGGTTTGGTTTGCTTGTTGTGATTGTTTGTGGTTTTGGTTATTCTCTAGTGATTTGGAAAGTCACTAGTTTTCCAAACACTGTATATATATGGAGACTGCTCTTCATACGCTATGGTTGGCCTTGGCCCATGGTTCATTATTTTGAAATAGTATTACTGGAAGCTTTGAGGTTAAACATGCAGGTATTAATGCTGATCTATTTGGCTAAAGAACACATAATTAACTGAAGGAAAGGAGACTAATCAACAGTACTATTGAATGAGATACAATTATATTCATGACTCTACTGTTGATCATCCCATATGTTCTATAGTATTCAGTATTGAAGCATTTGCACTTGCTGTGGTACTTGAGAGGACCTACCTAGTTCATAAATGAATGGAAGGTGACAGTTTATAATCCACAATGCCCCATCTGATTCTCAAAGAAACAAAATGTTACATTAAGTAGTAAAAACTAGCTTATATAATTTATTTATATTTTATTTCCTTCCATATTATCTTATTGGCTAGCTTGGAGCAGATAGAATGACAGTCGGTCCTCAGTTCATGTTAGGAAAACTGTATGTGGTTCTTCAAGCAGGTTTCTCTAGCTGAACTATTATCTGTCATAAAAAATTGAACACTGGTGGCCAAAACATTTTTTTTTTCCGAAAGCTAAATAATTTCAGTAACCCGAAAAGGCTGCTAGAACGTGTTAGACTGTTAGTCCTTCAGTAGGTCAATCCTTACCTCATGTACTCCCCCATCCTCAATGATTTTGGAGGACACGTGTTGAAGAAATGTAGTAATCTCCTATGAATCGGAGGCCATTGTTAGTTCTCATGCTTCCCAAGGAACCATATAACCTAAAAAATTGTAGCATTGCACAAAAGTCTGTACTTACAGCATAATTTGAGAGAAGGAAGTAGTAGACAACTTTACTTCTACTTTGAAACGGTTGATCCAACAAGAAACCATACAAAATGAATAAAAAATGGGCTGTTTTGCCATGGGATTGGTATAGAATCTACATAGCCAAACGGATCAACTCTGTCAGTAGGATAGGCAACCCAAGTTCAAGTATGGCGTGGAGGAAAGGACTAGAAAAAAAATGGAAGAAAGAAAAGGGGCTATGTGGTCACCCACGTCCCTCCGCTATATTAAAATCACATCATTTAATCCCTTTTATTGGTCTTATTTTGTAAAACCAACCAAGCATCCTCCTTTAGCATTACCCTTCTTTTGCCTAAGAAAGAACAGTTGGAAGAGTCCCACACCCAACCTACCCTTCTTGTCCTCATTAACCAATCATAACTACTGCAAGGTAAAACTTGAGTATTTGACTCCTAGGTTGTACGTGAAATTAATCCATTTCTCCTCTTTCCAAAACCCAGACATAGCTGTTTTTCAGGCCTATTCAGAGTGAGTGGGCCTGAATCCAGCCCATCATCTTTTTTCAGCAACGTATTGTCCCTCAATTATGGTTTATGATATTAAATCCCTGAACTAGGTGTGATCCATTTAAAAAAAAATTGGGTTTTTTTTTTGTGGGGAAGGAGGAGAAGGGGGAAAAAAGGATGAGTGCAATCACCTCTGAACCAAAATGAGCACTTACCACCGAATCACTCTCTCACATCTAATGTTATTCATTGAGGACTCTAGATGCGTGCAATACGGCCATGTTAAGTAATTATTGAATTAAAATCAATTTAATTATATAATTTTTTATTTATTTTTATTATAAATTTAAGTGAAATTCATTATTTATATGTGGACTTCCCTCTTTGATGAATAATCTTTCATTGACTAAATGAAAAGTAAATCTATATCTATACTACTTTAAAATACCAGCATACATGAAAAACAATTTTTTTTTTCACATTTGCCCTCTAATTCTATAACTAATGCGGAACCTAGACATTAGTGTACATCTGCTTTTGCACGTGGACTGTTTTAATTATCTAATGTTAGTTGAATATTGATGTAAAGATTATCGACGAGCTCTGTATTATTATTATATCTTCATAAAACCGGTGACTCTCTCACATATCTATCTAAAGTTGCATGTGAATTTGTGATGACTTTTAGAAAAAAAGTTTGTATGGTTTTTTTGTGCTTAAGATTAGAAAGTTAATTTTTAGGTGCCAACTTCTCAATTATGTATTTTATAACCACCTAGGATTTGAAATAATCCTCACTGATATAGCTTCAAACACATTGATAGATTGGTGACTAAGTTTCAAGGCATTGTAATATTATTTTGTAGCTTCAAACTGTTTTTTAAGGTGAAGAAAAAACTTAACCCATTACACAAACTTGATAGATTAAGCAAAACTAACCATGTCGATATCAAGAATAGAAAATGCCACAAAAACTAATGTCTAGGTTTTTTGACGGAATACTATAATCTTGACGAAACCATGACTTTTCATATAACAAAAAATTATTCATACCTCCACACATGGAAATCTTTTTTATTGTATCTTTCACGGCACCCATAGATCGATCCACAGGTTCATCAAATCTCCCATGAAACTCTGACCTGAACCAATAAAAAAAGGATCAAATCCCTTGAAGTTCACATGTTTCCCCATGCAACAACTACGCAGAATAAATGAGCAGGATAAAGATAGTGGAAACAATTGGAAAGGTGAAGTAAACAATGTTAATGAGAGGACAGAAAGCACAAAAGTAAAAGAAAACTGAATATCTTGCAACCACTTGAGATTTACCAATATTACGTATGTGGAAAATCCAATAATAATAAAGGATATATCTACTGGACTTTGAACCACACGATTTTTATCAAATGAATTATTTTTATCTTTTTTTTCTTATAGTTAAAACAACGAATTGTTAAGAATAGATAAAATTTTCTGAATTCTATAATATAATACGAGCGATAAAAACATAATTTTATATAAATTTTATATGATATTTAATTTAGGTACACATATATTTAAAACTTTTTTACTAATAATATTTTATATACAAATATTATTCACGTGTAACGCACGTGACGCATGACTATTATAAGATAAATATCTCTTTCTTTCGTTTATAAAATATTGTGAAATCAATTTTTCTGGATTACGATAGAGGCGTAACAATCGACAACATTCCCTAGAAGAGAAAGAAATGATGAAAAATACTGTGAAAATTAGTATTTTTAAAGAAAGTTGGTACTCCCGAAGATACAAAAGAAAAAGATACAATGAAAGTTATATAAAAAAAAGTTGACACTCCCGAAGAGGTCACACCCACAAAACAAATAAAATAATCAATCCAAAATTTGTGTATAAACATCGTAGAAGAGGAGTCTCCTGAAGAGAAATCTCCTACAGTAACAAAGGTATTTAAAAATAATGAGATCTCGATAAATTATGTATGTATAAAAGAAAAATAAGACACTCTTCCCGTCATTAAGGGGAGGAAATCCGCCACTTGAAGAACGGTTTGAATTTTCTTACATGCCTAAAGCGTGGTCGACACATAAGTGATTTTCAAATTTCAACTTTTAGCACTTTTGTAATTTTAATACTAGAAATATACTAATATTTGTGTGCTTAAGCTTCATGTATCTGCAATATTTGAATGGAAATTTAGCAAATCATTGTCTATTGAAAACATAATGGCCTTTTGGTGTGATAGAACAAAAAGGACTTGAGCAAAGTAAATAAGGTTTTCCTTTTAGTAAGATGATTTTCCCAATTTCATGAATTTATTTGTTACTTTTACCAACTCTTTGCTTCGTACATAAAAGTAGGAAAAATTGTGTTATCAAGTTATGATATATTTTTATCATTGAGGATCAAAAAGAATAAAAATATTACTATTGATGCTGCCATGAAAATGATGGAAATAATACTACACTTAACCCTCTTATCATACCTTTTACCTTTGTTTTAATAGACAGAGAGGAAATATTTTTTTTCTCGTAATTTAATTTATTGTTTTATCTGGAAAAGAAGTCATCTTTTGGAGAATTTGATATCAAAATCTACAAAGTGATGGAACATATTGCTTGCCCTTAACACTTTGGTGGAGTGAATCTCTAGGAAAAAATGTGTGAAGTAGTCGCCGTTTTGAATTTTGTAAACAATTGGATGTTCTAAAAACTCACTTGTGATGAGGGTAATTTTAAGTGTTACTACAAAATCATGTATTAATACACTATATTACTTTTTAGAATTTATAATTTTTTCATTAATACATGTGTAATTTTTATGCTAGTGGTTACATTATGTGCTAATTCAGGATCCTCACATGATTTCTAATTTCACTTATGGGTCAAAAGTAATACAATACTAAATCTTGCATTGGGTAAGGTTCTGATAGGAATTTGCCTTGAATAACATTTCAACTAACATTATCATTTCTCCTGCTTTGATTTGAGTTTAATGTTCATTGTGGTCTTAAAGTCCTCAATGATTTATTTTATTGTAATATTAGAGTGCATGCCCCTTTTAAATTCTAGAAAACCACTTAATCTATGGTTAACGTGTTGTTTTTTACAATGATGTGGTCAAAGACCACTTGTTTTTTTAAAGATCTAAAATAATAAAAATCATATAATCTACATAACAAAAATATTCTATCTTCTGTGATATTCAAAATAATTCACGTGCAATGTACATGTACTTATATCAAGCTTCAGAGAAGCCCTGCTCATGCATTTAGATATTGGAAAGAGGAAAAATTCTACAGTACAAATGTCTCATTCTTGACGGATTCTTGATGACCCTAACCTCTATTATTGGAATATTTAGCCCTTCATGTTAAGCATTACTCCTTAGATGCACTTCCATGTAACCTATCCTAGCCCACCATAATCCTAGCAACATTGCACCTCCATTAATCGTCTTTGGTACCACCACACCCCCCATAATCTTAATTTTATGCTGTCTTGATGGAGATTCATACCATTTTAGTCCAATATTTTCTCCCAAATTTAAAGAAGTTAGGTTTAAAGTAGGCATTATTTTTTCAAAAAATATTGCTGGATATCCCTAAACTCCAATTATATTTGGACAAGGAATATACATTCAGTTGGGTTATGGACGTGGTTGGTCTTTGATGGTGTCTAAAAGCAAGTAGGCCTATGATTTTTTGGCTTAGGTTCTTGTAAATTATCAGTTTTTGGAAAATTGAAAAATTGCAAGCGATGTGATTTGATTGCACTTTAACACAAATCTCCCCATACAATTGCTTAGCATCTGTTATATTGTGTGACTATGGTTGTCGAAAAACTAATGTTGATGATTTTATTTACTTCAAACAACAAATTACTCTAAATAGTTTTGTCCCATTAATAACAAACCTTTTTATCTATAAATCGCCACAACATGCTCAAATATCTGTTAAAGTGCCATGAGATCAAATTACAAAAAGCTAAGAAAAAAACATTGAACTATAACAAGAAAGGCGGAAGTTGATTTTTGAATGTAGGCATGAAACTTGAAAGGCATTCGTTTTATAAATATGCTATCAAGTGATGATTTATGTAAAATTGGGCCAAATGTAGGTTTTATGAAATGAATTTTATAAGAACTCAACAAAATTATGAGTTTTCAAGCGTACAAGTATAAAGATGTTAGGGAGACATTTATTTTTGAAAAAATGATACACGAGTTAAATATACATATTTTACATTCAAATGATTCACGTGCAATGCATGTGTCCACACCTACTAATCTATACTACTAGTAAAAGTACTTTAAGTGAAAAACTTTTGATTCTCTATTTTAGCCTTATAAAGAATTTTAATTACCACATTATCTTTTCATAATTAAATATCTAAATTACAATCACGTTCTTATGTATTTAAATCTCCAATTTACCCACTAACATTTCTTTTATTTCTCTATTATCTTTGTATAAATATCAATATCTATAAAAAAAATTAATTGACTACGTTACTCTTAAAAAAATATATGCATCATTATAATTTTCAATAAAGTGTTAAAAAACTTCATTAATAAATCATATTTTTTTCAAATATATAGATAACATTATGACTATATATGTATTTTTTTCCATCCATACTACTAATAAAGAATGAAACTTTTGTCTTAGCATGAAAAAATTTTGATTCACTATTTTACTCTTATAAAAAATTTTAAATACCACACTATCCTTCAATATTTGAATACTAAATTGCCATCATATACTTATATGTTTAAATCTCCAAATTACCCCAAATATCTCTTTTAATTTTTTATTTACTATGTATAAATATCCGTATCTATGAAACTTTTTAATTAACTACGTTACCTTTAAAACATATATGCATCACTATAATTTTTAATAAAACGTTTAATTTTGAAAAAAAAAAAACTTTATCAATTTAATATTACTCATTTTAAATATAAAGATAACATTATCCTTACATATGTGTATTTCTTTCATCCAAAATTTCAACCATTTAATTTTTAAGATAAAAAATAATCTTTTACGTAGTTTTTTTAAAATAATTTATATTAAATCAACATAATTCTTCAATCACAGTAAACTTTTCATATTTTATTAAGAGTTTATATAAAAATATTATATTGCATTTTTAAGTAAAACTTGAATTTTAGAATTTTAATATTCTTTTAAAATATATATTATAGAGTAGTATATTATATTTTAAGGTGAATAGCACTTTTAGTTCCTAAAATATGCATATTTTGTCAGTTTGATTTTCATTGTATCAATTTTATCCTTAAAATATTTAATTAATGTTTCAATGATCCATATACAAATAATCTGTTAAGTTTTGTATATAAGTGATCACGTGATATTATTTGACGGAATAACATGTAGTTATTTTCGTCAAAAAGCTTAATGGACCATCTGATTAGGGACCATTTAAGCATGAATTAAATATTTTAGGGATCAAATTGACAAAAATTATATACTGAGGACTAAACTGACAAAAAACACAAACTTTAGAGAACCAAAGTGTTATTAATCCTATATTTTATCCCTATTAACCTAACTAATTATAATAAGCATTGATTAGAATATTAAAATTTATTTTTATTTTATTCAATGAATTATAAGTTGAAACATAATCAAATGAATTTCAAATAAATTATTTTTATCTTTTTTTTTTTATACTTAAAACAATGAATCGTTGGGAACAAACAATATTTTCAAATTATATAATATAATACGAACAATAAAAATATAATTTTGATAAACTTGAAATGATATTTAATCTATGTACACATATACCTAATATTTTTTATTAATATTTTGTATATGAAAATTATTCACGTGCAACGCACGTGGTGCATTACTAGTATACTAAAATGGATCAAAATCTGTAATTTCTTATGTCATTTTTACCCCCTTCTTGCCTTGAGAAAAAAAAAATTAATGATGGTTTTTAGCGGGTTAGCCCGAAGTCCAAATACGAAAAGCACGCAACGTGTAGTACAGGCGTTATGATACAAATCCATTCTCATTTCTCAGAACAGGCTGTCTCGACCCTTTTACCCGACCCTATCCGTCTGTTTCCCTCTCTCTCTCTCTCTCTCTTTCTTTCTCTCTCTGTGTCTGTAGTCTACCTCACGATCTCCCTCTCTCTCTCTCAGGTAAGTTTCCATACTAAGGCAATTTAATTAGGGTTACTTGACCTTCCAGTATATTCGATTCTAGGCACATCTATACCCTCATCGTCGTGTATATACAAACAGATATACGTATACGAATATGACATATGGCGTGTGTGTGTGATGAGTGTGTCGTTTTGCTTGATGTAGTTATTGTGGCTTGAATTGGTATGGTTTTTTTTTTTTTTTTCTTTTATCAATCAATTGGTTAATTAAGTTGAGATTGAATTTTTAATCAACTGTTTTGACTTTTTGTTAATTGCTTGTTTGAGGGTTTTCTTTGTAATGTCTTGCTGAACTTTTTACTGCTCAGTTTGATCAAATACAGGTGCTGTGATACCTAGCAAAATGGACTTGGTATCTAAATATCAGGTACTTTCTTTTATCAGTTTACCATTTTTAGCTGTATTAATTGCTGGAAATATACTCTGGTAAAATCTATACTTGGATGCTTTTCAAAAGTGGATAGCTCTTCGATTCTGATACTTAGCTTCTCTTTTTCTTGTGGATTGGTTTTGTTCGAATTGTGTATGAAAATGTATTAATTTTCAAAAAAATTCATGCAGGGGGTTGTTGGACGTGTATTTGGGGCCGAAAATTCAGCTTCAAGTGAAGATAGGTAAATCATAAATGTTTTATTTTTACTTCAATTGCTACATATTATGCTGTTTGATTTGCAATTTCAAGCAATGCGCTCCTTTTATGTTTTGGCTTGTATTCCACTTCTAATAAAGCTTCATTATGACCAGAAACATCGAAACTTATAAGAGATGGAAACTTCTAGGGTTTGGTGTTGCTATTCCTTGGTGGGGGTCTGGTTATTTTCTGACATATTGATAAATATTAAAGATCAAGGAGTGAAATCTTTCAGGATGTTGATTGTTTGCTTCTGATAGTTATAATTATAATTGCTCACATAACTACTTGATTTATTAAAAAGACCTACTCTGGGTTGTTTCTCCTACTCACTGTGAGCTTCATCGATGCAGATTTCGTTTGTCATTTGCAACCTTGATTTGTAAAATAGTTCCTATGAAAATGAGGCTATATCTCATGTTGGTTCAGTTTATTTGACCCGTTTGGCAGTTTTTCTAAAATCAGTCTTGTAAAACTTGTTTTTAAGAATACATTTTTTGTTGTTTCCTGAAAACTGGTCCTTTTCAACTTGGTTATAAATCAATTTTCAAAAGCTGTTCCCCAAACAATTTCAATTCTCTAGAACTCTGAGAATAAAAACTATTCTGCAAATCGTAATAAATGGGCTTTTATATTGCTGTACTGCTGATGTTGCTCAGTTCGAGTTTGGTCAAAAACGGTCATTAGTTTACTTTGCTTGTTAGGTCTGACCTATGTGAGGAACAATGTGTCTGCAGGTTAGATGTGACAACTGTAAGTGAAGTATGCTTTTGATTGCTTCAGTGTGAGATCTTTGTGTTTACTAAGGATGCATCTCTATACTGTGGATGTTAGCAATCCACTGTTGTTGGCAATTGCATATTTTTGTTTGTTCTGAGGAATTGTCTGAATATTCTGTTCTTAGATTACTGATTGCTTTGTATAGTTATATATGAAATTGAAGAGAAGAAAAAAAGGACAGACCAACTGCTGAAAAAGGAAAAAATAAAGACATTTCATTAACCACGAATGTTGAGTATTGTGTTGAGTCAGTTAAGTTTTCACATCAGGTGGATTTTCTTGTAAAGCCTTTAGATGTTTACTTATTTCATGCAACCATTTTCTAAGTTTTACAGATTTTTATTACTAAATTGCATATAATTCTCTTGCCTTATTCATTATTTATAATAACTTGTTTCTAAATTATATTTACTAACATGATTTATCTACTTCATGGCTTGTTTCAATAGCTACGTTGAACGCTTGCTCGACCGTATAAGTAATGGTGTCCTGGCAGAGGACAGGAGAACTGCTATGGCTGAACTTCAATCTGTTGTAGCTGAAAGTCGCACTGCCCAGCTAGCTTTTGGGGCTATGGGTTAGTATTTCTTTCTCGTTGGATAAAGTCGCATGGTTTTCTCATTCACATCTAGTGTAATGTAATACACTTGCTTCTATTGCAGGCTTTCCTGTGCTTTTGAGTGTCTTAAAGGAAGAGCGTGATGATACTGAAATGGTATGTCTAATTTTCATATTTCCTTGAGAAGTCAAAGTCATGGTCCCTAGTTTAACAACTGGACTGGAAAACTAACATGTAATGTCCAGCATTGCATTTTGTGGCAATTTGGATATTTTGGTCCAACCAGTCATGCTGTGAAGTAATTATAAATGATTATAAATAAATTTTAAGTGATTTGAGCATAGAACTTTAGATAGTTTTAGTACATATTATATGAAAATTAGTAGTCCTATTATTCGAGGGCTCAGGTGGATGTCGATCATTTATGCTGGCATGATCTCTTTATCTACTGGGTTTTGCTTGGTCTGAATTGAGCTGGACCTTCTCTTTCTTGTGGGACTGGGCTGAATCTTCCAGTAATCAAACTCTCTAGTCTAGTTTTCTGTTGAAAACACTATCATAGACTACAGTCATCCAGTTACGAATTGTTGTCTGTGCCTTGACTATGCAGTGTTCAGTGAATTTAGTTGTTCTTCGGCCATCGGTCTCAGAACTATTGTTTTTCCAGCATCCAACTTTTCTTGAAGCTTCTCATGTAAAATGATGTAGTATTATCCCTCTTCTGCTGATTTGTATGATATTTTGTTATTTGTATATAATACCATTATGTCAATGATGCTAAATGTCTATTTTCATATCCTGGATGCTTCAAGGTTTGTGGGGCTCTGGAAACTCTTTTGAGAGCCTTAACACCCATTGGCCATGCAAAAGGATTGAAGAATGAGGTTCAACCAGCTTTACTGAATAGTGATTTGCTTTCTAGAGAAATAGAAAGCATTTCTCTGCTTCTAAGTTTGTTGGTGAGAGTTCTATATGTTGATTTGTAATAGTTTGAGCAATCTCTCGATTGAATTTTCTTGGATAATTGGATCATGCATGTTCCTACGCAATATGCTAATATGTTACTGTGGCAGTCAGAGGATGATTTCTATATACGCTATTACACACTTCAACTTTTGACAACCCTTTTAACAAATTCTCAAAATAGGTATCTTCCCATGGTTCCCTTTCTTCTTTTTTGTATCAAAATTATTGGATTCTCTAGCTATGATATTGTTGGTTCCTTTTTTAGGTTACAGGAGGCTATTCTGACCATTCCTCGTGGTATAACTCGGCTCATGGATATGCTTATGGATCGTGAGGTATGAATCTGGTAAATTGCATGAAATTCTTTGGTTCTTTTTGTGTTGTTCCTGATTATGTCAGATCTTGAAAAAAATGGATGTGTCAACTTCTAGGTTATACGAAATGAGGCCTTATTACTTCTCACTTACTTGACCCGTGAAGCTGAGGTGAACTTTTTTGCTTCTAATGGTCATTTTTATTATTGCTTTGAATCTCAATTATTCTGTTTTGCTTTCCCTCCTAATGTATAGTAATCTATTATTTTTAGGAAATCCAAAAAATTGTGGTCTTTGAAGGTGCTTTTGAGAAGATATTTAGTATTATCAAAGAGGAAGGGGGCTCAGAAGGTGGTGTTGTAGTACAGGTGGTTTAATGACTTGCAATTTGCTTGTGTATTTCTTTGTGGTTTCCCCTTTTTCGGGCTTCTTTGCTTATAGTTGGTGTGCTACTGCAAATGGCCTTTTACTTGATGTAATTTTGTAGTCTAAAGACTCTGTTTGCGATATATAAGCTCTACTACCCCATAGGTCTTCGCGTTAGAGCAATCTAGATGCAATTCTAGTTATTTGTGGTATATTTGCTTAAGCTGGGGGGCTCTGATTTATGGTCACTGAGGCAGTTCGTTAAGAATTTTAGTGTCCTCGATCGCCAGTAGATTATATCTCGCATGTGTGGTTTGCATTGCTTCCTTAGTTAGCAACCCAATTGCTTTGTTTCGTATGCACACACTAGTATAAAGCTTACACATAAACGAAGGGTGACTTGTTATGCATTATTGCTTCCGACTTTTGGTGTTGAATACATGTGTATTCTTCTATAGGGTTAAAGATAAATGGATGTCTTACCATTCTACTGTCGTTTAGTTCTGCTTGAGTTCAATTCTTATCAGATTTTCAAGCTTTGAAAATGAGAAATTCATCAATATAAGTGAGACTTTTGCTAATCTTTTTGTCACTGCACAGGATTGTCTTGAATTGTTGAACAATCTTCTCCGGAACAATGCTTCTAATCAGGTTCCTGCGCCTTGTATTTTGAATTTTGTTCTAGCTTTTATGGTTCTTTTGTCACTATTGACCTTGGTATAGACGTCGTGTAGGTTTTGCTAAGAGAGACTATTGGCTTCGATCCTTTGATCTCAATTTTGAAGCTCAGAGGAAGTACATACAAATTCACCCAACAAAAGGTTAGGCACTCAAATTTTGTTTAATTTGTTCACTTCTTTTTTTCGCTGTTTGTCTGTGTAAAAGATATACAATTTCTTATATGCAATGACACCTGTCTTATTGGTTATTTTCGGCTCTCCTTGAAATTAAATTGATGCCAGTAGACAGTAAATCTACTCAGTGTGTTAGAAACCATTAGTTTGCTGATAATTGGAAGTTCGGAAGCTGAGCTGAAAGATGCAAATAGGCTGACAACTAAAACAATCTTGGTTCAGGTTTGTTTCAAACAATTTTACATGATAATAATACTGGAAGAAGCTTATCTTTAATTGTGTTTCTCTCACTAATTTATATTGTTGGTTGTAGAAAAATGTTTTGGACCATCTTTTAATGTTGGGAGTTGAAAGCCAATGGGCACCTATTTCTGTGCGTTGCGTGGTAAGATAATAGCTTTAGATGCTTTTCATGAGATAGTTTCTACTTACTATATGGCTTCTCTCTACTCTTGAGATGGGTAGGTTTTTACATTCCTACGAAAGGTTGCAAGCAAACTCAGATTGGATGCAATTTATTGAAAAAAGTGCTAGTGCCTGGCTATATCCGATCCAGATCGCATGATCTGAACTGCAGCACTCTTCTCTGCAATGTACAATTTGGCAACATAAATTTTTTATTCCCCATATTCTCTGGATAACAAAATTCGAAGTATTATTAACTGGAATTTCCTGAAATTGGAATTCTCTTTTAGAGATTACAATTTGATAGCACTTGCATATATCCTAAAGGAAAAAAATGATGGATTTTGATGTAGTATATAACTGAGTATATGCAAATGAGTCCATCGTCATTGTGTATAATAGCGTAATAACATCCAGCTCTTTTTATTGAAGTAGAGAGGTATCCCTGTGCTTTACATTTGAAGGTGTCATAAAGTCAAAACGATGTTTTTAGCCACCACAATATGCTGTCTCTTGACGAAACAAACTTCTTGCTGAATTGGCTCTCAAAATAAGTTGCCAAGGAAAATTTTAAATTCTCTTCGACTTCTAACATACTTTATTGGCTTCATGACTATGTCAGGCACTTCGATGCATTGGTAACCTGATTGTGAATCACCCCAACAATCTTGATGCCCTTGCAAACAAAGTTCTTGGGGAGGAGCCAAACGTAGAGGCTGCTCTCAATTCTATTCTTCGAATCATATTGCGAACTTCTAGCATGCAAGAATTCATAGCTGCTGACTATGTTTTCAAGAGCTTTTGTGAGGTTGGTATCACTCATCTGATATATCGGCAAGTTGTTCGATTTTGTTGGGGTTTCCATAGATGGTCTACACTCGAACACGGTTGAATTTCTCCCACACAGGCAATTGCTTATTAATTGCTTGCTACCAAAAAAGTTGCGTATTGATTACTTACTCTTTGCGTTTTGCTTTTGCTATTGTCTTCAAATCACACTTACTTGATCCACCTCATTTGAAGCAGAAAAATTCTGATGGTCAAACAATGTTAGCATCCACATTAATCCCTCAGCCACAGTCAATGACACATGCTCCACTTGAGGAGGATGTGAAGATGTCATTTGGAAGGTTTGTTTGTTCTCCTTGCATTTTAATGCGGTATTTTATGTAGTAGAGTTAGGGAATATTGGGCTTTTGTGATGTATTAACTTCTTGGTTGAACTTTGATTTGTAAGAAAAGCTTGGATTTTCTGCTGCTCATAATTAAATCTTCTAGTAATCTATTCTCTTGGCAGCATGCTATTGCGTGGTCTTACCTTGAGTGAAAATGATGGTGATCTTGAGGTAATGTGATACATTTACATATTACATTTTAGCATTTAGACAAGTGGAGACAGATGGGTTTTTTTTTTCCATTCGGAATGAGGATGCTGCCCTGTCTAACTGGACTCCATCCTGAGTCCCGTCTTGGGACAGTTGGTGTTCTATTGGTTTCATGGCTTCTTGTCTCAGTTTTGAGTGTCTTAAGCCCTCAATCACCATTGGATATTCTCAGTAATACATGTGTAGGCTCATAAATTTTTGTCTGTGTGAGAATTATCCAGCTAAATTTTTTGAATTGCAGACTTGTTGTAGAGCTGCCAGTGTTCTTTCTCATGTACTCAAGGATAATATCCAGTGCAAGGAAAGGGTATGCATCTCAAATCCTCATTTATATGCTTCCTACTTAGTCTACTAATAGGATCAGATATGTTTTGATCACTCTTGTTCTTTTAAATAATGCTCAGCATTTCGGTTTGCTAGGTTTGAGGCTTTAGATTTATCCTGCCTCTTTTGTTTTAGTTTGTAACATAGAACTTGCTGCAGATTCTAAGAATTGAACTTGAAGCACCTATGCCCTCATTAGGGGGCCCAGAACCTTTAATGCACCGTATGGTGAAGTACTTGGCACTTGCCTCTTCAATGAACAGGAAAGATGCAAAATCAAGTGCATCGGGGATTTTGTATGTGGAGCCAACTATCCTGAAACTGCTAATCATTTGGCTCTCTGATTGCCCAAGTGCTGTGCAGTGCTTCCTAGATTCACCTCCTCACCTGACATATTTGCTTGAGTTAATAGCAAACCCAACCTCAACGGTGTGTATAAGGGGACTGGCGGCAGTACTTTTGGGAGAGTGTGTTATTTACAATAAATGTTGTGACAGTGGAAAGGATGCTTTTAGCATAGTTGATTCCCTAAGCCAGAAAGTTGGGCTTAGATCATACCTTTTGAAGTTCGACGATATACAGAAAAGCTTTCTTTTTTCATCTGCAAAGCCAGCCCTGTCCCATCAACCATTGACGAGATCTACTGCAGCTAGTATGGCAGAAATTGAAGACATTGACGAGAATGAGGCAACTAATCAGAAAAATGAGGATCATCCAATGCTTGCCTCGATGTTTGATTCTCAGTTTGTCAGTTTTGTGAAGAGTTTGGAGGCGGATATAAGGGAAAATATTGTAGAAATTTATAGTCATCCAAAGAGCAAGGTAGCAGTTGTGCCAGCAGCAATGGAACAGAAAAGTGGGGAAAGTGATGGGGACTACATCAAGCGGCTGAAATCATTTGTGGAGAAACAGTGCTCTGAGATACAGGTATGGCTCTATACATAGTTTCTATAGAAATTACTAGAAAAGGGACCAGCATTATGTATTTTGTCCCATTCTCCATATTCTAAATTACTGAACATGATTGGATTAGTGACTACATAATGCAATCTATAAGATGTTCAAGGAAACACAAATTCGAAGATGTGAAAAACAATGGAATTGACTTTCCATCAAGATAAAGATCTATATGGAACCTTGTATTATTGTATTTTGAGTCTTATTTTAAGTTAGTTTGAGTTAATTTGTTAGTATTATTATTTTATATGTCATTTTAATACTTTTTAGAGTCAGGGGTATTTTTGTAATTTTAAAATTTTTTGGAATGGGTCATAGTCTTTTGGGTCAAACTCTAGTACCTTTGAAAATCTTGGTTTCAGCACAACTTATTTTAAAGTGAAAAGTAGTACAATTTTTTGCCGAACTTAATTTGTTCTCATATCAAGCAACATGAGCAAGTCAAATCAATCTAGGAAGTTGAAGGAAAATTATGCTGAGTGGGAGGGTATCCCCATAATATTATTAGCTGGTAGTTCTACCCTTTTTATGATGTCTGTCTGTTGGATGACATCTTGTCTTTGCAAACTCCAGGTATTCCATTTTTTTTGCGTCTCTGAGTTTTTGTACTTGTATGCCACAATCCACTTGGGGAAACTTGTCCATATATTGCCTCTACAATAATGTGATTGATCGGGCCCTTACATACCGTAGTACCATTCTCAGTCACTGACCAAGTTGTCGTTATATCATGCAGCAACAAATTGTCTTACATGCCAAATTGCATGGTTGTAGGAATTTGTGAAGATCACTAACTACAATAAATATGCATTTGGTCATTGATTGTAAATTGTATAACCTGTGTTTTCCCTCCCTTGTTCTCTGTCTTACATCCTTTACATTATTTTGATTTTTAAAAGGATCTTCTGAGTCGGAATGCAACTTTAGCTGAGGACCTGTCCAAGACCAGTGGGGGTGGAGCATCCCAGTTTGAACATAAAGGTAGTGGGGGCGCAGAAAGGGTCCAAGCAGAGACACTCCGAAGGAGTCTTCAAGAGGCTTCTCAGCGGTTGGAGATGCTCAAGGCAGAGAAAACCAAGGTTGAATCTGAGGCTTCAATGTATCGAAATTTAGCTGGGAAGATGGAATCTGATCTGAAGAGCTTGTCAGATGCATACAACAGTCTTGAACAGGCAAACTTCCATCTAGAAAAGGAAGTTAAAGCCTTAAAGAGTGGAGGAGCCATACCTGTTCCAGATGTTGAGGCTATAAAGGCAGAAGCCAGGGTAGAAGCCCAAAAGGATAGCGAGGCTGAATTGAATGATTTGCTTGTCTGCCTTGGACAAGAGCAAAGCAAGGTAGAGAGACTAATTGCAAGACTGTTAGAGTTGGGGGAGGAGGATGTAGAAAAGTTGCTTGAAGGTGTTGGAGATGATATGGGTATACCCGAAGATGAAGAGGAGGAGGACAATTGATGGTGCTGCTGTAATAGTTTTACAGAGCAAAGTCACTGCATTGTTGATCTTTCTTTTTTCTTTTTTATTGTCAAAATTCTTGCCTTTGCCCGATTATGGTTAATTTGTTGACTCTCTTGTGTATTATTGAATTGTACAGTCTGACATTGCTATTTATGGGTTTTTGAAAATATATTGGGTTATGGCATGGTTAACTTTCACTGCGTTACCTTCCTTGGTGGCCTCGACAGATTAAAATTTTGTACATGCTTATATAAGATTTAAAATTCCGAATTCAAATCAATAAGTGGGTCTCATTAACTTTTTTATTGAGACCTATTCATCAAATGAATTTGAATCAACGCAATAGATAAGTAAGTCTCATCAATTTTTTTAGTGGGACTTGCTCATTTAACAATCACTATCTGATTGATGAGTCATAACAAGAAAATTCATGGTTCAAATGTTTAGTAAAAATAAAAAGGAATAATCAAATTGAGTTTCTGGATTTACTTCGGTCAGTAAAGTTTGGATGATATGCATTTAGGTTGCATTTTTGGAGTTTCATTTGAATTATATAACATTTTCCGTAACTAAAAGAATAGAAGAAAGAAAAAGTATTAATAAGTATTACTTTTTTCTATAAATATCCATGAAGTCCTATCATTTTTATTTTATATCAATAAAACCCTATTTTTGAAGTTTTATTTCAATGAAATTCTAATGCCATTATATTTCAATTTTATCCTTAACTTTTATATTTCAATTTTATCCTAAACTTTTAGTTATCAGAACTTTTTCATTCTTTTGGAATGTCACAACTCCGGCAATACACTCTTAATGGGATTTTTCAATTGATATTTGTTTCCTTGCTCAACAATGATAACGTTTTTTTTTTTATGGAGATTATGAATTAGATTTTTTTATTGCCCTTTTGGGAGAAATTTTCACTCGACGGAAAATTGCTAGAATTAAGAAATACACCATTGTTGTGTATCAAATGTTATTTAACTCAATTTCATATGAGTTAATTTACTTATTTATTTTTAGTAATAATGTTAAATTTTTATTGAAACTATTGTTATAAACACATGGATGTTCAATTTTTATTTAAGTAATAATATTCACTTCAATTGCGATTCTAAAAACACAATGCACTAGAGTTCTCGTCATAAAACTTTTCTCCATTGAGAATATATAGGGTCCAAAGTCATCTATTGCATCCCATAATGGCAATTCTAAAAATTATTAATAATTGAATTTTTCATAAAGCTAGAAAGTAGGTAATACATAATTTCTAAATAACTTAGGTGTCAATATTTGTCAAGAAAATGATAGAATTGAAACGAAATATAGTATTTATGGAATTTAGGACTTCATTCAAATAAATTACTAAGAGTAGAACTTCATTGATATAAAATAAAAATGATCAAACTTAATGGATATTTGGGGGAGTAATACTTATTAGTAATTTTTCAAAGAAAAAAGGGTAAATTTACTCATTCTATCATCTGATCTCAAAATTATTAAAAAATTGGAACTAAATCGTACCATATATCTCTGCAAAATGTCCGATAACCATATAATATATTTCATATTATCATCTTAAACAATAAACATTGATAAAGATCTTATGTGAAATTTTCGTTTTGTGTTGAATCGCCCTTGGTGAAGACTTTTCATGCATATTGTTTAAGTTAAGAAATCTTCTGTGATCACGGCTCTCTTTCACCCATTTGCATTTTCCAATTTGATATTTGATCCCGTTAAAAGTTATTTATTTGTTAAATTTTTTTCAAAAATTATCATTGAGATATTAGAATAGCAAACCCAATTTAACTAAAGCTTAACAACTAAGCATGTAATTATTTAAAAATAAAGTAAAACATAACAAACACTTCGCAAAAAATAAAAGTCAATTACAAACACGTTCGCTTTCAAATCAAGAAGATAGAACCAAAAAACTTGTATATGCAAAGGACGATCAATTGCAAAAGTTCTTAAGTCCATAAAAGGATTACACAATTGAAGCAACAAAAGGATAGGGTGCTACAATATAAAATATTTAAATAATGCCTGAAATTTAAGTATATATAAATATATATACAATTTTTTCAAAAATTTAGGCTCACATGGTTAAATTCATACAAAAATTTCTTATGTGTGTAATTGCCCTCCCAAACTAACTATAACAATTTTCTTACCCAGATCATTGTGACTACACTGGTCTAACTTGTGTGAAGATATTCTTGAATTTATTTGTCTGAAGATAACTCGTATTGCGGATCACATACGATTTAGCAGTCTATGCCAATTATGCTAATTAGTCACAATGAAACAGTGGTAACAGCTTCCAACAAAACTTCCTAGTCTTCTGATTCCTAGCACGACTGCTAAGTCCAGAAACTTTCTTATCACACATCCACTTTCTGTCAACCACCACGATGAGTGTTTGTTCAAATTTCAGATGACTGGTGTTGACCCACCTTTATCTCGGTATTTACTTGAGAAATCCTTTTAGTGCCTCCAATGATATTTTGTGTCTCATCTCACTAGAGTCCTTTTACCTTCAGGCCAACTCTACGAGCCACCATATGGTACGCTTTGGAGTATTTTTACGCAGTCGACCAATGCGAAAAAATTCAATTGATATTCGATACTACTACTATAGTAATTGGTTGTTATTGGTGGGGAGTTTTACAAGGTTTGGATAAATATATGGTGAGATGTTATCATTTCTATCAAATAGTGATACTGAAGAAGACACGACACATTTACATACCGAAGTCTTGAACTCACCAAATTCGAGTGTGAGAAGCTTAAGTTGTTCAATGTGAAGGTCAAGGACCTCGGAGAATACATAGTATTCTTGGGTGTAAATAACCCAGTCGTAATCACTTCGAATCCTTCAAGTTATACAAAGTGAAATTAGAATCTGTCATGCTATCATTAGGTATGTAGTCTGCAAATTGTAAAGTTAAGATCATACAAATAAATAAATTGATTAGAGACTTAAAAAAGAGCGGGAGAGTTAGAAATAAGGACAAGAGTAAGGAGTGAGAGTGGAAGGGAAAGAAAGACTTGAAGGCACTGTGAGTGTGGAAGGAAAGAAAGTGAAAAAAAATTGAGAGAAATTGTTACTTTTAAAGCTATAACTCATAACTTTTTAGGCCTTTCTTGTGTCATCTAGAAAGTATGTTCAAAATATTCATGTGTCCTTTTGTGTGTGTTCATCATAACTTTTTAGGGTTTTTTAGAATTTTTTGTTATATTTTAGGTCTTTTTAGAAGATTTTACATAAATTTATGAAATTTATTGGACCTCTAAATTCATTTCATTCAAAGTGACCTCAGAATATATAATTGAACTGAGGACTAAAAATTTAATTAGGATCTTAAAATTTTGAGGCTTTAGATGACTATTTTAATGGTCTGGCCCTACCTCCTCCAATTCAAAAGATCGAAGTGCATGTATGTCCATCATTGTCAATCAGTGGATGATATGCAAGGATTAAAGATAATATTTGTGTTAATCTATAGTTTATGTATTTTGTTTTAATTTATCAAAAATCTTGTGTAGACCGTTACAAGCCGATAACATAGTTAAGATGGTCATTTTTTCTTTTTTGGTAATTTAGACATTTAATATATATTAAACATTAGATATATGTGTTGGTTCAAATCTGTTGAGAGCGATAGAAATCTCTTAATCGGCAGATAATTTTCAAGTGATTGTTTGGAATGAACTCAATGTTTTGTTTTAGGATTTCTTTGGATATGAAATTTTTACTGTATAGAGGTGAAGTTAAAACAAAGAACTACTAAAAAAAATTTCTTTTATTAATCTAATGAAAGGATTTTGGTTACAAGAGACTAAATAAATAGTCTTGAATACAACACTCGCTACACCTAAAGCTAATCTAAAATTACTTCTAATGATACCCTAATTGTGGGTCTTTTAAGAGTTTGAATGTATTATTCTTTCTTCATTAAATGCCCCTTCTATAGCCATTTTCTCCAACTGTTTTTCTCCTATCATTTGTTACTTCCTTCTTTTCAAATGTAACTGTAATTGATCATCTCCCGCCTTTTTTAAAATACTACCACGTGACACTTCTTCAGCAAATTTGGGAATGTCAAGTGTCAATACATTGAGTTTAGTTAATAACTCAGATAAATGAACAGTTGTAATCGTTTAACGAACACCTATTTAAAGAGTTGAGTGCTATACTGTTCACTTAGCACCGTCTTTGTACTTTATTGTTATGGACCCTTCTTTACTTCCGACCATCTTCCTTCTTCTTATTTTCACTCTTTTATTGGTAGTTTTGATGCACAATTTTAAAAGAGTGACTTCTATTTTCACATTAAATATTAACATTAACACATCTACAAAAATGATTTGGCATAATACCAAAAAAATAATATTTGATTTAAAATTGTCACTTCTATAGGATACAACAAAAATCTAGGTCTTTTTCTCGATCACAAAAAAAAAAAATAGTATTTATGACAACAAGAACAATTACAGATAATAATTAGTGATTTAAACGAAATTCTTTTTGATATAAAGTTAGCCAACACGTCGGTACTAGTGATTCAATCCTAATGTATAGCATACTAGTACGAGACTTGCACCATTGCAAAAATTCGAAAAAATCAAAAACATTATTCTTTGTATACAAAAATATCACAATTGAAATAACTTTACTGTTGCACAAAGGCTCGCCCTTAGAACGTGATTACCACCCTCTCAAATCTAATCATAGCAACAAATCATAGGTTGGTTGGACCATCCAAAGACCTTCCCTGGAAGAGTCATCACTAAGAACAAATCATTAAACTAAACCCTAAAACAAGTAAGCAATGCAGGTTCCACACCAACCAGATACCCTGGTCCTCATCTTGATTGAGACCTGCTGTTGGTTAGTCACTCTCATCCTAAGCCGAAATTATAAACTATTTTTTATTCTTTTTTTTATTAAAAATAAAATAAAATATTACTGTTGTATTTATTACTGTCTTTCTTTCAATTGTTGACTTGTCATTATATCACCACTATTAGGAAGAATATAAAAAAGGTCACTAGAAGTCATATGTGACCTGTGGTGTTACACAGCCACACACACACACAGCAAACACTTCCATATTTGCCCGGCTCCTCTCCCAAACTGTAATTCTCTTGATTCTGCATCACCAATTATAAATCCAAGTGCAATCTATTGTATTCAAGTACCTGCTTCTTCATACACGATAGACGATCTAGACTTGAGAGGCCCGAAGAAAAGTAGACTAGGAGAGTATTCTTCTTTAGTCATCTCTCCTCCACTCCTTCGTCTTCAACTAGAACATCAAGCTTCATGCCTAATATCTAGCTACAAAGTTGGATATGATTTCGCATGCTTATTTGTCAGTTCTGGTTGTATGCTTATATCCCCAATGCAGTTTCACTGAAGCATGTGAAGCTCTACAATGTGACTAAAAGGTTAATGCATTTGGTACTAGAATGAAGCTGGTTCAAATTGAAAGTTAAAGAGTCCATGCCCACAATGCAGATAACAGAAACCACCAGAGAGTATGTTCTTCACAACCTTCCTAAAATCAACTTCAGGGTCAACTAGCCTTTCTATTGGAATGTAGAAATCAAACTCAGAATCATATCCTATGCTTTTTTCCAATAAATAAAAGAAAAGAAAAATTCCTTCTAATTTTTAAGCATGTTTTATGGAATATTCTAAAGCTTGATTGAAATATCCTTAATTTCTTAGCATGTCTTTTAGCACCTAAGTTCAACAGTGCACATGCCACTGTTCTAGGAACCTAAGAATCTTTCATACAAGAGTTGCACCATATATGACCTAATCGTCGGAATATAGATATCCACACATGCACATAACGTGGCCAAATTAGCTCAGAGACTACTAAACTTTTGAAAACTATACCGCACTTAATTAATAGATGTTACATTCACAGGATCTTTTTTTCCCAATGTGTCGGTGAACTTGGTAAGACCCTTGCAAGAAATTTTAATAAACAAATGATTAAATATCGAGAAAATGAAAATAGAGAAGGGGAGGTACAAGAGTAAAGAAAGGACCTCTCATCCTTGGCTGTCACTGTACTTCACTAATCTCACCTTCCCTACATACACCTACATCCACCACCATGCTTTTTCCCTTCATGTCCAACACCTTACAACAATTTCTTCTTGGGGACTGCCAAAAACAAATAAAAAAATGCCAAAACGCAAATTGTTAGCCATGATATAATAATTTTAACTTCATTCGTACATCATATGCTAAAGACGGTACTAACTAAGCTGGAAATTGTGTGTCCTGAGTCCAAGTAATCACTTGTAAGGTTGAGGGCTCAAAGTTTGTCATTTGATGAAAGGTTTGTCAACAGCATTCTAAGTGTGGCAATTCCCAATCTAGAGACCACTTCACCAACAAAACTTAATAGTTCGCAACAAACATTAGGACGTTTGTATCTCAAATTTTCTGTATAGATGTTTGATGATAATGGTTCAAAAAATGTTTGGTGATGGCCGTTTAAACTAAAGTAAGCAGTTATAGAGAAGAGAGATAGTACTTACCCTGTCCCATAGACGTGGGTCAGGCTTCTTGTAAACCTCCACTCTGTCTAGTTCAGCTGGATCTGCCATCTTCCATCTGCAAGCAGGATGAGGAACTTGATGCCGTGTATACTGAGTCACTGTTTGATTTGTGCCAGGATTTAATCTCGCCCTCGACAAATAAAACACAAAGGGCTTCTGACAAGGGTTTCTCATAACCGGACGTGTGTTGAATGCATAGGCCGTGTAATCTGCTCTCCTATACCAATTCAAGAATGTTCTAGATGGCATTTCAATCTCACGTGGCGACAACACTCCACGAAATATCTGAATTGCAAAGCCCCAAGAAACTGAAACCGTCCAACTCCTCTGTTTGTCATAGCAAATGGATTGTTGCATGAGACCTGCAGAGTCTAGCTTCATTGGCACTGTGAGCCGCTGTAGAGCTTGCACGCGAGTCACATTGGGGAAAATTGGCTCCACCACATCGAGGTGGTGCAACGACACCAATGGTGTCACCGGGTGCGCCCCCAGTAGCCCAAGTAAGTTCCCGTACACATCATACTGAATTCCAATCCACCAAGAAGAGAATCACTGTTAGAATTCAGCAAAAGAATCATTCATGCCTATGATCAAAAACATCCACCAAATCACCAACCTAAAACCAAACCCATACCACTACCACTAGTCACAAAAAGTCATATCAAGTAGTTAAATGGAAGTGGAACTAGGCTGGTAAGATATAAAAAAAAACATTGAGCAAAAATCTGGTCCACCCTCCCAGGAATGGTGAGGACCCATGTGGGTCCCAGCACCCAGCCTTTTACCAGCTATTGGACCTCTTTGGGATGTGGACCCACGTGTATTCTAGTGAAAACTCATATAACAAACCCCAATTCTTTCTGAAAATTACCATTCAAGAAATTAGCACTTCCTATTGGGGAGGTAACAATTTACCCAGAATTACTTTAACCAACAAAAAAAAAATTACCCAAAATGCATCCCACTGAATGGAGATTTTATCTTGAGAAATGCTATTGAGATATAATTTAAGAAATAATTTGGGGACATAATATATTGTGACCAATGGAGTGCTAGCAGAATACATTTAATACTACAATGGGTCCCATCATTAAATGCATTCCCTACCAACTCATTGGACACAATACATTATGTTTTTAAATTATGTCCCAATAACATTAGTGTTTTTTGAGTTATTTATTTGAACTTAAAAATTTGATCTCATTTGTGGACTTGATGATGTGGTTTCATTTGAATCATTGGATGATTAATAAATTTCAATGTTTGATAAGCCCCGTAGTCAATCTAAATGACACAGAATCAAGTCAAAAAATGAGGTCGAATTTTTAAGTTGAAATAATATTTCTCTAACTAAAAAACACCATTAAGGAAATTAGAACTTTTTATTAGGGAGGCAACAATTTACCAGAATTTTTAGGTTGACATAGCATTACTCCGCTGTTTAATGAGCCCTACAGTAATGCTCGTTGTACCGAGGGAGGTCTTATTCATATGGTAAAATCCATCCTTTTTTTCTTTGGTTTACAGAGGGTATTCGACAAACTTCCATATAGCTCGGCTAATCTCACTCTACTTATTAATGCTTCTAGTACTAGGCATTCAATGAGAACATAAAGCTGTTTCTAGAGACAAAAAGCTGTGCAGAGTATGTGAACACAAATGGCACTTTCTAGGCCGGAGCCTCGCAGTGTCGGTGAAACCCAAACTAATCGAAAATACCCAAAACACCAAAAGCAAAAACATCCAAAACACCAAAAGCAAAAACACCCAAAACAAGCAAAGGGTAGGATATGGATAAACAATTAAATTAAACACAGACCTGGTGGAAGCCAAGTTCTTTAGTGAGAGGAACACCCAGTTCTGCCATACAAGCTTGCATTCTATCATCAGAACCGTACAATCCAGGGTACCTCTGAATACACCTATCTTGCATTCTATCAAGAGCCTTTGCCAATGGATAACTTATTGCAAACCCACCACCACCATAAGCCATACTGTAAGAAAAATAAATGTTCTGCAAGTGACTCTCACTTGAGCTCCCAATGTAATAGAACTGATTGTGATCATACTTGTTCAATATTCTCACTAAATTATCAGTAATAAAGACTGTGTCATCGTCACCCATCACAAACCACTTCACATTCTCCATTCCTAATCTTAGGGTCTCCGATATGATCCGAGAAATCCGAATGGCTGACCGGTGACCCTGCCGGTTTTTGTACGCAAAACGAGAGGTGTCGCCGGAGATTTTTATAGGTGGAAGGCCCCAGTTTTTTTTGGTCTTTACGGGCTTATCTAGCCATACTATGCCTCTCATTTCTTCGGGTTTCCACCAAAGCTCTATGTAATTCTTCCTCTTTTCCCAGAGTTTCGCCGATGCTGCAATGCCGAATACAATGTCTTTGAGCTCTGTTTTTCGATGCGTTTCTGGGATTTTGTCTGTAGAAAGCTTGGTTTGATTGTGAATAGAATCTGATGAGATTGCTGAGTTGTGTTTTTCAGAGGTTGATGATGAATGTAAGACTAGAGGGTTTCGATTGGGGCTGGCGAAGATATCATCGTCGCAAGCGCGTGAAGACGAGACGAGCTTGAGAGTGTAGACGACGTAGGTAGCGGAGACGAAGAGGATGAGCCAGACCATGAGCTTCGGCAACGGTCGATTTTGTGACCCAGGGATCGGAATGGGCGTGCACTGTGGGCTTTTCATCTGATCCCAAAGGATTTTTTCCGAATCTTTCTGGGCCATTTTCATTTTTTTTTCCTCCGAGTTCAACAAAAATAAAAAATAAAACTTGGGTTTGTAAGAAGATCAGACAATGAATTGGTTGCTTTGAGTTTGGGTTTTCTTGTTGAAGATGGTCACTGGTTGGGATTTTCTAGGAAAATCTGAGTTCTTTTGGAGAGACTCATGAGATCTGTGACAGAAGAGTTGGGAGAGACGCTTCAATATTTTGCAGACACAAAAATTATGGATGGAGAGAGAGAAAATCAATGCGGATTGAAAATAATCAATGTATGAGAAAAGAAGGATGGGATTGGGGATGGGAGTGCAGAAGGGGAAGATTGAGAAAGAGAGAGAACAGAGGATGCATTGATGACAGATTGCACTCTCTCCTGAATAGAGCTCAGGTGCACAGGAGAGAGAGAGCTTGAACTCTTTTGGGCTTTATACGACATGTATCTATAGAGGGAGATATATACAAAGGATATGTCTGTTTGTGTTGGGTCGGGTCGGGTTTTTTTGAACAACTTTTGGGTCGGTTCAATGCTATGTGTGGGGTGGTTGAATAATACTTATCGAATCTAACTAGATTTTCATATTCTAGTGAATGAGTATTAATTGAACTCCAATTTAATTTTAGATACTGTTATCAATCATTAATCCTAATAAAAAATTATCATTAAACTTTTTTTTTAAATTTTTATATACTCACATTATGAGGGTAGGTGTTAGCCATTAATAGTCACTGTCCCTTTGTTGGACGTGACATCGTTGTCCTCATCTTCAGAAACATTATAATAAAAATAATTACTCATATTTTACTTAACAAAAGAGACAACATAAATTGATTATGTATGATATGAATTTTATTATAAATAATTTATATACGACATAAGTAAATTGTATTTAAATTAATAAAATCAACAAGAATAAAACTCTCTATGAATTCAACTTGGATTTGATATTTATTGAAGTGTTATCTATTTAAGTAGATACAATTAGTAAATTTTCATACAAAAACATTAAAGCATAAACAAACATAAAGAGGGAAGTATTATTTAATCCAAGTGATAGAGCCCCTTGGCTAATAGTAATCACGTCTCTTTTTATATTAACTGATTCTCACTAGAGTTTGTACTAAACCAATTACTACATTTCATCTAGTTTTGGACCAAATAAAACTATGTAATATTATGCAAGTAAAAGTCATGAGGATCATTTGTAAAATAATAATAATAATAATAATAATAACTAATTTTGTTATATTAAATTTTAACTTGACCGAATTCATTATTCTCTTTCATACCGTATACCCCCAATATATCAAGCCACTAGAAACTCATAGTTGAAATTCACCATAACACAATCACAAATTATACATAATCAGAATTCATCACAATTCAAACTATCATCGATAATGCCCCTAGTCAATCAAGTCACTAAAACTCACATTTACATTAATGTACAATAAACGCGTACACACACTTGTCCAGAGAGAGAGATAGGATTTTTTTTTTTTGATCAGAGGGGGAGGAGTTGAAGGGGGGAGAATTGAATTGAATGATAGTTTAGAGCAAAAAATATAATTAACATTTTAAGTTAGATCTAATCCATAGGTGGTTGAGGCCTTGGAATGTATAAGGGGCTCCATATTATATAGGGCTCATTTGCACTATGACATCCAAACGGACAAGTGTTTTTGTCATAATTTTGTTGTTTGTGTTGGCCTACCACATAATAATCATAAACCCTGCACTTTTATATTGCTTCCTTGATTTGGACATTGTACCAATATCGTTAGTTTGATTAGTACCTTTCAAAGTTTCCCACAAAGTATTGCAATAAGCTTTTGAGGATGTTGATAGAACTTAAGAGTTACCGACTCGTGGTAGATAAGGTGGGTTCATATCGAGTTAAGACGGATTCGTGTGAAAAAATACTATATTCATATCTGATTCGTTTATTGATTTGTGTCTAACGAATTGTGTCATATCGAGTTTGTGTCGTGTATGAATTATGTATAACATATATATAAACGAGTTGTGTCGTATATTTCTTTCGATTGACTTTATTCATACCCGATTCGTTTATTAATCGTGTCATATCTGATTCACACGTTTACAAAATAGTTGATTTTAGTAAGACTCAAATCTTCTAATTTCGTAGCTTGTTAACAAATCGTGTCATATTTTGACACTCCTATATATAACCCCAACTTTTTTGTCCACATTGGGTTTTAATTTCCCTTCTATTTCGATTAATAATTGATCGTATCATGTCTGATTTATATTATATCAAAATTTATTCAACATATATCAACTCCATTTTTTAAGCATTTAATCTAACGTTCGTTGTATGTTAGTCATGTTTACTTGATTTTACATCATAAATAATTAGGTATTATGTATCAACTTTTTATTATTGAGCTTAACCGATCAATTCATTTATGAGACTTCATTATGAGTAAGCTCATTTTGTTTCCATTGTCAATTTCATTGTAAGTTAACTAGTCATGACATAATCCAAAAATTAGACCACATGCATTCCCCTTCACTATGTCATTTGATGTATGTTTGATGGCAAATTTGGCATGGACAGCCTTGCTAGGGAGTAAAGATTCAATGCAACGGTGATATCATGTTAACATTGCTATATAGTATTACTAATCAATAATAAAACATCAAATAAGTAAAGTAAACCCCACTTGAATAATTATTAACTTACGTCGAGAGGAATTCGGTAGTTATTGACTTACGTGGAGGGATAAACTCCATTTATTATTTGTTTAATTGATGATATTACGTAATACTACTGACGTAGAATCACCGTTGTATTAAATATTTTCTCTGTGGGGCCAAGACGGCCATTTACATTAATAAAAAAAGTTTACAACGTGTTGTGAATAGCACCATATGCTTCAAATCTGAGTTGAATATCTCTTTAATCGACATAAGGGTCAACTAAAGCAATTTGCTTCTAAAGACCTAAAAGTTCACTTAACCTCATAAACAAGTAATGGAATCTATTCTAGGCTTCTTAAACAATTTTACTAATTTTAGACCACATGATGCTTACAATAAGATACTTGCAACTAATTAGCAACTACTAGTACCATAGTTAGATGGAATATAATCGTACGTTTTGAATTAAATTTGTCCGATTTTAATTAGCAACTATTAGTGTTATAGTTGGAACTTGGATAGAATATAGTCATTTTGAATTAGACTTGTCTGAGTTTAATTAGTAACTACTAGTGTCGTAGTTAGATGAAATATAGTCGTTTTGAATTAGATTTGCCCGATTTTAATTAGTAACTACCAGTGTCGTAGTTAGATGGAATATAGTCCTTTTGAATTAAATTTGCCCGATTTTAAAACACGTGCAATGATGGTTCAACAGTCATACTTAAAGGCAATAACAACTATTGGTGTTGTAGTTTGATGGAATATAGTCATTTTGAATTAGATTTGCCCGATTTTAATTATCAACTACTAGTGCCATAGTTAGATGGAATATAAAAGTTTTGAATTAGATTTGCCCGATTTTAAAACACGTGCAATGATGGTTCAACATTCAAACTTAAAGGTAATAGAGAGAAACTGTAAATTCAGACATTTTGAGTTCGAATTTTGATAATCCCTTGAGGCCAAGCGTTGATGATCTGCCTTTGACAAGACCGAGAAGGAAATAAGTCGATGTATGCATTATAAGCTGGTTAAACACTCCTGACAGTTGAAAAAAAAATGCAATATATTATAGTTAAGTAATGTAAAATTAAATTACCATAATTTATACACTTTAGATCTAATCCATCTTGCTCCATGTTATTTGGGATTTCAAAAAATTGACTCTCACCAAAACTATTGTCATCTTCCTAAGGCTCCGTCTTGCCAAACTAAGTAAACTGCTAGTCTACTAGACTAGGTGTCTTTCACCCTATATGCGAAATTGATTCTATTATTGTTTGTAACATCATTGTTATGTAGGATATCATATTATCTGTTATAATCTAACTTGAATATGATTTCAAAACGTATTATGCAGATAAAGTTTGAAGGATTTGACTATGGTATGGTATCGGATGAAAAAAATTATTATTTTTGTGAGTATTTTTACAATAATTTTATTTTTATGGATGTTTTTACTTTTTACCATTATTGTGATAATTATTTTTATTATTTTTTTTAGTACAAAAAAAATTATTATTTTTGTGGGTGTTTTTATCACTATTGTAATAACTATTTTTATCATTTTTTTTATACTCTAACAGTGATAAAAATATTTATAAATATAATAAATATCAGTATGGTATTAGTTTTTTTTTTTTTTTAGCTACAATAGACAACTCCAAGTTTGAAAGTAAATATTTGTACTTATAGAAAAAAAAAAAAAAGAAGAAAGTAAATATTTGTAAATCACTTTCATCCGTACGGACGTATAACCTCCACCACTTTGCTTGATTGGACTTGAGGTGAGCCACCTGCCCTCTGAAATTATTGGGAGTACTGATCTTCCTGGTGTGATCCAGAACATGAAAGCAATCCAACGTAGTCAAATAATATGGACTGTTTGGCAAAGAATGACTTGTACTAGAAAAGTGATCCCCATCCAAATTTAATAATTTTTAGGGTGTGTTTTGTAATGTTTATAATTTTTATTTTTTTTAATAAAAATTAAAAACATAAAACATATTTGATAATCATTTATATTTAAAAAATTATAAAAATAAAAATAACAAGCATATTTGGTAATAGTGATTCTATAGTTTATTGTGACTGTTTTTGTTAATTTTTTTAATCTCAAATACATTGCTCCTAAAATACTAAAGATGCACCACCCCTAACCACCAAAAAACCATCACTCAACCATCGAATACCCTCCACCCAACACAACTGCAAAATCCACCATCCAATCACTGAAAATCTATCACCCAACACCTTTGAAAATTCATCACTTAACCCACCGAAAATCCACCACTTAACCCACCGAAAATCACCCAACCCCTGAAATCCCAACCTCCTAAAAACCCACGACCCAACCACAAAAAAAAAAAAAAAAAAAATAGAGGTGAGAGAGAGAGGCCAACAAGAGAAATAGTCGAGAAAGAGAGAGAGGCCAACAAGAGAAATAGTTGAGAAAGAGAGAGAGAGAGGGAGGGAGGCAGAGAAAAGGTAGAAGAGACGAGAAAAAGAGGAAGTGAAAGGGGGTTATACTCTAGCAAGGAAACTCTTTTTTTTTTTGTTATGGAGGATTGAAGTCGGGATCTCATTAATCTCCCTCTCATGTGTTTTTTTTTTTAAGTGTTTATGAAAACATTTTTTTTTTGTATTTTTATTTTTTGGCCTTATTTTTAAAATAGTTTCTAAAAAATAGAGATACATTACAAACACATTTTTATATTTATTTTTTGACAAAAATTGAAAACAGAAACAACAGATTATCAAACGCAATTCTAGTAATTTATTTTTTATAGTAAACTCGATTTTAACTAAAAGTCAAAAAATTTTCCACTCCCAAACATGATTTGGAATCGAGGTATACGAATTGCATTGTAAATTTTTTCTCTTTCTTCCGTACCTTCTAGTTATTTATGAGGGTTGTTATATATAACGTATGGATAACAAAGTGGGAGTGCTTCATATTGAAAATCGTTCCTAATCATAGATGATATTTTCTTGATCTGTTTATAATTATCAGTCATAAAATAATAAAATATAATTTTTTTTATATGTATCTTTCTTTTGACACAAAATAGAAAACTCATAAGCATATATACCAATAACTTTTATTTATTTAATGGGTTCAATTATGACGTCGAAAAATTAGTTCAATGCCTTGACCACGTAAAATACTAGTGCTTGGCAACTGGCAAGCAATCACTTTTGAATTGCCGATGGTGTGGATTGGGCCTTGTGGGCCAGTTTTGAACCCCCCAAATAATTGTCAAGTACAGTTTGAATCTAAACAAGGAGGTTGTATAGTCACCGTCGGTCGGTGCTATGGGACCAAACGACGAAAATAAAATCACCGTCAAATAGAGTTTAAGCTTTATTTAAGCTTTATTTATCATTTGAGTAAATAGTACTTGATAAAAAGGCACTAGTATTTATCTCATGACCACACAAGTTTTTATTTTGGTTCATTGATCAGGGTGTCTAGCCAATTTACACATATCTCGATTAATCTCTTTCACGGTCCGGTCAAAAAATATGTCATCTACGTCGGGATTAATATATTTATGAGAGATAAATTTTTTATGACCTGACCTAAAAAATTATCAAGATTCGAATTTAAAACGTCTTGATTTACAACTCATTCCTGTTTGAATTACCACGTGAGATTATGATCACACAATTTTTCACTGTACGGTTAGTAGATGGGCCCAGAGTAGGTTAACAACATTGGCCCAAAAAGGTGGTTCCAGTACGTGGCTAGTATCCAATGCAATCAAGCAATTATTAACTGAGAGGATGATTTGTCGAGCTTTGTTAACCTCACATCCAACGTCAATCAAGTGGTCACAAAAAATCTCGGCATTGAAGATTATCATTAAATCTATTCGTACGAATTAGTTTAGTAATGGAATAAAAAAAAAGACACGTAAAACAACAGATATACACATGGTTTGTAAAAATTTGTGTGCATTTCAGTTTTACGTTTTAATTATAAATTTAAAAAATAGATAAATTAAAATATTTTTTAAAAAAACTGAATCAATTCACGAAAGGAAAGCCGTGAAACCTGTGTCCCCTCTCCACATTTCATGCATTTGATCCGTAAAAATATAATTGAATAGAACCTAGCATGTGAAAGTCACCTCTCACTTTTTTATGAAAACGTCATGTCGTGGTGGTCCTACATCGGACGTAGTCAAAGGATTAGAATAGCTTTGATTAGAAGATTTAAGAGTTAAATTTTAATAGAAATAAATTGTAAATTTAAATATTTTGAATTTCAATTTTAATAATTTTTTTGAGTTAAATCATGACGAATTTATTCCTCATGAATACTTTAGTCCTAACCTAAATGACAAACTTTTGATAAAATCGAAAAAAATATTAATCGAGATGCGTGTAAATTGATCAAAACACTCTTAATTATTAAACTAAAAAACTAAAAAAATAATAAATTTAGGAGTTATTATCTCCAACACTTAAGTTTGACGCTCTTATAATCATTAGTAAAAAAAATCATGTGTTTTTGAGACAATTTGAATGAATGGAATCGAATTCTACGGACTTGTGTCTTTTTCACATCCACTATGCAAATGAACACTTAGTGGAAAACAACTAATGTATCCGTGTTCTTAATTAATGATTTAGAAGTAGTATATGACCGATGATTGCTTAGAAAAAGCTAGATGAATCTATGTTGACTTGTCTGTCTGGCTTGGCTGGCTGGCTGTCTTCTAATTTTAGTTTCCCCGCTAGTGCCGACAACTAAGTTTGACCATTTTAGTGTCTTTTTCTTGGGTTTGGTTGCCGTGTTGAAAAAAAAAATATATTATTTATTATATTTTTAGGTAAAGGTTATTAACTTTTATGGTGCATATACTTTTGAAGTTTACTTGTCATTTTTTTAAATAAAATTTATAATTATTTTGGTGAAATTTATGATTTTATTTTATTACTTTTTTATATAGTTTAAAAAATAAATGGCGGTACTATAGTGTTACCCTCTTTCCTTCATTCATCACTTGAATTGAATGTTATGCATGGAAGTACAACGGGCCAGTGGGTCAATGCGACTCAAATTCTGAGTTGGTAGTGGGTCATCTCGGTGCCTCATCCTGAGAAGAATAGAAGTTAAAGTTGTATCTGTTGGGCAGCCCGTAAGCCTTATCTGTGATGGATCTGATGCGTGAATAACTAAGCCCCAGGCTGCACTTTTAGTTCGGCCCAGCCCATGACTAGTACCCACACCCCATAGAGGGAACTGACGAATAGTAGGTGTGACAATCAAATCGTGCCGTGTCGGGTTCGTGTCGAGTCATTACGGGTTCGTGTTGAACATCAGTCAACCCTAATCCAACCCATTTAACTAATCGTGTTATGTCGAGTTGACCTGTTTATTTTCGTGTCGTGTTCGTATTCATGTTGACTTACATAAACTTTGAATAAAAAATTTAACGCTAAAATTCTATTTTCACTTAATTGAATTCATGCTAGTTCTTTTTCTACAAACTAAAAATTAACTTAATAAATATAATAATAATAATAATGAGTAAAAATATTTTTTTTATACAATAATTATATTAGTGATTAATAAACAGTTATAAATAATTAATATTTTATTTCTATAATACTAATTAAACATGTTGATCGTGTTAATTTCGTATTATTCGTGTTATCATACAAACGAAAAAATAGAGAAAATGTCAATTCTTAAATAAACGGGTTGATCGTGTCAATTTCGGGTTTGACAGGTTGAACCCGAACATGACCCGTTTATATTTCGTGTTCGTGTGTCGGGTCATTTTCGAGTTTGTGTCATAAAATTCGTGTCGAGTTCGAGTCGTGTCGTCGAGTTGAGTCGAAAATTGTCACCCCTAACGAATAGGGATAGGAGTGTATTGGAAAAAAACAGTTATTCATTCAAATCCTTTCTATTTGGATTAGAGATGGATCATATTGTATTGGACAGTGAACACACACACACACACACACACACACACACACACATATATATATATAATAATAATAATAATAAAGTGAAATACACATTTGTTATATATATTATTTTAGTGAGTTTTTATGTTTGATCTATTTGTTATATAATGAGTTTTCATCATTCTTATAAATTTACTAGTAATTGTTCGTGCTTAAATGCACTATGTAATTCTTAAAAAATTTGCAAACATTTACCCATGCATGAAGACGATGTATAACACATTTTCGACAATCAATATGACCCAATAATATTTTAAAGAACTTTGACATTTGATCAAAAAAAAACTTTGACAGAATTTCAATTATATAGGACATTTAAAGATAGGAAAATTAAAATCATTTTTAAACATTGGAAAATTAATGCACAGGCACAATAACACGTTCTAGTTTTGATTTCACTTTTCATCTTACCTCTAACTAAAATACCACCATATACAAAAGTTTTTACTGAAAAAGAATGTCTTCATTCTTTGGTGTCACTATTATTCTAAATACCTGATTTTCTATAAAGTGGCAAATATATTATTCTAAGTACCACCCACCAAAACCTAGTTGCACCAAATACTATTCAACTTCCTAAAATCTTACAACTGGGGAACAAAAGTTACATAAGAATAAAAACATGTGAGAATTCTAATGAAGAAAACTTTCCAAGAGAAAACAACATTCATTTGAAGCTTCTATGTGAGAATTCTGCTTAGGATTTCGCTTGGGCTTTTTCACAACAAAGTTTGTCTGTTTCTCTTTTTTTCTTGGTTACCTTGCATTAGTTTTCACTTTCCTGCCAATTTATTCTATGATACTAGTACACTCAACCACAATTACATGGACTTTTCACAACAAAATTTGCACGTCTTGTGCTGTAAATACACACCATCCAAAAAACCACAATCAATTAATCAAACTTGATAAGCAAACATCTCTTCAAATCCATCTAATTTAAAAGCATTAGTAGATTAGTGAATTAAATAGTGCCACAGATATATATTCCCAATTTTTATGTCCAAAGATGTTTAAAAAAAATTAAAAAACATCATATAACAGAATTGGAGATTAGGTTTTTCCAATAAACGTAAATCTGAGCTTACCACATAACTTGATTTTTTTTCTTCCCCCAAGATCGATGAATCAACTTCAATAATGAATCAACTAAACTAATTTCATGATCCCAAACCAAACCAATTCATTTTTTCTCAATTCAATGTTGTTTTTCTCATACTCACCACTTCAAAGAGAATCATCAAAAAGTGAACAACCAATCCAAACTCGAATTAATCATATTAACAATACATAGCAGGATCAACATCCATCATGCTAGTCAATATCCTAGCTAATGTCCTTGCGTAACACAAAATAAAGATAGCCAATTAGAAAAAAAATGTCTGCCATTTTTTATTCACAATAAATGACACTATAAAACAATAGGCAAGTGACAAAATAAATACCGTAAGATAGATAAAACCTTTATAAACTCATATTCTAACTCATGAAATAGGCTTTCCAATGCAAAATTTCAGAATTGAAGTTCATGATAGAATTAGAGAAATGGGCTAGTTACCTATTTTCTACACCTATTCATGAACTATTTGAATAGCTACAACTTATTAACCATTCATTCATTACCTTCAAACCATTTCATTCTGCCTTTAATCTCAACCTGAAATAAACTAAAAAGAACTTTAAAATTATAAACAATATTGGTTACCAATAAAATAGGGGACACAACAACTATTTTGAAGAAATTCATACTATATAATCCAACTATATTTTCTGATTTTTAAATCAGACCCACAATAGGTGCATTGAATTTTTAACGTTTTTAATTTTGAAAGAGAAATCAGATTCTCAAAAGCTATTTTTTAAAAAAAATCACATAAAAAGGGTTGCATATGAAACACATGGTTTGATCAATACAAACCACCCATTTCAGTGGGTTATGTAACCGACCGGCACACATTGAAAACACACAATAGATTACCATGCAAATATTAACCTAATTTGGCCACAATGTTACTGATACTACCATTGCCTCCTAAGAAATTGCCAAAAGAATTCAACAATTATAAAGACTACCTAACAACAAGAAGTAAGAAACTCTCAATAGAAAGAACCAAAGATGTACAAAATCAATGTTTGTGTACCAATTTTTGTTGCATTGCTAGACTCATGATTTGAGTTCTTTTCATGAAGCAAATCTTTAAGCATTTTGTCATTAAATACAAAACCATTAATACACAAACTAAACAAAAGAATAACTAAATTAAACCCATAATATAATTAATCATCTAACCACATAACAACAAAGTGGGAAGGTTGTTCACCAGTAATACTCAAGAAGAAGCCTACCAAAGTTTTCTTATATGCAAGAAACTCCAAATAAGTTGATTGAAAATAAGGGTGAAAAAATGCTTTACGGACCATGCTTCCAATTTCGGAATAGTAATATGAATACAATGAGTTTCTCGATACAAACCATGGATTATAACAGAGCTAGGGACTTGTGCAGGCTGAATCAACACACTATCGAGATGTGCATGATTGATAACTCGGCAAAGCTATTCTTTTCATGTATTCCACAAAAGCATCCACCATTGCCTGCAAGAAACCATTCCCAAACTATAGACAATAATTAGAGAGGGATAACTCTTTAGAGTCCTGAAATGATAGACAGACGTATAATTATGGAAATGAGTGAGAAACGTACAGATATGGGGAGGTGGAGATAAGTCTTTAGAGTTCTGAAATGATATGCCTATTGAAATTATTGGAAGTAAAATATTTTGGAGAAAGAAATTTGATCGTTGGATTAAAAGTTAGGAAATTATTTGAGTTGCGAAAAACTCAAGACAAAGAAATCTAGATATTTTATTATATAGATTTGTGAGGTTTTATGATTTTTTTTTTTTAAAATTATTGAAATTAATTGTTATAGACAGGGACGGAGACGAGGACAGGGATGAAGATCAAAATTTATCCATGGAGCGGGGACGGGAATTAAAATTTCCCCCCCTATTTTTGAAGTGAATACGGGGTGGAGATTACTCCTCTTGCCCCGCTCTAGTCCACTGTCGTCCCTACTCACGAATATACCCAATCATTGCAAAAGAAAAAAAAAAAATTCAACGGTCAAGGATATTCGGATCAACTTATGCGCACCTCGACTAATTACTTATTCGTTCTGATCAAATGTAAGTCATTCACGTCAAGATTAAGATATTCATGAAGGATAAAATTTTGTATGGCATGAGCCCAATAAATTACTAAAATTTCAACTCAGCATCTTTGAATTTATAACTTGTATTTTTCCTCTTTAGTCTTTAATATTTAATTATAAAATGTCATTATATGAAAAATCACGAAATTTAAGGACAAATAAACAAGTGAGAGACCATCACCATTACAGGCCTAGGTGGAATGGTTTGGGTTTTACAGAGGGAGCAGGTGGCTCAAGGAGGGTATCACCATTAAGGGAAGGAGTGGGAACTTTAACCAGCGGAGGGCAGAGAAATTCCATTAACTTCAAACTCCGGATTGAATTACGGATTCCTAGCTATAACTTCGAGCGACCCTCTGAAAACCTCAGCTTCAAAATTCTCAACATGCATGAAGAGATTCGTCACCTCTCTCTCCTCCTCTACCATCCCCACCATCAGAACCTTAATACGTCAAAACCTCTACCGACAAGCTCTCAGAGCCTCACTCTCTGTTCACACACCACAACTCACAGACACAATTTATGCACTCTTCGTCAAATCGGGCTTCGTTCTCGATCCATTCCTCTCCGCCTCTCTCATCAATCATTTCTCTATCTCCGGCGACTTCTCAAGCGCCACCCAACTCCTCCATGACACCCACCGCCCAGACGTCGTCGTTTTCAATTCTCTCATTTCTGGGTATGCCCGTTTTAGCCAATCCAAACCCGTTTTCGATCTCTTTAACTATTTGATACAATTGGGTCTCAAGCCTGATGTTTATACACTTAGTTCTTTGATCAGAGCTTGTGATAGTTTACAACAGAATGAGATCGCCCATGGAGTTTCAATTAAAATGGGGCTAGTATCTGGTGTTTTCTTGGTTAGTGGACTTGTTGAGAACTATTCGAAAATGGGGTTTATGGAGAGTTCTGAAAAGTGTTTTGAGGAGTCTTTGGTTTTGGATTCCGTGGTTTGGACAGCTATGATTAATGGGTATGTATGGTATGACGAATTTGAAAAGGCCAGGGAGGTTTTTATGGGAATGAGGGGTTTGGGTGTGGAATTGAATGAGTTTAGCTTGACTAGTGTACTTGGTGCAGTGCTTGATGTGAAAGAGGGTGAACTCATACATGGTTTGGGTGTAAAGATGGGATTTTTAACTGGATGTTCAACTCACTTGAACAATGCAGTCATGAATATGTATGGTAGGTGTGGCCGTAATATTGATGCTGTAAATATGTTCGATGAAATTCCTAATCCAGATGTTGTATCTTGGACAGAGCGGATTGGTGTGGCCGACGATTGTGTGGAAGCTATGGAACTCTTTATATTTTGTTGGTCAAAAGGTTTTGAAGTAAATGAGTACACAATAATCAAAATTTTGTCTGCCATGGGAGGTCCAAGTATGTTGAAACAAGGGAAACAAATTCATTCTCTTATTTACAAGGCTGGGTATTTGTCTGTGGTTTCTGTTTCCAATGCATTGATTTCTTTGTATGGGAAAACCGGGCAGATGGGTGATGCCAGACGTGTGTTTGATGAGATGAATTTTCAAGATTCTGTTTCTTGGAATTCATTGATTGCTGGCTATTCTGAGAATGGACTTGCTGGTCAGGCTTTTGCAATGTTCTCTCAGATGCGTGATATTTTGCTGCAACCAAATGAATATACTCTGGTAAGCATGTTGGAAGTAATCTCGAACTCTAATTCTCTGGAACAGGCAATGCAGATACATGCACTAATGGTCAAATTAAGATTCCTATCAGATGATTGCATGCTGTCTTGTCTAATAACAGCATATGGTAAATGCAATAGAATTGACGAATCAAAGAGGGTGTTCAATGAGATTGATAAAGTGGACAAGGTTCATCTTAATGCAATGGCAGCTGCATTTGCTGATGCCGGCTATCATGCTGATGTTTTAAAATTGTTCCAAACCAGATTGAACATGTCCCGTGAAGTTGACAGCGTAACTTTCAGCATAGCTCTCAAAGCTTGTGGAGTTCTAACAGATTTAGGTCAAGCAAGGACCATACATTCTTTGGCTCTTAAATATGGTATCGATATGGATAGCTTCATTGGAAGTGCTATTGTCGACATTTATTGTAAGTGTGGGAGCATAGATGATGCAGATAACGCTTTTAGGAATATAGCTAAAAACAATTTGGCTGCTTGGAATGCCATGATGATGGGATATGCTCAATCTGGTCACCATCATTGTGTCTTTGATCTGTTCAGCAGGATGCAAGAATCTGGCATGAAACCTGATGAGATAACTTATATTGGAGTTCTTAGTTCTTGTTGCCATGCTGGCTTATTGAACGAAGCACACCATCATTTAAATTCTATGTTTGAACTTCATGGATTGATCCCATGTTTAGAACACTATGCCTGTGTAGTTGATGTCCTTGGTCGAGTTGGACGCCTGGAAGATGCAAAGATAACTATTGATCAAATGCCTATTTGCCCTGATGCTCGAATATGGCAGATTCTTTTATCAGCCTGCAACATCCATGGAAATATTGATCTAGGGAAAGTTGCAGCTAGAAAGCTTTTTGAGCTGCAGCCAGAAAATGACTCGGCTTTTGTTCTTCTCTCCAATCTTTATGCTTCTGCTGGTATGTGGAATGCAGTAAGAGAATTGAGAAGGAAAATGAAACAAGAAATAGTTTGCAAGGAACCTGGTGCTAGTTGGATTCAAGTTAGGGGATACATCTATTACTTTTTCGCTGACGATGCATCGCATCCCGAGAGTAAAGAAATTTATTTGAAGCTGAAAAGTTTAAATAAGCAGATGCTGGAATTGCCTGATGCAGACCAAATAGCATTTTTTCAATAAGTCCATGAACAGTGAAGCTTGGACTTCACTTTGATATTATTGCATCAAGAACCCTACCCTTATTTTTTTTCTTGGGGTGGTGGGTTGCGGATGTGGAGAAGGCTGCGAATGGTGGGGATTCTTGGATCAGTTATGTCTGGGATCCATTAAGTGTGGATATTGTCCTAATCCGGTTCAGTTTTTGTTTCTATTGACATGTACAATTTAACCTGTAGGAGTTAGCTTCACAAAACCGATTGAACTAAAGACAGGTGAGGCATGACTGTGATCTCCGTTGAATCTTGTGATCCACTGAGTTTAGATAGATACTGGGCTATCTACTCACGACGCCAACAGGCATGTACAGGACAAAAAAGCCAATTAACGAAACTGATGGTTTATAAAATAGGAGCCTTGAGTATGTGAAGATTTTGTTGGTTCAAAGAAATGATTCTAGCAGTTGTGTCCTGTGTATTAATGTTACAGTCTCGTATAAAAAATGCAAACTTTTGGAAGATAGAATTTATTCTTGTGTTGTTCTTTGCTTTAAATCAGCAGAGAAACCCAGCCAAGAATAAATGCTACAATTTGGACTTCAGGTCATGGCATGAGTACACTCCTTTATATTATTAATTTATCAGCTGTGATCATAAGTTGCAGGGGCTCCGTGTGCAAACTTGTGACTACAATCTGGACTTTGGTTGACACATTCTGTAATGCTATCATGGCAGTAGCTGAGGTAACAGCATAACATGTGGTGACAATTTTTTTCCCTGCTCTGTTATTTAATGTCATTTTGCCTTTAAATATTTGCTTACATCTTCTGTTCATTAGCATTTGTTTAAAATGTAGCTCGTACCTCAATGATACTATGCCACTTCAGGCAACAAATCAGAGTATACATGGAATTAATGCCTTTGAAAGATAATTTCCAAATTGGGTATAGTATCAATTGTTTAAAACCTTTATTTGTTTTGTGTAATTAACTTTGCCTTGCAAGTTCCTGTGTCCCTCATGTGATTGGATCAGTTTCTCTGTCTATTTTCTCGTGCTTGCTAGGGCTTTATGTACCCTTGTAGCTGACAAAACGTAAAATAGTTTTTTTCCAGAAACCACAGTAAAGTAGTTCTAGTGCATCTTGGCTATCATGGTAAGTATGCACATACTTCTGATATTGATATGGATAGGCAAGTGCAACATTTATCTAAATTGAACTCCTCCACAATTGTCCTGACTAAAATTAATGCATTCAAGCTGAAATTACAAGAAAAAAAAGAAAGAACAAAGTGCGGCAACTATCATACATGAATTTATGATTACTGGTGGCTTTGATCTCTGTCAGTTAGGTTTTCCTGCTGGAATGGTAGTGGTGTGAAGAGGCTCTCAAGAGCAGAGAAAAAATGGAATGGAAAGCATTGGCTGCTATCCTTGATTTTATATGCCCCCTCTTTGGCAGTGGCCTTTTGCTCCTGAAACTTTCACCCTGTGCTGCTGCTAATGGGACATCACTAATCTTGTAGTTCATGTTTCAAACTTAGCAAATCACTTCTTTTTTTCTGTTTTGATCAGACAGAAGGTGTGGATATATGACTGGAGCTGTTTCCTTTGAGTCCTTTGGGAGTTTATATAGCACAACAGCAACCCCTATAATACCAGGGGCTGAGGAAAGTTCTATCTGAGAGAGAGAGAGAGAGAAACTTTTGGTTTCTGATTAGTGGGGGTTGGGGGGCATGCCAGCGGGACTGTGGCTGTACATGATTCCCTTCACCCCAATTAGAGGCAATTGAATGCATGAATGATTTGTTGACTGATTGTTAGATAGGGTATTCATAGTTTAATCTGCATTATGGTTTTGAGCTTTTCTAAACATGAACACGTGTGGGTTTGCAGGTAAATGGAAGCCTTGGTCTGGACTCTGGGGGCTGGTTTTTGGTTTTCCTATAGTAGATATGTGGATGGGGACCATGACTAAACACAAATGATCTCCTGGTAAGATTTGATTTAAATTTTGACAGCTAGATTTCTTATTTAAATACAATTGGGACAAGCTTCTAGGAGCAGCCACTCTCTCTCTCTCTCTCTCTCTCACACACACACACGCACACACACACACACACACACACACACACACACACCCCCATGCCCTGCATCGTGCAATATGCAAAAATCAAAATATTTTATGACGGTCTTAGTGGATTTTTGATTGTATGCCAGCTACATGATGGTCCAAAGTAAGGTCCCCTCTAATTTCACGGAGTCATCATCTCTACCAAACACACTTTATATGAGGCTGCTTTACTAAAAGCTAGTCCAGTTGTGCTTAATTGAATCACAATAGGTCGAACTATTAATTAAACTCCATAATCCTTACCATACATTCATATAAACAAACTCCTTATCCTCATCACCTACCCCCAAACCTAGAAACCAGTCCCTAGTTTCAGAATTGCTGGATAACAAAACCTTCAACTCTCACCATATTTGGCTACTGTTGGTGAAGAACACAACAAATTGGTATAATCCTGGATTGGAACTCTTGCTCTGTAGTTGTTTTAAGAAGAGGTTGACAAAGCAACAAGTGCTTCGATGTCTTGCGATTATATTTGTTAAGACATTCTAGTTTTTTTTTCTGCATATTATTCCCAATTTTCCCCTTGTAATTGAGCTGCATATCTCTATCAATAAAACATTTCAGTTTATATACCGAAAGCCAAAAAACTCTTCCTTTACAAAATGGTGTGCGATATTTGGTTTACAAAGAAAAATTATGTGAATAGTCTGAGTTCAATGTGAATACGAGGATAGTTCAGTGGTTGAAGGCCATGCTACCCTATCCTCGCCACAGGTCAAATCATATTTCCTCTATTGGTAGGGATGATAGTGAACCGAGGAAAAATGGGGATACCATGCGGGGATGGATGTGAGTGGCCCGAAACTTATCCCTGTCTCGGACCCCCTCCCCGGCTAAACCCGTTATATATATTAGGATTTAGGCGTCATCAACACTAATTCAAGAGAATCAAGATGCCAAGAGAGGTATAAATATATAGCTTTATTATTGTTGTTGTTTTTGTTCAATTATACAAGTACATGGTTAGGTTGGCTGAGACATTAAGACTAGGGGTCGTGTTGTAGATAAAGAAAGATATGGAAGTAAAAAGCGATTGAAATAGATAAATCTAAATGATTAAATATATTTAGTTAAAAAATTTAGGTGATTAAAAAGAAAATTATTAGTTGTTATATGTAGTCATTGGGTAAGTAATAAAGGGTAATAGTTGTAGGATCTCAAATAAAATAATCAAGCACTCAAATAATTTCACACACAAAATTAAAGAACCAAGAAAATAATAAACAAGAACAAAACCGAAGAAGAAACCAAAGCAATTTTATTCTGCTGTTCATGGTATACTACTACTCGAAACCAAAACAACCTAGCTACTGCCACTTTTAAAAAACTAAAGACAATACCTATTCTACTGGAAGACAACTCCTAACAAAGAACAAATCTAACAATGGTAAAATCCTATGCCAGTAGGTTTAGGCGGCAGGTTTATTATATAAGAACTAGCATATGTTTTTGTTTTTTAGTCCTCAAGGAGGCTTAACAATTGACAGCAGCTTGGATTTGTTTTGACGTTAAGTTTCAACGTCGTTGTTTTGCCGTCAGCCTTCATCGTCTTCAGCCTTCGTCGTCAACCCAGCAAACCGAACCAGATTTCCAAACCCAAATTCAAAGCCGCCTCAAGCTCTAGGTATACTATATAGCGAGTTCTGAATCGGTTTCCACAAAAAATTTCATATATTTTTCGTGAATCTTTTTTTGTTTGTTTGAAATCGGTAATTTGATTGTTTATTGTTAAGAAGACATGAGAGAGAGGAAGGTGTTGAACAAATATTATCCGCCAGATTTCGATCCGGCGAAGATACCTAGGCGAAGACAAGCTAAGAACAAGCAGATTAAGGTTCGGATGATGCTTCCCATGAGCCTTCGATGTAACACCTGTGGCAATTATATCTAGAAAGGGACGAAGTTCAATTCGCGTAAAGAAGATGTCACTGGCGAGACATACTTGGGAATCAAGATATTCAGGTTCTATTTTAATTGCACGAATTGCTCAGTTGAGATTATTATTAAGACGAACCCACAAAATTCAGATTATCTTATTGAGTCTGGTGCAATGCGGAATTTCAATTCATGGCGTGGGGAGAATGAGGAAGTAAAGAATAAAAAACGCAAAAGGAATGTTTAATTTAGTTTGGTCAGACTTTAGTATAAAAATGACCTCTTGGTAGAAAAAAAATAATTTTAGTCGATACACTCTTTAACTTTTTAAGGTTTTTTTGGATTATTGTACCATATCATAGGGAATGAAATTCTTGATTGGCTTAGTTTATTTGCATTACTATATATATATATATATATATATATATATATATATATATATATAAATATTTATTTATTTATTCTGTTGCTTTTTTGGCATCTGTTATCCACCACGCGACCACAAAACACACGCAAGGACACAAAAACACACACCAATGAGTTTTGTTGTTCGATCACCTTCACCAAGTTTCTAGTCACCGCCTAAATCACCAGCCACCACGTTTTTGACAAAATGTCTCAAACACAATTGCCATTTTGGATTGACTTCCATTTTGGATTTCTATCTCAACAGGGGTTAATATTGCATTCCAAGAATGACATCCACCCCACCTTACTATTCCGAGTGTTATGGCTGTGGCCGTGGCCGTGACAGTGGCAGTGGAGTGAAGAGGGGTGGCATGGTTTCTAATAGAGGAGTGACGCGGCTGAGGTGAGGGAGGATGGGATGGATTTGGAGGGAATAATGTGTTGGGGATAAAATTTCAATAACCTAGTTGTTTTATTATATAAATTATGTTAACTTTTTTTTTTTAATTTTGACTATTTCATATGATATAGACATATAGTGATACAACTTTTATTTTAATTACTATGAATTTTTTTTCAATTTTTTTTCTTAAAGTTACAAAAATTAAAAAGGCAGGGGCGAAGGTGAAGGCGGAGGCGGGAACGAGAATCAAAATTTATCTACGGACGCGAGAATGGAGATTAAAATTTATCCAGGGGTGGATCAAGAATGGACAAACTTTTTTTAAGCGGGTACAGAGATGAAGACTAATCTCCCGTCCCTACACTGGTCCACCGTCATACCTATCTGTTGGGATCCCCCACCCTTCTTGGGTGGTGTAATGCATGTCCTTGCTGTGCTCGGGTAAAATAAAAAAGCAAAGAAAAAAGCCCGCATATAAAAATTGTACATGTTATACACAAACAATGAATCAGTTGCCAAAATCAATCCCATGAATTTCAACATTTGCCTTTTTTGGGTCAAAAATGAATTTTAAAAAAAAAAAGGAAAAAGAAATTCTGTGTCCAATCTATTTCTAAAATAATATTTCCTGGTCAAACAATTTCGTTGGCACGAGATCAAAATTAAGTTTCGCTGGCATGTCCCCTCACTAGCCTGCCCAGGGAAAGAACCTTTGCCTAGAGTGCCGCATGGAGACCATTTGCCACCCTCCACCTTCCAGCCAAGAGAATAAAAGATAAGGAAGGAGAGAGAGAGAGAGAGAGAGGTCATTCAAGTGCTATATAAACTCCATTACAGTGGTTTAAAGCAGAGCTATCAGCTCAACCATTTGGAAGAAAGACAGTAGTCACTACCTTAGTCAGATGAAGAACAAGGTACATGACGCTGCTACTGCTACATTTGTCAAATGCTACCATAGTAGGAGGCCTATCCCAAAGAGAGGGCAAGTTAAAACGAGGATAGCAACAATGGCATTTCACTCACTCATGTCTGTGGTCTCGGTTGCCCCAGCACCAAGGTCATGACGGTCCACCAGAAAATATTAGTTCAGGGGCTCACATATATGTAATGTAGGAGACCCCTCATTCAATATATATTTTTGTAGCACAATAACCTGCTTGGTGTACTCAGCATCTCCTTCCTTTTATACTGACTATTGAATAAATTCAATAATTTTCAATTGAACAAAAGTCATTAAGTCGATGATTTCTCAATTCAATATTTATCAACCCCTTTCTTCACTTGAAACCAAAGTACACCACACGCCAATATTTTGTGGCAGGTTCGTTTCCCCATATTGACTAATGACAAGTTCGAGTTATGGAAACAGTATCTGTGGATGCAAGTTTAAAAATGCATCCGAACCCTGCTGCAGTAACAAATATCTCATGCATTAGATTCATATTGAATTACAAGACCTATTTAACTACACTATCCTTTCTCTGCAGCATTCGTCAGCGTGCCTTGGAGGTGTTGGAATGTCTCATAGTAGGAAAGGTACCTGCCAGGGTTTCAGGTTCTTTGATCAAAGGCCAAGGCACGAAACATCAAACTCCAAGCCTATAGAGACTATGAACCAAAAAGTAATTCCTTGTTTACATTCCAAGGCAAAGAAACATGCCCCTTTCCCTCTCCTGTATTCCATGACCCTTAACTTCAATAATGTAGGCGTAACATATCTAGCTGACTCCACATACATCCTGCAATGAGCCAATGGCTGAAGCCATGGCGTTCTCCGTCCAAGCCTCAGGGCAAAGCATATGCTCCATGGTGGCAGCAAGGCCTGCCCTTGGTGCCATAGCTTCAAATAAAAAATGTCAATTTCAGCATGGAGAAATGAAGAAGCTGCAATGGCAGCCACATGTGAAAAGGACTGCCCCGAATAAACAATACAGGCAGCGTCAATTACGCCTTGTCATCTCATCAATGAGCAATTCAAATGACAAGCTAAGTCCACTCTCCCCATCAGAAACAATTAAGCAGTTCTACATCTGCATCAACGAGAAAAACTTGAAGAAACTAGGAAAATTCATCGCCCACGATTGCTTCTTCGAGGATCTCTCTTTTCCTTGCCCATTCCAAGGAAAAAAGGTCTCCTCTTAATCTCTTTAAGATCCAAACCATCTCTTTTCTACATATTTTTTCACTCAAGTTTGTTTTCTTTCTCTTTTCTTTTAATATTTTCCCAATCGCGGCAGGAGGTCTTGCATTTTTTTGAGCAGCTAATTACATGCATGGGTCAGAATATACAATTCAAGTTAGGATGTGTTTGCGAAAGAGATGAACATGCAGCTGCAGTAAATTGGCACTTGGGTACTTCCATCTGCCGTAGTGTTGGATAAATTAAAGACTCTACATTTGTTATCAAGACAATTTTCTCACCAATATAAAATATATAAATGAAGTAATCCATAAATACTGATGGAGGATCTACCTGTAATCGCAGAGTGGAAGAAGAAGCAGGTCCCATTCACCAGAGGCTGCAGCATTTTTGAATTATCAAGAGAAGGAGACAGACTAGTCATTAAGTACTCAAAAAATTTTATTGAACTTTAGATTACATCTAGATAAATAAATGTCATGACTTACTGATAACTATATGCAGGAAAGCTCAAGTAGTGATTGAATCACCGTTCAAGTTGGGAGTCTTAGCACTGGTAATTCCCTAACACTCTTCCTGACATGTGGGCATAATGATCATACTTCATTTCTACCATTTTCATCTATTCATAAAATTGTTCTTGTTTTGCCACATTCAGAATCTGCTGAAGATCGTAACTTCAGTATTTGATGCCTTCCCAGAGGCCACTGAGAGTAAGTTGACTGCCCGAAGCATATGAATCTCAGAGGGTCATAGAGAAGTCATACTGATATGATATGAAATATCTATCTGGCTGCTGCAGGGTTCCTGAGGAGTCCCTATGCCATAATACAATTGCTACTAAAGTTTTACAACATATTTTTGGTGCCATGGATAAGTCCATTTCTAGCATGCTACATAAAATTTTGGAGTTTCATGGCTCGCTTGCTCAGCTGCACCCTCAGAATATTGCTGTACATTTCAAAGCTTTTCAACAAGTAGAGGATTGAGGAAACTAACAAAGTTCCTTTTGTAAGTCACAACTCACCCAGCTTCACACACCAAATACATCGTCTATACATTTCAAAACTTCTGTGCAATTATAGGACATTAACAGAGTTTCTTTTACATGTCACAACTTACTAGTCACTGCCACGAAAGAATGGCTTCAGATCACCAGTCAGTCATCACTGCTATCCCGACTCGACCATGTTTCCAACAATGTGAGAGCAACCAATGGTCCAAGTACAGGTGGGACTGGTGGGGGTCTGCTGAAAGCAACAATTGGATCAGCCTTGTCTTTAGCTATCTGTCCCTCTTCCCCAGCATTTGTATTTGCTTTTTTCTTGGACATTGTGGTGGCCATTGTTCCTAGTTTTGCAAACAAGTTTCTAGTGATTAAAACAGTTTCCAAAATGACAAAGAATAAGATATCAAAGAATTGTGACATTACCCCATGCTCCTTCCATGGAGAAGATGGGTTTACATTTGTATTTTGCAGCAGCCAATAATAAAGAAGTTCCACGCATATGATACGGATTGCACTTCGTTTCTACACCTGACAGAGTAACTTTCTGCGACAAACTACCAATCCCACAAAGGAAGTTAGAGTCATCATTTAGGGGAAGCACACACAGACAGCTCTTCATAATCCTGATTTTTCTTAAAAACTCTGGACTAAAAATGAGATATCTAGGCTGCATATAGCACCTGTTTGATTCTCTGAAAAACAAGACTTACCACTGTTTATTGTCCTTGCAATTCCTGCAAAATTATATTTAAATAGAAAGAAAATAACCAGCACAAACATGAAGCAACATTATCATCTCAACCAACTGGAATGAAACGTAACCACAATTGAAAATTTAAGCAGCACTTCCAAATAGGAGTAATCACAATGGTTTAAGGACAAATGATTGATCAACCGCCACAAAAAGTGTTCATCTCCATTCTTGAGTGTAGTTTCTCTTTTTTTTTGGTTTAACGGAGGTGTCCGGACCAACTTACGTCCACCTTAACTAATCTCCTCTCTGGTCCGGTAAAAAACAAGCCATCCACACAGGAATTAGGATATTCACGATGGATAAATTGGCCTACCCCAAAGGGGCAGTGTAGTTTCGATCAATGTTTTTTTCTATAGCAAGTTCATATGGATAATTGACTTATTGGGTGAAGCTGTAAACACAAGTTGCTGATATTCATTGAGGATAATCAGTTAATCATCATAACAACTTGCAAAAGCATAGATAAAACATTTCCATTGCGATTCTAATTAGAATGCGACATAAAACAACATTAAGGAAACTGATTGTCTTTAGAGCAATTTATGTTAAATAGATCTTCAAACAAAATTTCAATTTTCACCCTAAAACTTACGACAAAAGCCAAAACTACAAATCAGGTAGGGATCAAAAGCCAAAATTCAAATTACCGGTTTCCAAGAGAGAGAGAGGGACTGTGTGCGAACAGAGAGAGAGAGAGAGAGAGCGAAGATAATGCAAGATACATTGGAGCTTATGAACGCAGAGGTTCTCCGTACCTGTGATCGTTCACTGGGTTGAACGAGAGAGAGAGAGAGGCAAGGCAAGGAAGTGTTGGTTCAGTTGATGTACAGCGACAGTGTCAGAGTACAGAAGGTTCCTGAACCTTCACGCCTAGTGGTGGGCTTTTGGTTTGGTTTTATCTATCAAGCCCAACTACAACTCACAAAATGTATCCCTAGTCCCAAAGACTATATCTTTCAAGCCCAACTACAACCACAAAATGTATCCCAAAAAAATTCCGGCCCAGTACTAAGCCGTATTCAGAAAACCCGCGCACATAGAACAAGCAAAAAAATCCTTGCTCGTATTGATCCTAAAGTTAAGAACCAAAATAGAATGAGGCCACAATTTCAAGGCTAGCTCAATTGATAATAGTGATAATTTATAAATTTAGACGTCCTAAATTCGAATTTTGAAAATTACTTGAGATTAGACCATGATAGATTTATCACTCGTGAATATCCTAATCCCAATATAAATGACCTGTTTTTGATTGAATCGGAGAGAAAATTAGTCTGAGTTTACAGATTTCTTTTTAATCTGTACAAGTTTTGCTTTTTTTTTTTGGTAAGGGGTATCCCTTTGTTGTACATTTGATATATTAACAGTTATGAATGGATGAATACTTTTACTTTCTGAAAAAAAAAAAAAAAACTGACAGGAGTTTTAGATCATTTTAGCAGCTTTGCTCAGACAAATGGACGACATAACATAATGGTTAAGACAGTTTACAAGTCAAGGACTAAGATGATAATGCCGGGCGAAAGAATGAAGTTGTAGTAGTATTTGGATCATTTTTTTTTATTGATCAACTCCTTCAACGTCACACCCCACTTGCCAGAATGGAGTTTAAGATCTTGTCTGTCACTTGGTGGGCATTAGGCTCCATATGATGTCATACATCTCCCCCATATTCCTAGATTCACTGTAATTCTAAGGTGATGCATAAAGTCCTTAAGTGAAAAAACATTGACGCAAGTGAAAGTACTTAGGTTTTCTTATATAAGCAAGGAGATTCTGGTTACACTTGTTACCCTACGGTACGGATATATGTCTTGAATGTTTTAAGGGGTATCTCTTGCATTGATATTTGCAGTTAATTATAGATAGTAACAAATGCAAGAAACAACAGTAGCTTAATTTGGCATCTTTGATGGGTTAAAGTGCTAAAAAAGGCATGAAAAGCTGTTGCTCTATTATAAACATTGGCCACCACAGCTAAAGCATATCCAGTGTGTTTGGGTAATGGGGTGGGATAGGGTAGGTTTTCTTTTTTTATATCCTAACCAATCCAAGCCAAACCCATTCATCCATTTTAAAACTCTAACCCAAGATTATATCTAATCCTAACATTTGTTTGGGAAATCAATGTAAAATTCAGTGGGCCGCATAGATTACACAAATAATTTTGTAATAGTTTACCATTTTACCCATGACTCTATCCATTCCAATCCTATCCTATGTTTGGACTGGTGGACTATCCTAATAAAATTATACATTTTTCACATATACATAAAAACATATAAAAATTATATATGACTTAGACCCATTGTTTAATTTTTTTTATTTTATTTCAATAGATAGTATAATTATATACTAATTACGATTTTTTAAGAAAAAAATAAAATTTTATTTTTAATTTTATTTCAATAAATGATACAATAGAATATGAATTTTGATTATAAAATTTAAAATATTTGATATTTATTTTTGATTGGAGTATTTTTGGTCAAAGTATAATATTTTAAATTTAAGGGGTTTGAATATTATATATCTACTACAAACTTCAGGAGTCTAAATGTAATTTATTAACGAATATATTTATTTTGAGGGGTCTAAGTGTTACGCACATATAAACTTGAGAGAGTTTATGTATAATATTTTAAATATTAAGGGGTCTGAATAATTAAATAACAAATTTCAAGGGATTTAAGTGTAATTTTTATTACAATTGTACCAGCATACCCCTTGAAAAGAGTTCAATCCTACTGGGGCTTAAAAGATGAGGGGTAGAATGATAATTGTGTGCTCAAATCCAGCCTGCCAGAATTTATCCCACCTCCCAGGTGGGTAACAATAAACCCACGTGGGTAGGCTAAAATTCACTGTACATGTTGGGCCGAGATATGGCCCAATGGAGTTATCCGATTCTAAAAGTAGCTTCCCAAACATGGAATATGTGGGTTCCCAAATCAAATTATCCTATCCAACAAGTGATATCCCACTTTATCCTACCATCCAAACACACCCATCTGGAGCGTAAACAAAGCTAAGCTTAAATGTTCTTCCTGTCACAAAGTACAACATATGGCCAACTATAGTACCAAAACATTTTCTATAGTACTCCTCTTTTCATCCAATAAAAACACCACCTGTGTAAGATTTTTTTATTTTATTATTTTCACTATCAACGACTATGACCGAATCAAAGCTAGATGTACGATATAATTTTCAGCATGGAACTGGAAATTTTTTCCTGTACCATAGCCTTATCAACAACTGTTTAGGACAGCCTCTACATGCAGTTCGTGATCATAGTGTCCTGAATGTCACAAAGTGTCCTCATATAAATGTCTTCTCAGGGCCATGGACATCATAGTTTGTTCCATCACATAGGACTACAGAACTTTCAAACCAATGGGCATTGGATGGCTGATCAGTTCTATTAAGTCATGGACATGGCCACTAAACCACCATCAGCTTTTGAAGAATCTGGATTATATACCACAGAACGGTTATTGCATGTGTATCCTCTCTGTAAACCACTTACAAACTTTTGAGGAGAAAATGCAATCTGAAACAATGTTTTATATACCAATGTCAAAAAAAAAAAAATGTCTTATCAAAGAAGGAAACAAACTAAAGTAAAGATTACTTAATTGGATTCCTTTGGCCTACAGGCTCCCTTCCAACCGAACTATGCGCATCTGATAAACTTGTTTAGTTCCTCCAGATTACTTTTTTTCTGAGGAATACAAGTCATTGATGGGTCCGACTTCAACACCAGGCCAATCAACATGTTGTTTACCTCCTTTTTGTTTATGTTAAAGTCTCCCCTAATCTTGATTTAACCCCATTTAATCATCTCTTTTAGCTCTTAAAATGATGTGGTTTGTTCTGATTGATGATAGTTAAATCATAGATTACGGCAAACCCCATTGTGCAATCATTTTGTTTGCAAATCTCAGTGGCAGCACTGTATTAGGAGGTTAGAGAATCAGCAATTCCTGGGGCCCTCCAGCAAAACATGGCAACATTACCAGATAATAATCAATGGACTGTGAGCTAAATGATTCCATTATAACATATATGTTGTGAAATCAAACGATGACAATAAAGTGAAGTCAATGAAAAGAACGATAAGAATGCAATCTAAACAATCACACAACATAGAATTTACGTGGTTCGATAATTTACCTACATCCACGACGCTACAGAGATTTCACTATTCTCAAGAAAAGAGAATACAAAGAGAGTCTGACGGCCGTACAATATCAATAAATCCTATCGGCCCCAGCCTCCGCTTCATGGACTAAGTCTCAGAAAAAATCTCATTAAAAAAACGCAACATTATTTCGGGCCGGGTCATCATCCGGATCAACACACAAACGAGACTCCACGTAACAAACTCAACAATATATATATATATATATATATATATATATATATATATATATATATTTTTAACCAGTACTGATATCGGTCCTCAACAGCTATTGAACTGACACCATAATATATATATATATATTGTTAACCAGTACTGATATCGGTCCTCAACAGCTATTGAACTGACACCATAATATATATATATATATATTGTTAACCAGTACTGATATCGGTCCTCAACAGCTATTGAACTGACACCACTAATTATGAATACCGATTAATTCTGCTAGGAAATGGTTTATCAGAGGCATCAGCTGATTGCGACGTTAACCAACGTATTCTGTTTGCACTGTCGCGAAGCCCACATTCCAATGTTGACCAACTTATTTGTGTTTGTACTGTAGCAATTCGCAAAGCCACAGTTCTAGAACTGTAACATTATTGTGGTTGCAAGTTTTGCATTAGTAGCAACACATTTAAACACATGTGAATATATATATTTGTGTATGTTCATTGATGCAAATATAAAGAATCAGGCATCTGTACATGAATACTACATTCATGAGATCATTTTAGGTAACTTGTCCTACATTATTTATTATTTTGCTTTTTTTTTTTCCTCAATGCAAGTATGATTTTGACAGAAATATCAAAGTTTAAAACGTGTTCTTTGTATCTTTGTCAAGAAAAAATAACCTAATTACCGAAAAATATAGAAAAAACAGCCTCTAGTTAAATATCATACATTATTCTTTAATTCAATTTCTAAAAGAAATGCTGTGGTTCTAATCCTTTGAAGAAGAGGGAACCAAATGGTTTAAGCCCAAAACAACCAAATCAATTAGGTTTAGTAGAGAAGTCAGAAACTAACATACAGGATCACTATATACTTCCTTATGAAAACCGGCTTTTCATCAAGCTGTATGGTTGAAGTATTACATGGATGCCATGGGAAAACAATGTACCATGAAAGTTCTTATATATGTTTGGTTGAAGAGCAAGTTTAAGGTTATGATTCAACTAACAAACAAAGACATGTCCCTAATTATGACTAATCGAAGTCATTGTACCATATCTGGTTGAATTTTGGCAAGACAAGTGAGGGGGCGGGGGGGAGTTAGTAGTTCAAAACTCATTACTATGATAAAGAAAATTATTATTAATCAACAAACATGAGCATGAAGAAAGCACTTATGTTTCTCCATTTGGATTGCCCGAAATGATTCATGTGTAATGAATATCCATCCATGCATTAAAGCTGATGGACACACTAGATAACCAATTCTCACATGGACATCAGAATGTCACCGATGTTCCTCATCAGGACCGTTTCACAAATGAAAAGGGATGACCGTATCTTACCACTGAAATTATCTGTTTTTAGAGCTGATTGCAAATATCCGAGATCTATGGGAATGGATCCAATTCGACCCTAACTTGAAAAGGTTCCTTGTCGTTTAAAAAATGTCCTTGTGGCATCTTACCGTCATCATCATCCACAGAGACCCATACATATTTACACGGTCGCATTATTATATATATTTGAGCTATCTTCCTTTCTTCCCCATTCTTCAACTTAGCTGATAAAGAGATTCTGAAGGACAGCCATGAGCAGAGGTGGGAGCTATGGAGGTGGTCAGAGCTCCTTGGGCTACCTTTTTGGTTCTGATGATCCCCAACAAAGTACTGCACCTCCCACCACGCCAAAGGTTTGCGTACCACCATATGGAATCGAGACAGAGAAGCCACCACTACCTCCCCCTCCTCCTCCTCCCAAGGAAGAAAATGTCTCCAACAACTATCACAGATCTGAAGGCCAGAATTCAGGAAACTTCATTACTGTGAGTTACAAATACAATTAACATGTAATTACACCTTCATCTTTGATAAAACTGTTGACCTAAATCAATCTTTTTCAGGGTCGTCCATCAACCAAGGTTAAATCCGTTCCAGGTGGAGATTCATCTCTTGGGTACTTGTTTGGAGATAAGTGATGCTCCTTTGTTCCGAGTTTCATACTTCTGAAAATGTTTAAGCACATGTGTGTTTTGGGATTTGATAATAAAAACAAGGGATTCAGCTCCCCAGCTGGTTGAACTTGCAAAGTGTGTTCTAGTAGTTAGATGTTGCCTGAGTCTCATGTTTGAAGTGTATAATATATGGATAATCGGATGTGTTTGTATATGATGCAAATGGGATTAGGGTTTTTAAGGGTTTGCTATCACTTTGTAATCACTGTGCTGATTGTTTAAATAAGAAAAGGAGTTTCAATGCGTGTGAATTATTTATTTATGCAGGATGGGGTATGTTTTTGTTTATTTTCATAGCCAAATTAGGAAAGTATGATCTTAATAAAATAAACTAATACTTTCCATATAGTAGTTGCATTCTAATAGTGTCTGTGCTTTGTTTATTCAATTCAAATAGCTAGTTTTGGAATATTGTTGGAATAATAAACTAATACTTGCCATATTTGTTAGTAGTTCCATTATAACTGAGTTCGTACTTTTTCCTTTTCCTTTCCATATTGTTTATCAGAGAAATCAGTACCTTATGTGAATCAAGATTAAGTCTCTCTCTCTCTCTCTCTCTCTCTCTCTCTCTCTCTCTCTCTCTCTACAGCTTGTTGCTCAATAAGGTTGATTAAGAACTTTTTTTTTTTGGTACATAGGAAAAACCAAAGTGTTATCTAAACCCTCTAGCAAAAGAGATACATGTAAGGTCATTCAAAAGGAACTATCCCAACACAGGCGGTGGGACATCAAAAAACACAAAAGAGTCAAGTTGAAGCCCTCCCAGGCTTGCCATCTTGTCAGCACAAAAATTTCCTTATCTCAGTGTGTGAAGAATGGGGGTATTAGTCAACCCCATTATATGCTTGCAGTTGGCAATGATATTCCTTTCGGGGTGGAGTTCCTCCAACTTAGCAGTGATTAGGTTGAGGGCTTCCAAAGAGTCAGTTTTCATTATCACCTTCTTGAGGTTCTGTGTTTGTATGATCTTGAGACCTTGATAGATAGCCCGCAGTTCAGCTTGAAGGCTCGTGGAGTCCTTAAGCTTTCCATAGAAACCTAGCTGCCATCTTCCTTGATCATTCCTTAGCAGTCCACCTATTGCAGCTGATCCAGGGTTCCCTTTCGAGATACCATCCACATTCATCTTCGTCCATCCTGGAGGAGGGAAAGACCAACCAATGAGTTTGGGGGGATTGGGAATCACATGGGTATGGGATTCATTGAAAGCATCCGATGAATCTCGTGCCAGTCTCCAAACTTTCTTGGGGTTTATGTTACCCAAACATTCTTGATTCCTATCTTTCCAGATGTTCCATATTAGAAAAGCAAAAAGAATAGGCCATTTCACTCCTCTCCAACAAATATCCTTTCTAGCTTTATAGTTTTTAATGAGCCAATTATGGAGGTCCATAGATTGATCCTAGTGGAGATCATTCCTGTTAAGGAATGATCCCCAAACCAAACCAGCTTTTGGGCAATCTCTCAGGATATGAATTGTGCTTTCATTATGATCCTTGCATCTCTCACAGGAAGGATCATTCATGAGGTTTCTTGTGAACCTCAGGGAGTTAGAAAGGAGTTTGTCGCTTTGGACCAGCCACGGAAAGTGCTTGAGCTTCTGTGGTACTCCAAGCTTCCAAAACCAATTCCAGTTTAATCCATGGTGCTGACTTAGATTAGGTTTAGAAATCCAGTTATAAGCAAATTTGATAGAGAATTTTTCATTGCTTGTAAGGCCCCAGGATGGTGAGTCTTGCTGGGAGCCTTCCAGTGGCAGTGGATAGTGCAAAGATCAGAGATAATGTTAGAGGGAAGGCACATACCTGCTTTCTAGATATTCCAGTTTCCTGTGGGACTTATGATCTCCGCTACTGTGCTGTTGGGGTCAGCTGATGATGGTATCTGCATCCTTCTTTGGAGTGGACTATCACATGTCCACCAATCATTCCACAACGAGACTTTTGAACCACTATCAATGAGCCATTTTGTATTATCCTTCACAACTTGACTGGTTTTAACAAGGCTCTCCATATTGGAGAAGCATTAGATTTAAGTGGCCAATCTTTCAAGGATGGATTCATGTACTTATTTTTGACAACATCAACCCATTGGGACTTACTCTCAGAATGCAATTTCCAACCCAGTTTAGACAGGACAACTAAGTTGTTCTCTCTACATTTCCTCAAACCCAGACCCCTAAACTTCTTAGGGGAACATACAGTGTCCCAATTAATAAAGTCAACCTTTTCTCTCTCCTCAGTATCCCCCCAAAGGAAGTTCCTATTTAACCTATCAATTTTCTCACAGGTGCACTGAGGTAACCAAGAGGTTTGCATAGTGTAGGTTGGGATGGTTGAGGTAACAGCTTGCATAAGAGTGTTTTTTCCTACCAATGAAAGGTTTTTAATTTTCCAACCACTCAATTTCTTTTGAATGTTACCAATCACTGAGTTATAGTGCTCCTTGCTTACTCTCTTGTGAATGATAGGGATACCTAGATACTTCCCTAGGTCTTCAGTATATGTAATGCCACTTCTTCACCCTAGGTGCAGTGCATGGCTCCTATTTACATTTGGAGAGAAGTAGACTCTAGACTTAGACATGCTTACTTTTTGACCTGCGATAGAGCAAAAATCATTCAAGACAGCTTTAAGCATGTCACAATCTTTTTCAGTAGCCCTAGAGAATAGGATGATGTCATTAGCAAAAAGAAGATGAGTAATGACAGGGCCTTTTCTAGAGGTTTTGATGCCTTTCCATAAACCTTTATCAACTTTATTTTGAATGATCTGCCCTAATTTCTCCATACATAAAGTAAATAAGTAGGGTGACAATGGGTCTCCCTGTCTAAATCCTCTTCTAGGCTTAATTGGGTCCAAAGGGGATCCATTCCATAAGATAGAAAAGGAAGAACCTGTCACACAACTCATAATCAAGTCAATCCAAGATTGGGGAAAATTAAAATCAATTAACGTTTGGTGAAGGAAGGGCCAACTTACTCTATCATAAGCTTTTTCAAGGTTGATTTTAATGACCATCCCTCCATTTTTACCTTTTCTTTTCCTTAGTGAGTGAATAATTTCCTAGGTGACAATAACATTATCAATGGTCTGTCGCCCAGGAATGAAACTGCTTTAGAAATGAGAGATAAGTTTATCAAGAAAAGGTCTAAGTCTTGAAACTAGCAATTTAGACACAATTTTAAAACTAACATTACCCAAGCTTATGGGTCTAAACTGCGAAGGTAAGGAGGGATTATCAATCTTAGGAATAAGAGAAATCCAAGTCTTATTAAAATCCCCCGGACACTCTTTGCTACTTATGACATCTTTAATTTGTTGACACACTGAATTCCCAATAACATCCCAGTATTTTTGGTAAAAAATTGCTTGAAGTCCATAAGGTCCTGGAGATTTGTAAGATTTAATATTAAAAACAACTTTTTTAATTTCGAAGTCCATAACCTATGATTCAAGGATCTGTTTATCAATCTGGTCCAGTTTTACTTGTTGGCTATTCAGGTTAGGGTCACTATGGTTGCAGTTCTCGGTCTCAAAAAGGATCTTATAAAAATTCTGGATTACCTCTTCAATTTCATTTTTCTCCGTAACCCAAGTTCCCTGGTCATTTTTCAAAGACTGGGGTTTGTTTCTTTTTCTTCTCACAATTGTGGAGACATGAAAATATCTAGTGTTCCTGTCTCCTATCATTATCCAATTCGATCTAGATTTTTGATACCAAAGGGTTTCCTCTTGCTCAAGGATATGTTGGTAGTCAGTTTGAAGTTGGTCTTCCAGTCTTTCTAGGTTATGGGAGTAAAGATTATCTTGTGCTTTCTAAATGCTTTCAAGTCTGGCCAAAACCCTTCTTTTCCTTTGATAGATGTTGCCAAAATTGCTTTTGTTTCATTCTTTAGCATTATGTTCAAAGATTTTAGTTGCCATAGAAAAATTCTGGTTGGCTTGGTTCCAAGAATTAATAACAACATTTCTAAAATCAGGTTTAGTAAACCACATAGCCTCAAGTCTAAAGGGTCTAAGTAAAGAAGAGCTTGTAGGGTTACCTTTGGTTTGGATGAGAAGAGGGCAGTGGTCAGAGTACGTTCTCGGAAGGTTTCGAACTGATGCTTCTGGAAACTGGAGTGTCCAATCCACGTTAGCCAATGCTCGATTGAGTCTTATTTTCGCATTAGCCATTCATTTTCGTTTGTTGTTCCACGTTAGTCTTGGTCCACTACATACAAGATCGATTAAGCTGCATCTGTTAACTCTATCGTTGAATTTTCTGGTTCTATTATCCTAATCCGAATACCTGTCTTTTCTCTCTGATTGGCTTGTATAGTCGTTAAGATCTCCTGCCACCAACCAGGAGTGGTTATAATTATCACCAATGCTGCTTAGATTATCCCATAAGTGATCCTTGTTCGTTGAGTTTGGACTTCCGTAAACCACTGATAGCAGCCACTCATTAAAGTCGATCCGTGTTAAATGAGCATGAATGGCTTGAGAAGTGGCTTACTGGATATGAACCGTGACATTGGAGGGATCCCATAGGAGCCAGATACCTCCAACTCTTCCTTGTGGTTCAACTTTTTCTGACATTGTGAGTCCAAATTGTTCAAAAAAATTTCCCATCTGAGAACTATGAATCTTGGTTTCCATAAGTGCCACCACATCCGAATTATGTGCTCTAAAAATATCAGCAAACGCCCTTCGGAACCTTTCATCGCTAGCTCCTTTACAATTCCATGTCAAGATCTTCATAGAATGATTCATTAAAAGGAAATGGAAGGGAACATCATTGCTAATACCCAGCACCACCCTGGCTTGATTTCTCCTCTCGGTGAGAGTGACTGCCAGCATCATAGACACTATTGTTAGTCTGTCGATCGAGGTTCTGAGAGAGCAAGGTTCAATCTTCAATAGAATCTCCCTGATTTCCCAGTTGGTAGTAGCAAGCCACTTGTTTTCCTCTCTCGCTCTGAAGATAAAATCCATGGTGTTGTTGATCAGATTGAAGTACCTTAGGGGGATTGGCTCCATTCTGCGTAAGCTTGAGAGGTTCTTGGTCAGGTGGTTTCGGTTTCATGTGGATGTCTTCTGATGTGGTTTTCTCGAGAACAACCAGAGAGCATGAAGAGGAAAGGGTTGGGTAGTCTTAGAGATGAGGATTTTCTCCATACTCAGATGCCATGTGATTTCCTGAAGAGATTTGAGCCCTTGGATTAGTTGCAAATTCCAAGGCCTTCTGCATGTCGTTGGATCTCTGCACTAAGCTCAAGGAGACAGCTGCCTGGGTCATTCCAGATGGCTAGGCCCTCCATTGGGCTGTTTCCTTGTGTTGCTTGGCCACGTTGCCTTCTTTGACTTGTTCTTGGGCCTCTACTAGGATGGATTTCCTCTTCTTTCCCTCTGGGTTATGATCTATTCTGATAAAGACCTTGTGTCTAGGTTTGGTACTCGAATGGATCAATAGACATGAGTTCTAGGGCCTTGAATTTGTTTGGGTTAGCTACATTGCTTTTCCCCTGGTGCTGGATTTTTCTTCTTCTGGGTTGGGCTATCATCCAAGGCCCAAAGTCCTTGTCATCTTCTTGGGATTGGGGTGCAACGTTCGGCTTTGCAGTCGATCGTTCTTCGGTGTCAGGTATTGCAGGCTCTGTGATGTGAGGATCTGATGCTGAGTGTCGATGGTCATCAACGATAGTTGGTGATTTTTTTCAGGTGGAATAGGAGCAGTAGAACTCATGGTCGACTCTCCCGCAGGCAAAGCAAATGGAGTGGATGTATTCATATTCAACCTTGAACAGCCTTGCCCCTAACTGATAGTGTGAAATAAGTAGTTTGTTTAGGTCCCTCTCAACGTATATCCTAACGAATCTTCCTCTCTTCGCTGTTGCAGTTTTAATGACCACTTTGATTGGTTTTCCTAGGGCTTTTGCAATTTGGAACAGGATAGCTTCATCATAATATTCTAGAGGCAGCTCCGATAATCTTAACCAGAGTGCAATAACAATTTTTGTGGCTCTTGATGGTCTGAAATCTGGCTCCCACTTTCTAATTGTAAGGTAGTGATTCATGATAATCCAAGGACCACTAGAAAAAAACTCTATGGCAGTCTTCCCTTACATGAAATTTGAACAAAAAGAACCCATTATCAAGATCAATGGCGTCAAAATCTCCTTGGAGATTCCATAAATTTCTTACCTTCATACATAGAACCTTATAACCAATGCTTTTCCCTAGAAGCTTAACCAGCAGTCCCTCCTTCCACTTGTTTCTAATTCTCTGGAGCATTTTGGGAGGGAGGTTAATACTTGGGCATAACTCATCCGATGTGTCAATCGTTGTGTGCCTATTCCTTTTTCCTGGTGACTCTTCCTAAATTTCCTCCTCCATCTCCTTTGGATCCTCTTCATAGCTTTCAACGTCAAAATAGATGGCATTATCATCATCCATGAGTGCTTCCTTGTAGTTCATCTGTGGTTTCTTTCCTTCTGAAGGGAGTTTCACCTGCAATACCAGCTCTTGAGACTGTTGGGCTGGTGAGGCACTTGAGTCAATCAGCATTCCATGTTCCTCCAGGTTCCCATGGTGTTCCTTAACTTTCTTGGTGCTTCTTCCAAGGTGATCCTCCTCTTCTTCGGAGAGTTTCTGCATTTCTCGTGGGTCCTCTTCCATTTGTACAGATCTTGCCTTAAGGGTGAAGATTAGATGGGTTTGATGAAGCCTCTGGCTTCTTTCTTCTCCTTTGTCGCTTTTTTAGTGGGAGAAAGCTAGAGAGAAGTCAGAGCATTTTTACCCTCTACTTAACATATCTGGTTGATTAAGAACTTTACCAGAGAATGTAAAGCTTGTTACATCATCTTTCTTCTTCTTCTTTTTCCACCCTAAATGAAGCTAACAAACAAAATGGTCAAGAAATATTCATGGATCACGGAATTGCTTGGAGATCATACACATTACCATTCTGATGGCTACTTCTAATAAAAATATGATATGCTACAAATTAACCTTCAAAGAGAAAACCTGCAAACTTGGTTTAACATCGGTATCCGTAGCTAGAATTTTCCCAATTTCTAGGTAGGGTTAAGGAAGTGATCAAGTGCACGATATAGCTCGACTCATAGACAGCTGCTGTCATAAATTCATAATATTTTGCTGTCATAGATTTATACAGAAGCATGTACATGTGATAGGAATGTTTGCTGTTCATTTTCCCATTGGCTACATTAAGTGTTACTTTCCGTTAAGCATATGTCCTTGTTTATCAGTTTTAAGTTCTTCTGAAGGAGGAAAAGTTTTCGAAAGATCCATAATCTAATTTTCAGAATAAATCCCAAGTGCTTAGACATCTATTTACGAGTCGTGATGTGATCTGGCATTACAAACACAGGTGATTTTTTACATTCAACTATATATCCATATTACTATAAAAAAAAATCAATATTACAATGAAGAACAATACAACTATATATACCATGAATAAAGGAGAGAGCAGTCAAAGTGAGATGTGAAGAAAAACCCCAAATAGAGGCAGAATAACCTGTGTTTTAGTCACATGCCAAAAAATTTAACAATAAGGCATAGTTATTACAATATCTTGGGTAAGATGCATAGATCACTCAGTATTAGTAAAGACTACTGTGTTAAACTTCAAAGAGTAGAGCTTCAGTATGCAATTGTGCTGCAAACAAGAAAGAATGCAGTCATGAAGCAACTTTCTTGTAATACAAAATGTTGTGTGAGTGATACTTCTAGAGTCAATCATGGGAGTTAATTAGGTTAAGGATAAGATTTAAATGGTTTACATTCTCCACAAGATATTTGGGTAGAGGACCACGTGCAAGTATTGAAATTAGTGGTGACGGCTTATAACCATTAGTAGTGCATGGTGCACCCTACTTGTGAGAGCTTTCATAAAGATTGGTTCTGAAGCACATTGTTTTTTTTTTTGGATAAATGAGAATAAGATTAAGAGCAAGTACAGTAAACAAAAGACAGTAATTTAAAAGCATCCTAATGTAGCATGGGGGGATGTGCATCCAAATCCACTTGCGCCTTTGTTGAATTTGGCAGTTGATCTGGCTGGAGTGGACCTGTATAGCCCATAGCGAGCCCCCATCTTGCTAATTCATGAGCTACACCATTTGCATCCCTGCGTGTATGTACAAATTCCCATTCCGGATGATGCTGAAGTATGACTTTTATGTCTTGTACAATTGAGAGCACAGACCAATGAGGTTTGACATGAGGGAGCATGATGAAATGAACTACAATCTGTGAGTCTCCTTCTATGAGCACATAAGACCATTGCTTGGCATGTGCCCATTCCACAGCTTGCCTTACAGCTAGAGCTTCAGCTATGAGTGGGTCTGTTTCTGCTACGATCTGGAGTTCACTTCCTATAACTGATCCATCATGAAGTCTGGCGATTGCTGCAATAGATGAATTCCTATTCCCCACTGTTGCATCAAAGTTAACTATTCTCCAAAATTCTGGTGGTTTTTGGATTGGTGGGGCCTTTGGATGGATTTTAACAATAGCTTGTCTTCCCTCTGAAAGGTTGGGATATGAATTCGCAGTATAGCATGAATGGTTTCTTGATTGAACAATGAGGATAAGAGAGTTATGTTCCAACTGTTGGTGTACTGGTCAATTAGTTCAGATACAAGGCTGGGAAGATTCTCTGATTCCTGTTGTAGATGGACTTTGAATGTTGGTAGATTAGGCACCCAAGGTTCTGTCCCAATATTTATTGATTGACCATTCCCCACCATGTAGCAGGCACCTTGCTCGATGATTGGTCTATACTCAAAAATTTGTTTCCAGATTTGAGAATCTTGTGGTTGTTTACTGGTGTAAAAGAAAGAGCTTCTAGAGCAGTATTTCCTGCTCAACTGACTGGTCCATAGCTTGTTTGGGTTGGAAATCAATTGTTTTCCCAACTTGGACATTAATGCTTTATTCATATCAAAAGTTCTTCTGAAACCTAAGCCTCCAAATTCCTTAGGTGTGTATAATGAGTTCCAAGATTTCAATGTCAGTGTATGTTTGTCTTCAATATGACCCCACCAAAAGTTCTTGATTGTTCTAGCCATCTTGCTACAGAGGTGTTGTGGCAATAGGAAAGATTGCATGGCATAGATTGGCATTGCCAAAGCTGTTGACTTTATTAAAGTTGCTCTCCCTGCATAGGAGAGTAATTTGGCTTTCCAACCCTGCAACTTCATCTCCAGCTTCTGTAAGATTGGTTGGAATGATCTTGTTCTGGATCTCTTCATGAAAAGAGGCAGTCCAAGGTATGTATGGTATTTGTTATGTACGAAATCCAATCCAAAACAAACAGCAAAACGAAACAAAAGAAATATAAAACACACGAGATTAAATGATTCGACTCAAAAGTGTACATTGATGGTCTAAGTGCAATGGTAAAAAGTTCCTATAAACGAAGGTATTTACAAACAATTCTCAGAACATAATAAAAGCAACAGAACTATTGTTCCACTTTGCCATGCATTTACTTTCTTGTGTATTTATATAATACTTAGACATCCTCCCAAAAAGCCCTAATTTCTTAATCGGATATATTATAAAACCCGATGGATTTTTTTTTTTTGCTAGTTTGTTGTGGTCATTGTTGATTGGGTCGGGATAATCACAGCGATGGTTGTGGTGGTGATTGCTATATGTTTGTGTGTGTGTTAACTCCTTTTGGGTTGCTATATGTTTGGCATTGTATCTAATGTTGATAGTAGTTGGGTTAATGAATAGATACATTTGGAACTATAAAAAAGGAAAAATAATTGTCTTGGTAAAAATGGTAGGATTTTCCTTTGCTAGACTAACATTGATCTAATAATGATTCTGATTGGATACAATCACAAAAATATACATATTTTTTTCTCGTATTTCCTTTTCTATGTCTTTCACAATCTACCAATTTTTATTTGTAAACTCAAATGGGCCAACCTAACGGGCTATTATTGGACTCTCATGAATCAAACCAACCACGTTGCCTTCTCCTAGGCCTGTGGATTAAAGGCCCATATGTGACTAAGCCGACACAGGTCTAGCCCAACCAGATGTAACTTTCTCGATTGAACAACGACTACTACGTAATTAATAATTAAAATCATGGGCGGAATTGGAATAACGAAATTAAAGAAAACGGTGGAAGAGTCCACAAGCGGGAAATCGAATTCCAATACCTTCCAGACTCGATGACTCTGTACTCTCCTCCCCCCCCCCCCCCCTCCCTCTCTCTCTCTCTCTCTCCCCTTTGTAGATAAGTATTCACTCATTGTCCTTTCTGCTTTCAAGCAAAATGCTTCATTACCAATCTCGCAATCAGCGACCGACGTGTAAACCTTTTAGCTCATACTGATCTCTCTTTCTCTCTGTTACTCTTTCTGTTGCTTCGAATTTGGATTCTACAAGGTGGTGATAAGAAGTAATGGCGGACGTTCGGAGGGAAGAAAGTGAGACCTTCGCTTTCCAGGCTGAGATCAACCAACTTCTCAGCCTCATCATCAACACTTTTTACAGCAACAAAGAGATTTTCATTCGCGAACTCATCAGCAATGCATCTGACGTAAGTAAGCATGAACAGATAGATGTTGTTATGTGTATATTATGGATTTAGATTTGAATTGTGGGAATTTAAGGCTCCAAATGGTTGAATCTTTGTCGGTTTTTTTCAGGCGTTGGACAAAATCCGATACGAGAGCTTGACGGACAAGAGCAAGCTCGATCCTCTGCCTGAGCTCTTCATTAGAATCGTTCCAGACAAAGTCAACAAGACCCTCTCTATCATCGATAGCGGTACCGGAATGACTAAAGCAGGTATTTATATGTTTATATATATATACCATATTTTCAATTTCAGAATATATATATAGTTATATACACAGTAGGAGTGTATGTTGGAACCTCCTCGTCCCCTTTTTTAATAGTGTCTGATTTAAAAAAAGAAAAAGAATATCATCCAAAAATGGACTCCAATTTTTTTTGTTGTTCTCGGTATAAAATATCGGATTTCTATTCACATCATTTCTATTCATTGAATTGAACCAAATTAAAATTCTCAATTCTTTATGACATCTAGATGATAAAATATTTTCAAGAACAAGAAAATTCGAATAATTTTTCTCTCTATTTCTAATCATTCTATTTCCCGTCATTCTTTGATGTTTTGAAATAAATTCATCAAATTTCTTCTTATCAGCATATCCTCGTTCTCAATATCTCTGATTAGTTTGGCGTTTACACTTATGAGCCAATGAAATACCTATGGTTTGATTGGTATATTATACATGTGTGTGCTTGTTCATGTGACATGATATTTGGACCTAGATATTGATGGAATTGGCACTTGCCTTGTGGATTAGATTTGGTGAATAATTTGGGGACTATTGCGAGGTCGGGGACCAAGGAGTTCATGGAGGTTTTGCAGGCAGGGGCTGACGTGAGTATGATTGGTCAGTTCGGTGTTGGTTTCTATTCATCTTTTTTGGTGGCTGAGAGGGTTATTGTGACGACGAAGCATACTGATGATGACCGGTACATATGGGAGTCTCAGGCTGGTGGGTCTTTCATTGTTACTAGGGACGTTACTGGGGAGCGTCTGGGTAGGGGCACCAAAGTCACCCTCTTTCTCAAGGAAGATCAAGTATGGATTAGTTCCTTCCTTCTGTTGATATGTTGATGTGTATGCATGTTTGGATTGTGTATGTGTGTGTGTGTGTGTGTTACAGTATATATGTACACACACTTTACATTTTTATCAACAAAAAAAAAAAAGGTTTCAAGTATTGTAATTGTGCATTTGGTTTAATATTATGTGATTTATTCTTGTGCAGTTGGAGTACTTGGAAGAGAGGAGATTGAAGGACCTTGTGAGAAAGCACTCTGAGTTCATCAGCTACCCAATATACCTCTGGACTGAGAAGACTATTGAGAAAGAGATTAGTGAGGATGAAGATGAGGAAACCAACGAGGAAAGGGAGGGTGATGTCGAGGAAGTTGATGAGGAGAAAGAGAGAGACAAAAAGAAGAAGAAGAAGATCAAGGAAGTGACCCATGAATGGGAACTCATTAACAAGCAGAAGCCCATTTGGCTCCGAAAACCAGAGGAGATCACCAAGGAGGAGTATGCTTCATTCTACAAGAGCTTGACCAATGATTGGGAGGACCCCCTTGCTTGGAAACACTTCACCGTTGAAGGGCAGCTTGAGTTCAAGTCCATCCTCTTTGTCCCAAGGAGAACTCCATTTGATCTCTTCAACACTAGGAAGAAGACGAACAACATTAAGCTCTATGTCAGGAGGGTCTTCATCATGGACAATTGTGAAGAGCTCATCCCCGAGTATCTTGGTTTCGTGAAGGGTGTGGTGGACTCTGACGATCTTCCACTCAACATCTCTCGGGAGATGCTCCAACAGAACAAGATCTTGAAGGTGATTAGGAAGAATCTTGTGAAGAAGTGCATCGAGATGTTCTATGAAATTGCTGAGAATAAAGATGATTACAAGAAGTTCGATGAAGCTTTCTCTAAGAACATTAAGCTGGGTATTCATGAAGATAGTCAGAACAGGGCTAAGCTGGCTGATCTTCTCAGGTACTACTCCACAAAAAGTGGTGATGAGATGACCAGCTTGAAGGACTATGTTACAAGGATGAAGGAGGGCCAGAAATACATTTACTATATCACTGGTGAGAGCAAGAAAGCTGTAGAGAACTCACCATTCTTGGAGAAGCTCAAGAAGAAGGGATATGAAGTTCTATTCATGATTCATGCCATTGATGAGTATGTTGTGACGCAGTTGAAGGAATACGATGGGAAGAAACTCATTTCTGCTACCAAGGAAGGACTGACGATTGAAGATGAGTCAGAGGAAGAGAAGCAAAAAAAGGAGGAAAAGAAGAAATCCTTTGAAAATCTGTGCAAAGTAATAAAAGATATCCTTGGAGACAGGGTGGAGAAAGTAGTTGTCTCGGATAGGCTTGCAGATTCACCATGCTGTTTGGTCACTGGAGAGTATGGTTGGACAGCTAACATGGAGAGGATAATGAAGGCTCAGGCTTTGAGGGACAACACCATGGCCTCTTACATGTCGAGCAAGAAGACTATGGAGATCAACCCGGACAATCCCATAATGGAGGAGCTGAGAAAGAGGGCTGAGGCTGATAAGAATGATAAGTCTGTGAGAGATTTGGTGTTGCTGCTATACGAGACTGCCCTTCTGACGTCTGGATTCAGTCTCGATGACCCAAACACATTTGCTGCTAGAATACATAGGATGCTGAAGCTGGGTCTAGGCATTGAGGAAGACGAGAGTGGTGGTGATGACACTGAGATGCCACCACTGGAGGAGGAAGTGAATGAAGAGAGCAAGATGGAGGAAGTTGACTGAGAAGAATGTCATCAGTTGGAGAGAGTAACTTCCATGTACAGGGTCAAGGGTTACTATGTCGATAGGAGGTTTCTGCCATGTTTCATTTTTCCTTTGTTCTCTTTCTTTTCTTTTTTTAATTTCGATCTGCACAGTATCTGGCTTTGATCGTGGCTGTGATATGGGTCAGATGAAATGTTACTCTCCGGAAGGGACTTAGGTTGTAATATACAACCTGAATGTGATTTCATATTTCGAAAACCTCTCTCCCTATACATGGTTTGTAGCCTTAGGAAGATAAGTTCTCTATATTAGTAATAGATCTTAACAAGAGTCATTCCTCAACTATCCAACTTCCCAATCTGAACGTTTATGCTTGCACATGAATTTATGCGCCAGGCCCCCGTGGTCTCCCTCTTTAACAGAGGATGCTGTGCAAACAACACACCCCACCACAGGTTCTTCTGCCATCTGAAGGCTGTCTCCTTTGATAACTTGGATATGCATCAACAAAATGAACCCAAAAACTAGGCTGTTGCATTCATGCCAAAATGCGAAAAGTTTGAGCATGACAGTAAGGTCTTCGTTAGCAATTCTCTTCTGGACTTCTATGCAAAAAATGTGGGCAGATTGAAGATGCTGCAGACATGTTTGAGCATATGCCTACCAGAAACACTATCTTGTACATCTATGATTTCTGGTGATCATTGGAAAGGACTGGTGGGATCGCTTACAGTGGACGGGGAGAGTCGAGGGACTACCTTCCATAAAGAGTCATCGACAGCAGATGTTGTGTGGTTGGGTGGGGTTAGGGGGAATTGGGTGTTTGCACATTCTTTGGTAATGTGGAGGTAGGCCGAAGGGCAACAAAGCTGCTTTCTATTTTGGTGCCAGACAGTAATGTGTGGAGGGTTGTGTTATCAAATAATTTGAGTGCTGGGAGATGGAAAGACGCAGCAAAGTTTAAAGCAGAAGTTAGAAGATCTCATGGAGGATGGAGGCGGTAACGGATTGGATTTAAGTTTGTTTTCGTCATAAATGCTCTCTCATGTCATCCAAAGAGCAAACTGAGCAAAAAGGTTTCTAATGAATGGGGTACATGAACACATTAGAGATGTTGCCACAACAGTTATTACAGACAAGCTTGAAAGTAAAACTCATCCAGACATTAAACATTGCAAACTTACCCCGTAGAATTTTAGTTGTACTTTAAATCTTACCCTTTTAAGGGGCCAGATTGTGTATTTGAGTTCATATCAGATAATAAGTGGCAAAGGAATTATCATAAACACATGAGCTTCACCACTTGACAGCATGATAATGTAAATCATTCTTTCCTTGAGCGTTTGCAAGGCAACAGACATTAGGATATGCTCGATAAATTGTTTTGCTTCATTTTCCTGATACACTAACAACATAGAAAATAAAAATATTAAAGCTGTCTCCTCAACACACACTAGTATCATAAAGCTATCAGATAATTGATCCACAAAAGCAATAAAACATAATTATCCTGCTCAAGTCTCGTACCCCTATCCACCAATTCAAAACTTTGACATGCTAGGAAACAGCACTCAGGGCATATCCGAGCTAGTTGTCCCTGCACCATAGCCACCAGCTCCACGACCAAAGCCGCCTCTTCCACCAGAACCCTGCCGAATGCAGAGCAATTAAACATATGTGAGCAAAAGAACAAGACAAAATGTTTGTCATAAAACACATGCTCATGGCAATCACCTTATATAACAAATTAGACAAGTTTTTCATTCCACCAACAATGTGCGTACAAAGGATATAAATCCATAGAACCTCATGCCTTGCCATACTATCTAAATCTATCAGTCAAACCCAATTTACACCATCTTGTTGCATGTTATATGGTGCTTATAAACATGGAAGCATAATATGTGCTCACACCAAAGATGTTATGCATACAAGGGCAGAGCCACATAGGGAGGAGGGTGGGCACTTGCCCCCCCTGAGTTTTTTAATCTTTTTATTTATGTATTATTAAGGGCTAATAGATTAGTTATTTTAATACATTTGCCCCCCTTGATTTTTGAAATATGTTTACAACGGTCCTAACTTAAATACCAGTGTTTTTAAACCCGGCCCTGCCCAACGGGTCAACCCGATGAACCGGTCCCCTAACCGGGCCGGTTCTAATTAAAAACCGTTTATGTACAGAACCCGGGGTCAGCCCGTTGAACCGGTCAAAAACCGGTGAACACGTGAGAACTGGCCGAGTTAGACAAACCGGACGGTTTGATTTCATTATTATAAATGTTAGATTTTTTTTCCCCTTTTGTTTTTATTCCTTTTGTTTGTTGCCCTAAAATTCTAAATCGATCCAGACTTCCCAGTTCGCACAGCCTCGCCTCCACCACCAACGAACGACAGCAATCAGCGACTCCAAAGTGCAGTCCAGTGACCAGCGATCCAGAGCAGTCCAGCGAGCAGCAGAGACTCCAGTCCAGTGCAGCAGCGATCCAGCGAGCACCACAGCAGGCAGTCGACTCCAGTCCACAGTCCACCAACAGCGACTCCAGTCATAAACCACAGTGAAGTGAGTTTCCCTCTCTCTCTCTCGGTCTCCCCCTTTTTCTCTGTCTCAGTCAAATTCCTCTCTCTCTCAATTTGGGTTTTTTATTTTGCAATTAGATGAGGTAGATTCTTTGATCAATGAAATGAGGGTTGTTCATGTGTTTGCTTGATCGAAAAATTGGAAGCTTTGTTGTTGTTGGGTGCAGAAAAAAATTTAAGCAGTGGACTTTCTGGGTTTTCAACATAAACGGTTGTTTTGGTGCAATGAAAATGAAATGGGTTGTTTTGGCAGTGGACTTGATCGAAAAATGAAACAGTGAAAATGAAATGGGTTGTTTTGGTGAAGTGAAAATGAAACGATTGTTTTGGTGCAGTGAAAATGAAACGGGTTATTTTGGTGCAATTGGAGCTCAAGTTTGATTTGAGTTTTGTTATGTTGAAAACCCATTTGAGATGTGTATTTATTTGTGGATTGTGATATTATCAAATTTCTCTGAATGTATCTATTCATTTGTTTTATAGGTGCTATAGATATACACTGCCAATTTGTTCTCAAATTTCTTGTGAAATCTATGCTATTATTGTTATCCATATGCTTGCTTGGATACATTGAAATTGAATACATTGAAATTGGATACATGTTTGATGATTTTTCTCTATTTAACTTTACATATTTGATGTTATTTTTATAATTATTGTGATTTTTTAACTTATTTATTATTATTTATATATTTTTTTAATTTTTTATTATATTACCGGTCCGACCAGTGACCCAACGGTTGAACCAGTGACCCATTGACCCGGTCACTTCACCGGGTTGATGTCCGGGCCGGGTTTTAAAACTATGCAAAATACATGTCTGTTAAATATTAACAGACATCTCCCTATAGAACGTGTATCTTAATGACACTCATTAGTTGCCTATATAAACCCAAGACAATCCAATAGATAAGACACATTTGATAATTCATCTAACGTTAAAACTCTCCTACTCTCTTCTCTCTCTCCCTACATAACATTTGTAAGGTTTTTGTGTTGTGAAAAACCTGGTGTAGATTCGTCTTATGTAACAACACCATACTGTTCGAGCAATTAAAAAAAAGACGTTGATTTGGATTCTAAAGTACGTGGAACATCCTCAAACGGTTTTTTAGATTAAAGCAAATAAGATATGTTTTTGATCTTACGCTTCCGTAATATGCTATACGATTCCCAATAGAAGAGAATTTTTAAAAATTTAGTTTATCATCAATACATTATAGACGAATTTTGATATTTGAGATAACATCGTATTCTACTTTAGTATTTGATTGAGTTGAAATGTAATACCATAAGTTATTTTATGGTTTGTTGTTCATATTTTCTTTAATTTAAATGGAAACTGGTTTTACTGTTTTAATAGTAATCTAGTGTTGAATCATAAAATATTTTTTCATGCTTGGAAATGTTTTGTATAAACTTGTGAAATTTTTTTCTATAATAGTTTGCCCCTTTTAATGGGAAATCCTAGCTCCACCCCTGTATGCATATCATGCAATTATTCCCTTAGCAACAACCTGTCTAAAAATTGGCACAAGTAATTATTTTCTCAAATACATCCGGTATTAAGCATCAAAAGCTAAACCAAACAAGTAACATGAAGAAAAGGACCAGAGTTTAAGGAACCCAAAAATAGTTTCAGGGTATCCTGTGCTTGTGGAGATTCTTTCGGTAACAATGCGACATTTGGATGTCTAACAGGGTAAGGTAAAAATTTATAGAAGAAAAGAGTATATTCATGGTAAAATTAGGTATATTCATGGTATTTCATCTTCCTATCCGATACTTTGCGGAAAATTCTTTTCTTAACCTATCCTACCCGATCAAGTGTACTATTCTTATCCAAATTCCGTCCAAAACAATCGGGTAAGAAATCAGGTGAACACGTATTTTTTAGTTATTAATTTTTGAATCATTTTAACAATTTAATTAAATAACCTGTACTAATTAACTAACACAATAAACCAATAACACTAAAGAAAACACAATAAATTCAATAATACATAAACAATTACAATAAAACACAACAAGAAAGTCATAAACATCAATACATAAAAAAACCATAAACATCAATAAAACATTAGGATTTCTAGATTTTTTTATTTTAATTTTTAGGGATTAAAACACACACATATATATATGCGGGTAAGGTATGGTAGGAATACGAAAATTTTGTAGATATTTCGCATTCCTACCCGATTTTTTGCGGAATACCAAAAAATCTTATGTTGGCCTACTCGATTCTTTCGGGTAGTCAATCAATAGAGTCGAGTAGGGTAAGGTAGGGTACGGTAGGGTCGGAACTTGCGGGTAATCGAAAATTTGAACACCCCTAAGTAAAATAATGGCCAGCCAAAGATGTATGCCAATTCATAATAACTACAATCATAGTTATCAAAATCATACGATTCGCGATTCGATTCATACGATTCGGTTCGATACGGGTACAAAACAATTCATATCTTATAAGAGAATCGTTTTAGAGTTGAATCGCACCTGAATCGTATGATTCAATTCGTATCGCACGAATCGCACGATTCAATCATTTTTTTTTAAAACTCAATTTTTTTGCAAAACGATGTCGTTTTGTCCGCTAAATAGTAAAACGACGTTGTTTTGTTTGCAGAATAACTCATGTTCTAATAAAAACTCAACCTCTTTAGTCGTTCTCTATCTGACGTCGTCTAAAACTCGTTTTGCATTGTCTAAAGCTAAAGATTACGACTAACGCTCTTGCATCATCGGTTAATTTTTGCTCTCAATTCTTTCATGGGTAGTTTGTTAGGTTCTAATTTTTTATTTCAAGATGTTGGCCCGTATGTTTTCTCCCAATAAATTTTCTTATTTGTTCTTTTTTTCATTCATGTTTGTAACCTAATCTATACTGGGTGTCACTATTTTAGTTCTTAAATAGTCATGGTTCTTTAATGAATTTTTTTTCCAAGTTGTTGAATTTGAAAATGGTTAAGCAAAAGATAAAGATAAAACAAAAGGCTAACGTCTTTTCATTTAGACGACGTGATTATGTCAATTGATTATTTTTAGAATGCAATAATGTTCAATATTCAATATTTTGTCTATTTTAAATATGTAGTATTATTTTTTATTTTTGTTCAAATTTTGTGTCGAATCTTACGATTCACGATTCGATACGATTCACGATTCTCAAATTTAGAATTTCGATTCACGATACGAATCTCGATTCGACAACTATGACTACCATATTAAAGAAGAGGGGTGAATGTCATTGCATAAAAGGATAAATCATTGCATTTGGGTTATGCTCGAGGTTGCAAAAAAAAAAAGAGAAAGATGAGAAAACATTAACTATCAATCCTTCTTCTAGTAAAAATTTTGATATAGTAGCTATTAGGGATCAATATCATGTCTCATATTTGCACAGTGATGAAAATGACACTAAGTTTAGTTTTCATCTATGAAACACGGATACGGATACGAGATACGAATACGATACAAATACAACGATACAACAAAACCTAAAAAAAAAAAGATACTGGTACGGTTAAGATATGTCCATAAAATATATTTTTTTAAAATTTTATTATTATATTTAATTTAATAATTATGATTTATAAAGTGAATCACACATCTATCAAAAATATATAATAATAACTAACCATTATATCATTCAGAAATCATACATTTATAAATTTTTCTTTGTTTTTTTTTGCAAATAAGGGTCCAAACATATTTACTTTGGTGTCCCTATTCTTTTTAAAAAATTCAAGCAATACCCCGCCTTATCCCCGACGTATCCCGGTGTATCTTGAAGTATCCGAAATTCAAATTTATCCGGTATATCTTGAAATATCCGGTAAGTATCCGATACCGATACTTTGACCCTTTTGAAGTATCCGTGTTTCATAGGTTTTCATTAAGGGATGCTAGGAGGGATCGGTATTAGGAATTTGCATAATGCCTCAGATTTGTATGTTCCCCACCCAAAATTTTAGTTCTTATGAACAATACTACCTAGAGACACACAAAATCTCACCTGGTGCAACAACTATTCCAATAACATGCTTACTTAAAAAATTTGAGTTGAAATTCATGTGTTTTTCAAGTTCTAATAATTCATTCTAACTTGGACTTTTAGTTCTTCAGGAATATGAGAACCAGTGGTGGGAAAGTCGACGTTACCAAGATTCAATACCTAATGCTTGAATGTAAAAAAATAAAATAAAAAATCTCAAGGTACATGATTACCGACACTATAACACATTGAGACAAATAAGAGATTGTTATATACCTGTTTTTTATATATTTATTTTATACAATATTAGAGGTAGTTAACTAGTTAATTGGAGGATATGTAGTAGTTGGTTAGTGATAGAGTATTTTGTGAATAGTTCTCTAGGTGATTACTAAGATAGTGGAATTATGGGTTAGGTTAGTTATTAAGATAGTTTTTATCAACATGTACTTAAAGGCTTTTCTATCAATGGAAATGGTATGATGAATATTATATTGAACTTTCTTGTGAAATTTTGGAAATAAGTTCTTCTGGAATTGAACTATTGGAGATTCTCCTCCCCCCCCCCCCCCGGAAGCGGGTTTTCTTCCCTCAATTATATTTTTCGTTTATTTTCTAAATTTTTCAAAATGTGCACGCAACAATTAGTATCAGAGCCAGGCATGGAGGACCGAGTTGATCGACTTGAAGCGAAAGTTCACTCATTAATTATCAGGCAAGAGAGAATGATGAAAAAGATGCACAAATTATTTCTTGCTATGAATTCTCGTTTTGATCAATTAGAGGCAGACGGATTTAATAGTCATGAGCAAGGCAATGGCTCAGCCCATCACAATTATGGAGGTAGAAACAAAGACCACTCCGATTCTGTTTTAATTGGATCAACTCGTACCAACTCCATAACCCCCAAAATTCCAAAGTTAGATTTTCCACCGTGCAACGGTAAGGAAAGTCCCACCACCTTGAATTGTCAAGCTAAATATTTCTCTAAGGTCAAACAAATCGACATTGATTGTATGGATCCATTAGCAACACATAATCAAGAGGGGAACTCGTTGCTATGGTACACCAACAATTCAAGGAAGACAATCAAGTGCTTATATGGGATCTAATTATGGAGGGGCTGCATCAATTGGATCAAAATCAATACAACAATTTATGTGAGCATCATATTAAATGGAAGCAGGTGGGCATGGGTTATGACAATTGTATACTCTTGACAAGCCAGCTTGCTCCATGTTTCGAGGTGCCTAGCCAGCACTTATTCACTGTCGTGGGTCTTCTTAGACTCTATGAAACCAAATATAACAGCATACATTGTTACATAGATAGCCTCCTTCTTTCCCTAAGAAATTAAAACTTTGAGGATAAAGTTTTTTAAAAGGAGAATGGAATGTTATGTACCTGTTTTTTATATATTTATTTATGCAATATTAGAGATAGTTAGCTAGTTAATTGGAGGATATGTAGTTGTGGGTTAGTGATAGAGTATTTTGTGGGTAGTTTTCTAGGTGGTTACTAAGATAGTGGAGTTATGGATTAGGGTAGTTATTAAGGTAGTTTTTATCAACATGTATTTAAAGGCTTTTCAATCGATGAAAATGGTATGATAAATATTATATGTTTCGTTTATTTTCTAAATTCTTCAAAGTGTGCACGTAACAGAGATGCTCAAATACAGCATCCCACCAAGAGAAGCAAAGGAATCAAATAAAAACCATACAAGCAGAACTCAATCATAAGAAAATGCAATTCCCAAAAAAATAAGTAATGAATTTACCCTAAATGCAGGTTGGTAGTCAGCAGGAGCTCCACCCTTGTCACCAAACTCACCCGGCGGCCCTCCTCGGGGACCTCCACGGTATCCATCCCGATCACCAAACCTCGGCCTATCTCCTTCAAACCGCGGCGGGCCACTATACACAATTTTCAACAAAACCCAATTGAAATTACTATCAATCAAACAAACCCACCCCAACAAAAGAATAAAAAAATAACAAATCGCCAAAATTAACATACACATATAAATACACATCAATGAATCAAATAAACCCACCTCAACAAAAGAACCAAAAATAACAAATCACCAACAAATATGAATACTCATGGACATTAGGGTGTATTTCAAATTACCGGGGGCGATCACCAGGTGGGCCACCCATGGGGCGACCAAGTGGCCGGGGGGATTTCTTCAATGTGGCGGGGACAATTTCGGAAGGCAAATTGAGGTAAGTTCTGAGGAACTCAATGCCGTCATTGGTTAAATACCAATAGTAGTGCATCCAAGCGAAGGTCTCGCGAACGTACTCTTTGGATTTGAAGCTCTGCATCAGCTTTATCACCTGTAAGTTCGGGACATCAATTTCAGGGTGTTTCGCCAAGTTGTAGTCCTTTTTCGCAAAGCAAACTCCTTCTTGGAAAAGGTACTTGGAGATTTCTCGACGGTTCTTCTCTGTAATTATCATGGTTGCGAGAGCTAGAAACGCGGCGAAAACCTCCGGTAGGCTTCTAAACTGTTTATCTGTTGATGCAGAAACCCTAAATCCCTCGTTCATGAGGTTTTTATGGAGCGTAGCTTAGCTGTTGTACGGGTTGGATCCTAAGTTTGGCCCATCTACTACTCCCGGATCATTTCCCCACGTTGTAGTCCAAGTTTTACTATTGGGCCAAGGTCCAATAGTCCAATAAACGATGGGTTTTTTGGGGGTGTAGGTAGGGGTGTTCAAATTTCCGACTAGCCGCAAGTTCCTACCCTACCCGACCCTACCCTACCCTACTAAACGGTTAGCCGCAAAAATCGGGTAGGAATGCGGAAGAGTTTTTGGTCTTCCGATTAAATCGGGTAGGAATGCGGAAGAGTTATCTATTTCCGCATTCCTACCCTACCCTACCCGCATTAATTAATTAATATGATTTTAATGTATTTCATATGGTTTAAACTTAAATTAATTGTTATTGTATTTGTGTAACAATTATGGTAGATTGATGTTCATACTTTCTTGTATTTTATTATAATTGTTGTTGTAGTTGTTTTAGATTTTAGTGTTATTGATTTATTGTATTGTTAAATTTGTGCATTCAAAAATTAATAGTTACAAAAGTGTTTACCCGATTTCCTACCCGACTTCCTACCCGATTAATCGGGTAGGAAGTCGGGTAGGAATACCACACCTGTCGGGTAGGGTAGGCCAAGAAAAAATTCTTCCGCAAAGTATCGGGTAGGAAGACGGAAGAGCATATTTCCTACCCGTAGGGTAGGGTGAACACCCCTAGGTGTAGGTATAATTTTTTAGACTTATTTGAAAAAAAGTGTATGAATAAGTTGTTTATTCTATGAAGTTCAATTCTAATTAAATTTATTATGCTTAGGTACAAAATTCAAATGAAATCAAATTTTTTTTACCTACATACCCTCCCTTAAATTATGCATTATTGATTGACAGTTATGTATCTAATCAAATATGTAAATATTACATTAAACATTATCATTTATTTTTTAATTTTGAATTGCAGTTTTTGTGTTATGTCTCTGCAATTTTTGAGCTACATTTTTAGGAGCATTATACCTTTTGGGTGTAATTCAACTGCACATAGTAACTATATTTGTGTACACAAGTATTATTATGTATCACTGTAGGAGCATCTCCAAAAGGTTAGCTAAACCCACCCTTTTAACTATTTTAGATAATTTCTCTTTAAAATGTGACTCCAACAGACTAGTTATTCCCCTATCTATTTCTCATTGCCCCCCATTTCACTCGCTACATCTAGCTAGCCCACTTCTCCCTCGCTGGCTCCCAGACTCTCGCCTCTCTCTACCTCTCTCTACCTCCCTCGCCTCTCTCTACCTCTCCCTGCCTCTCCATTGATTGAATTAGAAGCCACAAGTCAATGAAGCCACAAGCATCCTAACATCTTAAGCCACAAAACCTAAATCCCAAATCTGAAATCTTAAGCCACAAAACATGAAATCTTATTGCCGCCTCTAAAGCCACAAAACCTAAGAAGCTTCACAGCACAGAAGATCCACAGCACCCGAAGCTCACCGATAGAGTCTTTGGCTCTTTATTTTACACGTTTTACAAGAGAGAAGAAGAAATAGCCTGAGGGACAAACTGTGAGGGGATGGGGCCGCTGGGCTACTCTGCGGTTCTGCCTTCTACCCTCGCAAACGAAGACGGCGAGTTGAAGATGAAGAAGGAAAAGGGGGCCTCTGTTCACTGCAATTCTTAAACGATTTTACTGGTATGTGTCACAAATAATCTCAATTTCATCTTATGTTTGTGTAATTGCAAAAGAGTCGTAATTTTGGGGTTGAACAATTGAACAATTGAATGAGATTTTTTTGTGATTTAGGATTGATCTGTATGGTCTCTCTCTCTCTCTCTCTCTCAGAGAATGGGGAAGACGATGAATTGATTAAAATCCAGCAAATTCCCCCCAAAAAAAAATCCAGTAAAACTCTTCCAAAAATCCAACAAAACCCTCAAAAAAATTTAAAAAATCAGTAAAACCCCCCAAGTATTTTATGATATTTACTCTTGTAGCCCATCTTTTATGATATTTACTCTTGTAGCCCATAATTGATTAAATTTATACAATGTATAGTTAAATTGCTATTTTTTGAATTTTATTATTGACAGTTAGTTAAAATTAGTTGAAGTGGTTAGCTAAAATAGATAGCGTTGTTGGAGTGAATTTGAAAAAGATGTTAGCTAAAGTAGATAATACAATATTTAAATATATTTTGAGTAGCTATTTTAGATAGCATTGTTGGAGATGCTCTAACTAAGTTTTATACCATGAGTATGTACATTCAACTTAATAGATACTCAATAGAGTTACAACATGATCGAGTTAATAATAAAATATCAATAATTTCAATTTTTACATACATGCATTAATGATGTAAGAATTGATCTCCTATTATTTTTTTTTAACAAAAAATGGGTTGGAATTTTACCAAACAAAAAAAATTAAATACATTAACTCTTACATTTGTGTAATTCAAATGCCGATTGTAAACTTCAATACAGTTATCAATAATATATACAAAAATGAAATACTTTAAATCTCAAAATAGTTACTCAACACTGTTACACTAAATACAAATTTTTTAAAACTGTTTATAATTTGTATTCAAAAAATTTCAACTTTTGAATTACTTATTCAATATAAAATACTTCGATTTTGTTAGTTTCATCTCTGATTAGAGTTTTATAATTATGTTTTTGGTTTTGCAAACGAAAAATTCAGAGTTTTGAAAAAAACAAAATCTACATAATAGTAACCACAAACAGAAGGCGACATCCACAACAGTTACCACAAACAGAAATAAGAATGGAATAATTTGAATCTCAAAATAGTTACTCAACACTGTTACAGCAAAAAAATATTTTTTTACAAGTGTTTACAATTTGCATCTGCAAATAATTTCTCTTTTATAATTACTCATTCAATATTAAAGGACTAGAATTTCTTATTTTCATCTATGAAACTAGGGTTTTATGATTTTATTTTTTTTTCAGAAGAAAATTATAGAGTTTTGAAATAAAAAACGAGAACTAAATAATAATAAAATACAAAAACGAAACTCGAAGAGCACTTGCAATTTTCGGTGAAGAATTGGTTGGTGACGATGAACAGGTACTGGACAACAAACCTCGGGGTTTTCACTTGTATTCCACTTGTTTTGTTGGCAAAATTTAGTGTTAATCTTCTCTAATCTGTGGCATTCTACTCTAATCCCTTTGCCAAAAAATCTTGTTGTCGAAGAAGAAGGGTCATGGATAATTACTGCCCCCTTAATCACCTCCCATTACTTGAATGTTGCCAAAACAGACGAAAGTGAAACAAATAATTCCATCTCTTCCCTTTTTTACCGAATGACATTCTTGTCATTTTTGGAAAACATGCACTTTAGCACAAATAAGATTTAGTGTTATATTTTTTCTCAATTAAGTTTAAAAAATTGTACCGACTACCATTTTACTCAAAAATGATAAATGTACACCATTAGATCGCACATAGGGCTAATAATCAAGTCGAGCTTTATGAGCCTAAAAAATTGTTCAAATTCAACTCATTTAGAAAATGAGTCAAGATCAAGCCAAACCCTAAATAAGCTGAACCAAAGTTGAGTCCGAATAACTTGACTATTTTACATATAAACGAGTCGAGTCTTTTAAAAATTGTTCAAGTTCAACTTTTAGAATACAAGTTGAGCCCGAGTCAAATCCTATTCCAACCGAGCCCAAACCAAACTCGAATAGTTCGGCTCAATTATCAACCCTAATTGCATACACTTGAATTTGCGTTTATAGTTAAAGTCTAAAGGACGCTTGAGCATGAGTAGAATAATTCTTAATTATTAAAAATCGGAATAACTTGAATTACAAGATCAATATTCCGAATTTGTGCTCTATTAAAAGCACTTTTAATTTTTTTTTATCTTTTAGTTTGTTTTGATGGTCTTCATCTTTTTGTAAAATTATTTTAATGTGTTATTGTGATTCGGATTGATTTTCTATCTTTGATAAATGAGTTGGAAAGATCATACAAAATAATCTTTTGACCTTTGAACAAGGCATGCCAGTGCACCCCAAAACCCAATTTAGCATTCCTCCACTATGGTTTTTTTTTAATAAAATTCGATGCTAGAGAATTCGTTGTTGCAATCACGGATTTTGAATTCTTGGAGAAAAAAAAAGAACTCGGGAAAAAAGATAATAATAGCGAAAAATACACCTTTAAATGTCAAGTTATACATTTTTTTAAGAAAAAGTTATAATTATTCACTATTGATCACAATATTTTATGATCGATGTAATCATAAAGTATTTTGATCGATCATGAATAAGCTTAAATAAGTATGATTTCACTTTTAAAATTATATTTTTTGTAATCGATAACAATATTTTATGATTGATGATCATTGTTTAAATTATAATTTAGACCCTTAAAATTTTAACTTAATTTTAAAACGTTTAATATGATATATTCTTCCCTACCATAATCATCCTCAAACTTAGCATCTCTCGATAATAATCATCCTCAAACTTAGCATCTCTCGTTTGGTAACGTTTTTATTTTTGCGTCTTTAAAAAAATTAAAAACAGAGACAATTTTTGTTTTTGTTTTGTGGTAAACACTGAAACAGAAAACATGTTTGGGAGTTATTTGTGTCTATCAAATTATGAGAATAAAAACAAAAAATATATTTGGTAACTACTTGAAGTTATATTTTTAATGCTCCGTTTGGTAGGAAGAAAAGAAAGTAAGAGGGATACACTTTTTATCATTCAATGAAGGAAAGTATGAAAGATATATTTTCCTTCCTTTGTGTTTGGTAGGATTGATGGAAAATAAAAATGATTATTATTATTTTTTGGTGTTGGCTAAGATTAGAGGTGACAATCGAGTTGTGTCGTGTCGTGTTGAGTCATTACGGGTTTGTGTCGAACATTAGTCAAACTTAACTCAACTCATTTAACTAATTGTGTCGTGTCGAGTTGACCTATTTATTTTCGTGTCGTGTTCGTGTTTGTATTCGTGTTGATCCACATAAATTTTGAATAAAAAATTGAAAAATTTGGAGGCCGGTCCCCCTTATATGGACTTGTTTGGACTTAAGTCCGTCAAGGAAACTTATTTGTTATAAAGTCCATTTTTTGTTAATTTTACCATACTATCCCTTCCCTTTAGAAGTGAAATAAAACTAAAAATTAAAAACTCCTAAATCTTAGGAGTTTGACTAACATTAAAATATTTTCTCTCTCATATCTATCTATATCCATATATAGGTTAAGAGTTTGACTAACATTAAAATTTTCTCTTTCTCTTATCTATCTATATCCATATATAAGTTAGGTGTATATATATATATATATATATATATATATATATATATATATATATATATATATATATATATAGTAACATTAAAAATAAAAAATAGTAACATTCAAATACAAAAAATAATTATCATTTGGACACAAAAAATAATACATTTAAACACAACAAAATAATAACATTTAAACATAAAAAAAATTGAAACATTCAATATTAATATTTTTAAAAAATAACAACAGTAACATGTTCAACAAAAATAGTAACATGCTTAACAAAAACTGTAACATACTTAACAATAATTATTTCTCTCGAATGCAAACGCAAAAAATAGTACAATTCAAACACAAAAAATAGTAATATTCAAAAACAAAACAAATAGTAATATTGAATATTAATATTTAGTAAAATAATAGTAGTAACATGTTTAACAAAAACAGTAACATGCTCAAAATAATAGTAACATGAATAGTAACATACTCAACAAAAGCAGTAACATGAACAGTAACATAATAAAAAAAATAGTAACATAAATTTGAATATATATATATATGGAGAGAGTTTTGAATTTGATATATATATATATATATATATATATATATATATATATATAGAGAGAGAGAGAGAGAGAGAGAGAAAGATATTTGAATTTGAATTTTAAATTTATGATGGAGATTTTATTGGCATATTTTCATTGACCTTGAATTAAGGGATAACAATTTCCAAAATATGAAATTAATTTAACTTCCTTTCAAGGAAGGGTATTTTTGAGATAAAAAAAAAAAAGTGGACTTAAATCATTACATATAATTTTAAACATGGACTCAGCCCCTTATAAGTTTCCTTGCAGGACTTATCTCCAAACAAGTACATCTAGGGGGACTCACTTCCAATTTTCACTAAAAAATTTAACGTTTATATTCTATTTTCACTTAATTGAATTCATGTTCATATTTTTTCTACAAACTAAAAATTAACTTAAATAAATATAATAATAATAATAATTAAAAATATTTTTTTATATAATAATTATGTCAGTGTTTAATAAATAGTTACAAATAATTAACATTTTATGTCTATAATATTAATTAAACATGTTAATTTTGTGTTACCATACAAACGAAAAAATAGAGAAAATGTTTATTTTTAAATAAACGGGTTGACGGTGTCAACTTTGAGTTTGGCGGCCCCAAGCTATTGACAACGCTCACAACACTTATAGAATTCAAACACGTCCTTAAATAAGGTAGGCCAATAAAATCCGCATTACAAAATCTTTGCAGCGATTTTTTGGTGTGAAAAGTGATCACCACAAGCTTCCGTATGACAAAATGTAATGACTCTTATTACCTCATCATTGGGAGCACATCGTCGGATGAATGGTGATTGTACCATCCCATAAGAGCAAAAACATTGGAAATCAGCAAAGGGAGTTAAAGTATAAAATTCTAGAGAAATGGCACCGTTCGGACGGTGGTGGTGCGTGTCAGGTCATTTTCAAGTTCGTGTCATAAAATTCGTGTCGAGTTCGAGTCGAAAATTTTCACCCCTAGTTAAGATGGAAAAAATATATTTTTTAATTTAAAATATTTTTAAAAAAAAATATTTTTTTAATTTTTTTAAAATATATATATAAATACATATTTTATTATTTTATTTTTATATGAAATTAATGTATACATTATATATATATATATCAAAAGATATATAGACAAATAAGATACATCTAAACACAAATAATTAACTTTCCATCCACTTTCCTTTTGATTTTGGAGGTATTGATTTTAGTGAGTTAGAATGACAGTTAATCAATCTACTTTCATATTTTCCTTCCTTACCGAACATAATGTTTTATTTATCCTTTCAACTTTCCATCATTATATTTTTTCATCATACCAAACGGAGCACAAGTCTCCTGTTTTTTCTTTCAACAATGATATTGAGACTTAACAAATTGAATTAATTTGATAAATTAATGATATGGTCAACAGTCCCAAATGACAATTTAATCAATTTCATCTTCGGTGATCATTTGGAAGTTTATTGGTAACAATGGAAGAAAACAAAATACATTTGTTGATCAAAGTCATAGTTAAGACACGAGATATTCCTTCCGCCATTTTTGCACTTATATTTTAACGGATCTCTTTCGTTCTTTAGGTTCAAGCATCTATTTTGGTATAAATACTGGTTTTGAACAAGACAGAGCAAAGAATGGAAATCCTCCCCAAAATTTGTGTTGGTCAAATACCCTTTATACCACCCCGTCCTCTCCAAAAATACAGTCTAAAAATCAAGTTGATTCCATAAAAATTATCCACAATTTTTTGGGCAGGAAACATGGAAACATATAATTATGTGCAGGATCACAAAACCAAATTAAACATTATTCCAAATTTTACTCCATAACAAAAAAATGTCACCAATAACTAACTTAAATTATAGCCAAATACGAGAGAAAAAAAAAAATTAATCAACCAAATTATCCACAGAATTATACAGAAAAATCAAAATTTCACAAATAGGAGTTACAAATTACCATACCAGTAGGGTGTTCACCCTACCTTACGGTAGGAAATATAGTCTTTCGTCTTCCTAATCGATACTTTGCGGAAGAATTTTTTCTTGGTCTACCCTACCCAATTTTTTCGGGTAAACACTCTTGTAGCTATTAATTTTTGGATCATTTTAACAATTCAATTAAATAATATGTACCAATTTAACAACACAATAAATCAATAACACTAAAACAAAAAATAACTACAATAACAATTACAATAAAACACAAGAAAACATGAACATCAATCAATCATAATTGTTACACAAATACAATAACAATTATTTTAAGTTTAAATCATATGAAACACATTAAAATCATAACTGCTCCAATATTTCATCAATTCACCATAAATCATATAACCTACACAAAAAATAAGTTCGTGTTTTAGCAACTCAAATATCCACAACAATAACAATGTTATAATATAAATTATACCACACAAATATTCTTATAATTACTAAAAAAATATAAAAAAGCTAAATATATTTTTTACGGGTAGGTTAGGATAGGAATGCGGGAATTGATGGGTATTCCGCATTCCTACTCGATTTAATCGGAAGACCAAAAACTCTTCCGCATTCCTACCCGATTTTTGTGGCTAGCCGTTCAATAGGGTCGAGTAGGGTCGGGTAGGGTAAGAAATTGTGACCAATCGAAAATTTGAACACCCTTACATATCATTATCGAACAGCTTTACACTGAATGCAACGCGTAGTGGTGGGCAAAAAGCACACAACACAATGATACTCAAGATTCTGACCCTAAAAATTCTCAGATCGAGAATTTAGGGTTTTTTTTAGAGAGAGAAATATGTTGTAAAAATCTTATATATACGGAGAGAGAGAGCTCCTTCGTCTTCCACAAGCTCCTTCGTCTTCCACAAGGAGCACATAGAAGACAGTCGTTGAGAGAGAGAGAGAGGAGAACTGGAGAAGAGAGTCGTTCAGAGCGAGAGCTTTGTTAGAACGAAAATGAAAAAAAGACTACACAGTCCCCATATTTATAGTTCATCAAATGATGTGGTCTTTTATGGCTAACAAGAGTTGAATGTGATACCTCATTAAAATGCTTTTCTTCCAAAACGCGTGTTTTGTGTTTTGAGTATTTCTTGGAACACAAATTTTTTATTCCTATTTTTTTGGCTTGTTTCCAAACAACTAAGATGAAACAAAAAACAAAAGCAATCATCAAACACATTTTTGTTTTCATTTTTGACAAAAATTGAAAGCAAAAACACAAAATAAGAGACAAAAATAATTACCAAACAACCCCTAAAGTCTGAATCATCTAACGAATTAATTCAAAGAGATAGCTCAAAGTAATAATTGATACGAGTTATAAATGTAAGCATTATGAATTTGAATTTTGACAATTTTTTAGAATTAGACTATTAGAAATTTATGCCTTATAAACATCATAATCTTAACGTGAATAATCTATTTTTGATCGGAACTAGAAGGAATCGTTAGACAAAAAAAAATTGTCCGACGAATTCTCCCACATATTTATTCTTACTTCCATCGATTTTCCTTTCTTATGCTAAAGTAGGGACGTGAGACCAGACTGTTACTTGGTGGAGGACAGAGCTATTTGGCGGAGAACACGAACGAGCTTGTTTAGGGACTCTTTTTTCATGCTGACTGGGTCCCAAATAGATGTGATCCGTCTGGTTCGTGGACTCCAATATCATCTAACGGCTCTCATTTTATTTGACGTAAAATTTTGATGTACATAACATTGAGGTCATTTTTAGAATAGGGAAGAAAAATTCCAAGTCAGCGCCCATTTCGAATACAAGGAAGAAGAAACGGTCGTCGTCACTAACAAGCTATGACCATGGCATCCATCCACCTAACGACGTATATAACTGCCAAGCCGACACCTCCTCCCAGACCTCTCTCTCTCTCTCTCTATTAACCTTCTCCTAGAACTACATCCTGAATAACCCACCATGCCGGTGACGGAAAACCAAGGTTCGTTCCTGAACCGAATAAGCATTCGCCGGAATCAGGTAGTCTCCATGGACGGAAACCACGAGCAAGAGCTCGAAGACATCGAACTCTTCCAAAAACACGTCGCCGACCGCTTTTCCGATCTCCTATCCTCCTCCACCCCCCACACTGACGCCGATCCTTCTGTAGACTACCCATCCGATACCCTCCTTTCCATTTCATGGTTCCGCAAACTCCTAGATGCGTTTCTCTGCTGTGAAGCCGAGTTCAAGGCCGTCCTCATCATGGGTCGCGACCCATCGCAGTTTTCGAAGCCCCCTCTCGACCGTGTAATCCCTGAACTCCTCGACCGGACCATCAAAGCCCTCGATGTCTGCAATGCCATCACTCACGGCGTTGAACTTGTCCGTCAGTGGCAAAAGCTGGCCCAAATCGTCGTATCGTCCTTTGATCAACAACCAATCGGAGAAGGTCAAGTCCGACGCGCCAAAAAAGCCTTGAACACATTACTCACCTCCATGATGTTCGATGATAGAGAGAGCTCCCACGGTACGTCGACGGAGCGAACTTGGTCGTTTGGGCGGCGAGGTGGTGGCGCCGCCGTGAATTTGAAAGATCGTGCGGTCGGAAATTTCCGGCCATTGTCGTGGTCAGTGGCTAAATCTTGGTCCGCCGCTAAACAGATTCAGGCGATATCAGCCAATTTGGTGGGTCCACGTGGAGGTGAGGCTACCGGGTTAGCTTTGCCGGTTTATATTATGAGCACTGTGTTGGTGTTTGTGATGTGGGCTTTGGTGGCGGCGATTCCTTGTCAGGAACGAATTGGGCTGGCGACTCATTTTCCGGTGCCGAGACAATTGAGCTGGGCCCAGGCGGTGATTGGACTGCAGGAGAAGATAGGAGAGGAGTGGAAGAAGAAGGAGAAGAGAGGGACAGCAGGGTTGTTGGAGGAGGTGCATAGGATGGAGAAAGTGGCACAGTCGTTGTCGGATTTTACGGAGGTGTTTCAGTTTCCGGTGGAGGCGGAGAAGGCTGACGAGGTGGCAGTGTTGGTGGCGGAATTGGCGGAGATTTGTTCTAAGATGGAGGAAGGGTTAGTGCCACTCCAGCAACAGGTTAGGGAGGTGTTTCATAGGATTGTGAGGAGCAGGGCTGAGGTTCTTGATGTAATTGATCAAGTTGGTAAGTTATCAACACCAGTTCCATATTGAGACTCCAAAAGATACATGAATTTAGATTGCAGTTGTAATTGTCCAAACAATCTTGTTTGTCCCATTTAGATCAATGGGTCTAAATTTTTTCCCCTTTTTGTTATTGGTTTTTCCTGCCTTTTTTAGAACAGTTCCAAATCTTGAAGGGGTAGAGAATTTTTTTCTTTTCAATTTGTGGGGGATAATGTTATGATACCAGGTTTAATGCATCCACTGCATGGGTATGCATAAACCAACACATTATGGGTCTTTTTTTAGGGGGTATGGTTTAAGCTGTAACCTGTTGATGAAGCATTCACTGGTTTCTGTGAAATGTGCTCTCTTTGTTTCATATGTTGTAGTGTTCTGTTGAAAGAGCAGAAGACTGTTAAAATAAATGTATATACCATTTTTCATTTTGTGTATTCCGAGAGGTGAGAAATTGTTTTTCAGAATTGTTCAAAATGCAGATGTGAGATTGTTTGACATACTTCTGTTAAATAAATGCTTAGAGGAGATGGAAATGATGAATGAAATACCGTGTTTCACCTTCTCTGTTTCGGTTTAGCTCATTTATTTAGCACATTAACCTGTGACACATCACAAATTTGACTTTTAACTTGTTTACTTAAAGCCTTCCTTGGCTCATGGTATTTGGCAGTTAAATGATACTGAAATCTTTAGGAGTGCTTTGAGTAATCTTTCCGAGCATATGTAGTTTCAATGTGCACCAGACAAATTATCAGGACAAAACCCTAAGAAGTAATTCCAAAACAATACAGGAACCCAAGGTCTCCAATTTATGGAATAGACTCATGACCAACTTATCCATTGTTCAATATTGAAATGGCTCCCATTAATCCCCAATTTTGTACTCTTTAAACCTCTGATGACGATCAACAGCCTCTTTGTATTGCTGCTCCATTAGATTGTCTGGCAAACCGTTAGTGATGCCAAGTGCTGTGACCACTTCACTAACACCCACAGAACGAGGAGAAGGGTCTTCAATGATGAACTGCTTCATCTCGGACTCTTAGCAGAACTTTCTTGTTTCATACGTATTTCTCCCTCCAAAGTCATATTACGAAGCATACAGTGTGTAGATTAATGGCGAATATGGCGAACACAATGTCACTGATGCACGAACTTCCACTTCGGTGTACTTGTCTGAATCGAGTTCCTCGGCGTTCTTCCGAAGGAGCCATGGCTTTTCATCCCATCTTTCGCTGACGAGAATCAAGAGTAAGTCACTTTCACCTGTATATATAATTTTACGGGAGTGCTGCTAGGTATGACGCTCCAACTTTTGTCGAGCATGGATTGGCCAATGGAAAGATTTGCAGTATGTCTTAAGAGGTGCTTTCCTTTTCTTGCTATTATATGCATATTTTCATTAAATTACTTGTGTCATTTGGAATGAGGCTGGGATAGCAGACAACATCTTGTAAATGCCTTTTTCATGGTTGGTGATAAATCTGCTTGCTCTTTGAATTGCTTGCATTGCTGAGAATGGTTTTGCCTCTTGAAACAATGTGATATAGATTTTGGAGCTAGTTGACCATGGAACTTCTAGATGCACATCTTAATATTAAAATTCTAGTTGGAATGATCACATTTGTTAAGTGTGGCACCCTAATGGTACTTGTATCTTGTAAATCACTATTTATGAAGCCTTTTCATTTTTGTCTAGATGTTGTATGAGAATCCTGTGACAGGGATTGTTATTGAAAGGCAAACTTGAAGAACAAATTCAGGAAAGCTGCTCAAGTATGGTACACTTGTAATGGCTACAGGATGTACAGCCTTCAAATAATGTTATTTATTTCACTTGGTGGACACAGCTGTGCAGCTAGCCCGAGAGGGCTACAGGGATACACGTTTTACATGGAGAACCAATAGTTAGTAGATTGTTTAGAATGCTAGGACCACAACACTCAATTGTCATCATCATCTATTTTTTTGCCTGATACTTAAACTTGAGAAAATATTATTTCTGAGCCTCTGGCTCAGTTCTTAATTTGATTCATTTAAAACAAGTGGCTGGACAATGATGACTTCGTGACTTTTGCAAACTTTTGGGATTTATTATATTCTTTGTCAGTTCCAATGAGTCAATATGCTGGCTAAAATGATGAGAAATAGTTAATCTACCTTGGCTTCATATTTCAGGAGAAAATTGGAGGAAACTTACATGGTGTTCACTGTATCCAGGATGTTGAGGATGCTGATTCATTGATACCAGCGATTGTAAAGTTAGTTCATTGTTCTTATTTTCTTCGATGAGTCCTGACTTCTTATACTTCCATATAAAATTTAGATTTAAGAAGCATGTTTGTTTGGTTTGATTAGGCTTAAAGAGTGGAGTTACTCGAAATGCACCTGGTTGTAATATAAGAGTCAGTTTATTTCCTAGGAGAAATCACGGAAGGTGATGTTGTGGATGGCGGTGGTTATATTGGCCTGGAGGTCGTAGCAGCTGCTGTGGGTTGGAAGCTTGATACAACTGTGAGTACTTATACGGCATTTTTATTCTTCTATGCTAATACTCTCCATTTCCAAACCTTTTTGGATACTTGGATGAACAAATTTTAGTCTTGGTCTTTGTTAATACTGTGATTATATGATGACTAAGAAATTGTAACGCCATTTGCTTGAATTCTAGTTCATTGTTGCTCAACAAAGCCTTTACCATGGGTACCAAATAAGCAGAATTGGCTTTATGGGCCATGTGGGCTGGTATTTTAGTGCTGCATCTAGGACAATGTCTTTTCTCAAGTTCTATAGCATCATGTCTTATATCACTTCCTCATCCACAAGTTTTTAAGTTAACCTAGTTTTTTTGTTTATTTTTGGAAAAGATATAGCATATTTCCAGAAAATCATCCTTTGTAAAGGTTTTCCTCCTTCAGTTGTCGGAAATATGAAGAACTCTACCATGAAAATACTGTCAAATTCGTGAACGCTACATAAAGTGTCTGCTAACCAAGTGAACATACAATTATTTACAACCGGGTTTCCCCATTGAAAGTTCAGAAGATGGTTCTGATGGACATGTAGCTGCTGTTAAACTCGAAAATGGATCACTTATAGAAGTGGACGCCTTAATGTATTGCTAATATAGTGGATTTTTTTCCTTTTTCTTGTTCAAACTCACATCCTCGACAAATTGATTTTGTTCTCTTTCATTCTGCACCATAATTTTCAAAGTCAAATCCAATTTGGGTGACCTTGTCTCAGCACTATTCTCTGTTCCTATTACATGTGCAGATTGCTATAGTTATTGGAGCAAAACATGCTGTCGGACCCTCTGAAAGTGCTGGCTTGAATGCCACTGTTGGTGGAATACAGGTTAGCACTATGGTCAACTAAGTTTCTTTTTGAGAGACCTCATCCCTCAAGTTTCCATGCTTGTTTAAACACCTTGAAACTGATTGCAAAAACAGTGAAATCAGCCACATTAAAATTACCTACATGGGAGGCCAATAAATATGATGTAACTTGCCTCTTGCCGATAATTTCATAATCTATCTTCTCTTCACTAAACTCACCACGTACCATCTCTGAAGCCAATGGCTACTTTCTAGAGCCTCTTAACTATTTGAATTTGGTATATCCTCTTTACTAGGATTAAGATTCTTCCAAGTTGCATTTAGAAAAGATTTTTTTATGATTAGTTTTTCAAAAATAAAGTCATTTTCTAATTTAAAGGTGTAGTTTGTGTCTTCAAATGATCAAAGAAAAAGTTTTTTAAATAAATTGTGTACGTACTTGCCCACGTTATGCACTTGACAAGATTAAAGCAACCATACAATAAGTTGTCAGCTTCTATTATCACCTCGTCAGCAGTCTTATCTTAGAAGAAGATTGAACTCCAATTATGGCCACATGATTCCAATATTGTTTTCTCAAGACACTACTGAACTCCATTTATGGCCACATGATTCCAATTTTGTTTTCTCAAGACACTAGTCCTTTGATGAGAGATCGATACAGTCAATCGCCGCGGGACCGGAAAGAGGGGGGTTGGTGGTTATACCATCAGATTTCTCACAATTCTTTTTGCAAGATCACTTTCATGGTTTTTTTTGAGATTCAATGGTCAGGGTGTACATGTTAACTTAGGCGTACATCAACTAATCTCCTCTCCAGTCCGGTCAAAGACAGGTCATCCACGTCAGGATTAGGGTATTTATGAGGAATAAATTCCTTATAGCCTGATTGCAAGAGATTGTTAAGATTCGAACTCATGATATTTAGATTTATAATTCATCCCTATTTTAACTTGAGCTACTCTTAGGTTACTTTCTAGATTTGACTAAGGGGATCTCCATCATCCTTTTGAGATTTGGGTGTTTGTGTTTGTATAACTCATAAGCTCAGAGAGAGAAACACTCAGACACAGATCTTTGTGTTTGTTAACTTAATTCATTCTAACTATTTGTTTGCAAGTCCTAACAAATATTATGATTGACGGTCAATTCAATGATTATGATTAATTATAAATTAATAAATTAATTCTAAATAATATCGTTAATTTAATGTAAGGTATTGCTTACATAAAGTAGTGGTTATTTATTACCGGTAAAGTATGGGTCACGTTAAGGTACAACTAAGACTCAATAGTATTTTTTGTCTTTAAAATATGTATTTTTTTTTTCAATTTGATTCCTAAAGTATCAATTTTATCAACTTAGTTCCTAAAATCTATATAATAAAGTACAATACAATTCAAATCTCAAAAGATAAACAAAATGACTTTTGCTTTCGTGGTTGATATCTCTTTAAATTTTACTTTATAGTTAATTCGACTGCTAATATTAATACCTCAAATTTAATATGAAAAATAGGCTCTTAAGGGTGTGTTTGAGATAATTTTTGAAAAGTACTTCTAGAACTTATAATTTTTCATAAGTACTTTAAAAAAAAAAGTTAGTGTTTGAAATCGTCTCACCACCACCTCCCACCACTATCACCATTACCCCAAAAACCGCCACTCCTCCACCACCATCACCACTACCACCACCACCTCTGGCACAACAACTACCACCACCACCATTATTGCTACGGCCTCCCCACCATCACCACCACACCCACTACTATCATCACCACTGCCACTACCATCACAACTACCGTTGCCGTCACCCTATCACCACACCCCCCCCCACTGCCCCACCCCCACCCCCATGACCATCACCACTACCACCCCACCATCACCTCTTCACCAACAACCACTACCATCGCTAGGGGTGTTCACCCTACCCTACGGGTACGAAATATGCTCTTCCGTTTTCCTATCCGATACTTTGCGGAAGAATTTTTTCTTAGCCTACCCTACCCGACAGGTGTGGTATTCCTACCCGACTTCCTACCTGATTAATCGGGTAGGAAATCGGGTAAACACTTTTGTATTTATTAATTTTTGAATCATTTTAACAATTTAATTAAATCACATGCACCAATTTAACAACACAATAAATCAATAACACTAAAATCTAAAACAATTACAACAACAATTATAATAAAATATAAGAAAGTATGAACATCAATCCACCATAATTATTACACAAATACAATAACAATTAATTTAAGTTTAAACCATATGAAATACATTAAAATCATATTAATTAATTAATGCGGGTAGGGTAGGGTAGGGTAGGAATGCGGAAATGAATAACTCTTCCGCATTCCTACCCGATTTTTGCGGCTAACCGTTCAGTAGGGTAGTGTAGGGTAGGGTCGGGTAGGGTAGAAACTTGCGGCTAGTCGGAAATTTGAACACCCCTAACCATCGCCTCACCATCACCACCGTCGCCACCCCACCACCATTACCCCCCCACCCCCTACCACCACCAACCCCATTACCACCGCCACTGTTGTCGCTACCTTACCACCACCGTCATTGTCCCTACCATCACCAGTTCTGCCGCCACCTTATCATCATCGCCACTATCCCACTATCATCCTTACCAGCACCACCTTCATCACCCCACCATCACCATCATTGTTGTCTCCCACGGCTGCCACCATCACCAACGGGCAACGGTCATTGTCACCCACCACAACCATCACCACTACCACTGCTCACTCCCACCACAATTGGTGCTTAAATTCTTTTCTCTTTCTTCTATATTTGTGATTTGATTTTGGGTGTGAATACAAATATATTTATCATTGACCATTTTTTTTATTACTTCGTGCCTTCAGACACGGGAAATAATCATTATGTGTCAAAACAGTCTCTACATAGATAGATCATATAACAGAATGATCACGTATTGGACATATGATATCGTTTGAAAGAGTGATATGTGGTCACTTCCGTGAAAACGAATTGTCTGTTTAGAGATTAAAGTAACGCGAATTGAATACTTTAGAGACTAAATTAACAAAATTAATACTTTAAGGACTAACCTGACAAAAAATAAATACTTTATAGACCAAAATTTTTATTAACCCTACAACTTCTTAACATACTTCTGTCAATCTCAATTATTTTCAATTAGATATGTGATTATTATTTTAAAATAAAGAATTGTAAACATAACGTGTTTTGATAGGTGGAAAAGTGAAGATATGGTCCTGAAAAATATTTTTCATAATGATCCGATATCTTTAATAATGTATGACAGGGTCTCTCTCCAACTTATGTGGTGGGGGATGGGATGGCCCATCACCCATTAACTCGTTTTCTTTTCTATGGTCATTCTATAATTTTTGCAAACTAAATACAATGTTTCGAAAACTAACTAAAGAAAAACAGCGCCTTTTGACTAGCCAATTCCTTACAGTGCTTCTTTCTCTATTAGCTGTAAAATATGTCTATTCTGAGCTGCTGCCCAGTGTGAAGGGATTAGGCCTCTGCTCATATGTGTAGGTATCACGTGTGCCAGCTGATTGCCATTTCTTCTTCTAGCTTGGAAGCAGATTAAGGGGATCTTCTCTGCATACGTCTAGGTATCTCTTTTGGATAGCTTCAATCTCTCTGATTGGATCTTTTGGCCCCTTGTAGATTAAACATCAGCCAGTCTTCTATTATAGTTATTATCTTGCACCTATCAATGGTAATCTGTACAGGTGAGTTCTCCAATATTGACATTGTCCAAGGGCATAGTAGAAATATATGTTCTGCAGTCTCCTCTTCTTCTCCACATATTGAGCATATAGGATGCTGGCACTTTTTCCTATTCCATAAGTTGCTAAAGCTCATGTTGCAATTTTCCACATAGAAGATTGGATTTTGGATGATACTTTGGTGCTCCAGATCATCCTCATAATCCTTCTGGTTGAGTATATGATGAGGATGCATTGGCACTATTACTATTCTTTTTAGAGTTGTGGAACAAAAAGTTGTATCCACTCCTAACAGTGTAGAGACCACTTCATTGTGTGTGCCCATCTAAATGTGTCCAGCTGTAAAGTTTCACTCAGGGGAATGGCTAGGACATCATTTGCCACATTTTGGGGGAAAAACCTCTTGAACTAATGAAACATTTCCATTGCTTCTGAGGGAATGTTATAAGTTCCTGGACTTTGCCTATGCCATAGTTGTATTTGACATTCTTGGGTGACCTGGGAATTGGGATCCAGTTGTCCTCCCAACAACTATAAGTCTGCTTCCTTCTCCTATTTGCCAGATGCCACCTCTTGCTACCAAGTCCCTCCCCTCTAGTATACCTTTCCATATCCATGAATTTGCAGCCCTTGGTGTAGCTTGCCATACAGATTTTCCTGCAAAGTATTGTGCCTTCAAGATTCTTGCCCATAGAGTCTCAGGATTTTGTATTAATCTCCATGCTTGTTTGGCTAGCAACACTTGATTGAACTTCTCCAAACCCTTTAAAACCATTCCCCCTTCCATCTTTTTTTTTGCCAGTGAATACCCCTGTCCCCATTAGCCTTACTCCACCAGAATCTAGCTATGGTAGATGTAATTTCTTGACAAAAGGATTTGGGGAATCTAAAAATGGACATGGCATAAGTAGGTATGGCTTCAACTACTGCCTTGATAAGTACTTCCTTCCCTGCATGGTTAAGTAGCTTCTCCTACCACTAGATGGTTAAGTAGCTGCATGGGGAATCTAAAAATATACGCACTGATGCATACAAAAACACACGCAGATTGAAAGACAAAAAGCCCATTCATAAGCCCATTTTTTTTTTATTGAAATCTACGAGCCCATTCATAAGCACGTTGATAACATAAAAACTACACAGAAATAAACACGCACACTATGTACATAAAAAACAAACTAACTCATTCAGTAAAATACACACACAAACATACTAATAAATATAGACTTATATCAATATTTAAACAACATTGACTTTGAGCGATCTAAGGGAGCATATATCTTCAGCTGGTTGATATGTATTAATGAGAATCAAAGTGAAAAAGGGTAAATACAATTGGAATTATGAATTTGTCTTAATTTATTAAGATATATCACTTAATATATTATTAAATCAATAAATTAAATTAATTATTTTGGGCTCAAAAGTATTATACAATGAAAACTCAAAAAGTTACAAGGCTCATATTTTTGATAAAAGGCCATAATATTACAAGAATGACGATGACACCAAAATTGACAGCAAATTGAAGGTTCCGACTTGACAGAGATTCGAATACAACTCAATTGATATTGATTTACTACTAAAAAAGTTAGGTAAGACTTGATAAGTGCGATTTTAATAAGATTGAGTTGTAATTTTATCCGATAAAACTAACGTTTTAGATTAGATGTGTTAGTAACATACCTGAATTAGAGCTTTAATCTCAATATCATTCATGTGCTCATTCCCATCTTCCCCTGACAAAGTTAACAAAATATCAACAAAATCCAAATCTCCATCACATTTCACTCCTTCGATTTCCTTTCTCTTTCTATGTTCGTCAATGATCTTCATGTGAAAATCATCTACCCTATTCTCCACTTACCTCATTTTCTTTTCACATCCATGAGGATCCACCCACCTCCAAAATGGCAAATAATCACCCAAACCAATAAAACCCAGAAGCCAAAACAACTCATTTGTTATGTGCATGAAACCCAGGGCTTCTTGTGGGCCTGTCGTTTCCGACTCGAAATACTGCTTCCTAGGCAGCATTCTAATCACATTGTTCATTGAAAACACACCCAAATCTTCCCTCAAATTCAGTTCCTCTCCGGTATGGGCCATGGCCCAATGGAGGTTTGATTTCAGAAACAATTGGGGATTTTTTTTTTTTAAAAAAAATGTAAGTTTTTGGTTTTTCTTTTGGTTTTTGGCATTTTAGGAACACCACCCCGAGCCTAGATCAAAACCAATGTACTATTTTATCGACCGACCCCTAAATTAGATGTATAGAAAGTCCACTCAAAAAATCACTCTCGGCAACTAAAATACAATTGTGATGACTAGGGGCGGAGCCAAAAAATTGTGTCAGGGTGGGCACGAATATTTCAACAAATTACTCTTTTCTTCTTACAATTAATAGAAATAGGACAATAATTTATTTAATTACATCCTATTTAATACTTAAAAGTTTTTTTTTTTTTTTTATAATTTCAAAATTCAATTAAAACATCCAAACAATTGAAGGCCCAAAATTGAGTACCAGCCTGCCGAACCAAACTCCTAAAACCCAAATCAAATAACCTCCACCGGTTCCCAAATCAAAGCTTCTGCGACAACCCAGCCAAGATGTAGAAGATGACCTCCAAACCAGATCTCAAGTGACCACGCAGCCAAAAGAAGTCACAGTAGATTGAAGTTGGAGAAGACAGCCAAACCATGAGTTCAACCAGATCTCAACCCACGAAACACACAGTCGACTGTCAAGACCTTCAAATCGAACCTCTTGAGCAAGAATTCAAGCATCAGATTCGAAGATATCATGGTTAGTTACAAAGGCACTGCATCATTTCCTTTCTTTATGTGGTGTGCTCAATCTCCTCCTCCTATGGCATTTTCTTCTGCAGATATTTTACCCAAAGCTTAATCTTCCTCGCATCTCCAAATCTAGTGTGAAACATAATCTTTCTGGTCCACAGAATTGATTTCTCCTGCCACCGTCTCCGGGGACACCACAACCATAACATTTTTCAACTTGAGGCTATTGAGATTCCCTTGAGAAGTGGACCTTAGAACGAATAGAACGAATTTGACGTTGGTCTTGAAGAAGAAGTAGCTTAGTCTGCAGTGGTAGACCATCGGTAGAAGCATAGGTAGATCCTGCTCTGTCTATAACTCCTTTATTTGCTAAAGAGTCTGCAACCGAGTTACCTTCCCTGTAGGTGTGCTGGATTTTGAAATTAAATCTCCCCAGGTAAGAAGAGATTAGGTGAGCTATGTTCCAATATTTCCAAGAAGGAATATGATTTTGTTGTATCATATCAACAAGGATCTTTGAGTCAGACTCAATAATGATTGGATAAACTTCCAACCCAGATTCGAGCAATAGGCACAACCCATCTTGTAAAGCTCTAAATTCTGCCTCCATGTTAGTGCATATGCCATAAAAATAAGAACCAGCTAGGACCAATTGCCCCAAACTGTTTCGTAGAATTGCTCCACCTCCAGATAGACCTGGGTTACCTTTAGAGTTCATTAAACCCACCATACCGAAATTTGGTAAGCCTACTATATACAAACGATAACATTTTTTTTTTTTAACAAAATATTAACTAACTAAAATCATTTAGAATTAACTTTGGTGAATTTTTGTACTTTTAAAACGTTGCATAACAACTTTATTATTCTTTAGATACATAATCATGTTTTCACTTTGGTATTTATAAATTATTTGATTGATTATGCATTGTAATATGCACTCTATAATTTTTACCATAATTAGCAAAAATAAATGTCAAAATCACAAGTAACTAACGAATATGTATATCATGTCTTTTTTAGTCTTAAAAAATATAAAATAATTATAGTGTATTAAAAATTTATCTAAATAGGTCCATAATCAGCCCAAAATGTGTCAAAAAAATCATATTTATTTGATATAAATATACACTAATTGATGTGCCAAACAAATTGGGAGGGCATAATTAAAATTATTCATTTGATATAAGTGTACATTAATATTTTTGTCTTTAATTTTGAATGAACACAAATAATATATTATATAAATATACAACATACATACCTACACATTCTATTTTTAAATCTAAGCCATCGGCAACCAGGGGCGGAGCCAGGAATTTATACGAGGGGGGCACTAACTATAAGTTTAAAAATTTGTCTTCTTAAGTATTAAAGTTAAAGACAAATAATTTTTTTAAATTATATATAATACTTAAAATTTCATTGACAAAAGAGCCAAAAACCAATATACATGGCGTACAAAAACAAAAAAAAAAGAACCTAATTGCAAAATAAGGTTCTAATTAGACCATTTTACAAAAAATGAGACTAACTATAGTCTTTTACAATTGACCACGACATGATTTCATATTTTGAAAGTGTTGCATGATAACATCATTATCAATGCAATCGAAAATGTCATTCTCTATGTATACAATCAAGTTATTTGTCATCCATTGATCGCCCATTCGATTACGCAATCGATTCTTCACAATCTTCATAGCCGAAAATGCTCTCTCTACTGTAGCAGTCGCAATTGGCAAGATCAATGTCAATGTCACTAGTAAGTAGACCAATGGAAATACCACGTGTTTTTTCGTCTCAACCATTTTCTGAGCAAGATCTCCAATCCCCAACAAATTTGAAAACTCAATACTAGAGCGCATATCAATAATATAACTATCCAGCTGATCAGAAAATATCATGAGCTCTAGTGAAGAAAATTCTTTTGGATAAAATTGGGCAAGACGAACCAATTTCTCCTTGTCAAAAGCTAAGAAGGAATCAGAAGGACTCAAACATGTCACACAAATAAGTAAATTAGTGTTTGACTCAGTAAAACGACTATTTAGCTCTTGAAGTTGCATATCTATGACAGTATAAAATAACTCAACTTGATAGTGATGCAAATTTGTCTTTTCTTGAGTACGTCTTGACCTCCCTCGAGCTTTAAAGATATCGCTCATATGTGGAACAACTATCTCATGTTTTTCACAAAAAGATGTGACATCATCAAGAAAACAACTTCAACCACTTTCCCTCATCATTTGAAGTTGTTGCTTAGATACTTGACTAATGCCATGGCATTCACGATATCTTGATTTTTCCTTTGTAATGCTTGCGACAACTTATTTGTGATTCCCAAAATGCTTCTCATCAAATGAAGATTGAATACAAACTCAAAAGATTGTAGCAAATCCAAAAGAACATTTGCCTCCCCTCTTTGTTCTGCATTTATACCATCTTCTAAAACCATATCGAGCATATCAACCACTGATGAGAACATATCAATCAAGATGATCAAAGAATAATAATGTGAACCCCAACGTGTATCACAAACACGTGTAAGATTAGTTTCCTGATTTAGGCCTCGCCCACTTGAAAGCTCCTCATTATCGATTAATTCAATAACTCTAGTCGCTTGTTTCTCCCTAAGAATATCTCGCCGTTTACATGAGGCTTCCAACATTCACAATATTAGCAACCAAGTTGAAAAGAGTCGCGATTTGAATATGATTCTTTGCAACGGCCACAAGAGCTAATTGCAATTGATGCGAAAAACAATGGACATAATATGCATACTCATTCTCCTTCAATATAAGTGTCTTGAGACCATTAAACTCACCTCGCATATTACTAGCCCCATCGTAACCTTGCCCGCGCAATCTTGACAAGCTCAACCCATGTCTAGCAAATAAATCTTCTACAGCTGCCTTAAGTGAGAGAGCACTTGTATTAGTAACATGTTCAAAACCCAAAAGGTGTTCAACTACATGTCCCTTCTTGTCCACAAATCGCAACACAACAACCATTTGCTCCTTTGTTGATATGTCACGTGATTCATCAATAAGAACAGAAAAAAGTGCATCACCAAGGCAGGTCACAATAGCATTACATGTTTCAACAGAAGCTACAGTTACAATGTCTTTTTGAATTTCAGGCGAAGTCAACTTGAGATTCTGAGGAGCATTTTTCAACACAACATCTTTAATATCTTCATTGTGATCCGCAAGAAATTTAAGAAGCTCAAGGAAGTTTCCTTGATTACTTGAATTCTCAGATTCATTGTGACCACGAAATGCAAGCCCTTGCCTTAAAAGAAATCGAATACAATCAATGGATGCATTCAACCGGGTTCTGTACTCACTTCGAGCTTGGTCTGACTGTTTGAAGAAAATAGTTTTAATACTTTGCTTTGAATTTAATAAATCTTGACATTTTTTCCAAGCTTGGTTATGAGAACTATTAACGCCTCCAACATGCATTTGGAATTTCTCTATTCTCTTCCAATTTGAAAAGCCTGAGGTAACAAATGTTTCGTCACTCGATTGTTCTCCCATATCTGATTTAAAAAGATAACAGCACAAGCAAAATGCTGCATCTTTCGCTACACTATACTCAAGCCAGTTACCAAATTGAGAAAACCAAGCTTTGTTAAACCGTCGTAGTTTAATACCAAATTCTTTTTGTGGAAAATTATGGTCGCGGGGTTGACAAGGACCCTGTTGTAGATAAGCTCTACGAATTTGGTCTTGATCATTAGGATTATAATCTATAATCATAGGCCGTAGTCCGGGATCTGATGGAAGATCGGACAAATTAATATCTACATGACTTTTCTTTGAAGAATCACCACCTTTGTTTGGAGAAGGTGATAACTCTGACTCATACTTTCTCTTGAAATACTTCTCCATGACTGTTTCAAAAAGTTATTCAAGAAAATAGACTTATACATCAACTTTTACAATTAATTAAACAAATTATTTTGTAAATTTTATCGCTACCATTCTAAAGAATATATTGCATTAGGAAGCAAATACAAGTACAACTGTACAAATGTATAAAAATATCCACTTCATAATTTTAATAAATCCAAGCAATATCATTCAAAATATTAAAAATAGTTTCGGATTGAGAGTTACCAAAAAATAGGTCGACTCAATAACCGCAACTCAAGGTCTTCAAAACATCCCCAATCACTAATCTGGGCAATAACAAATCAACAAAATAATTAGGGCAAAATGCACAAAAAAATAAATTAGGGAAAAATACATAAAAAATTAAATAATGGCAAAATGCACAAAATATAAATTAGGGTTAAAAATTAAAATGCACAAAAAAATGAGAAAGAGAGAAAGAGAGAGTATTTACTTTGAGTTTTGCCCAGTGGTGGTGGTGGCCCTGTGTCGGTGCAAGCAAAGACAAAAAGCTCAATAAGTAAGGTCTGAGCTTCTCGTTTTGTCTGTGCAGAGCTTCTCTGTTTCTCCTCTTATTCTTATCTTTTTCTTGTGGTTGGGAAGTGGTCAAGTGGGCAGCTGGTTTGGAGTGAGTGAGATAGAGAGAAAAAATAAAAAAAGAAAGATAAGATAAAATATTTTTTAGTTAAGTGGGCCAAAAGTTTTATTTTTTATTGATGGGTGGGTCAAAAGTTTTACTTTAATGTTGGGCCAAAAATTTTGTTTTTAATGTTGGGATAAAATTTTTGTTTTTTTTAATAGGTTTGGGTGGATTATGATAGGTCAAATATTTGATTTTTTAATAAGTTTGGGTAGATAATAGTTGATTCAAATTTTTTTTTTTAAATGGGTTTAATTTTTTAATTTTTTTGGGTAAATAATATGGGCCTAATATTTTTATCTTAGATGTTGGGTGGGCACAAATAATATATTATACAAATATATAATATATATACTTTACTAAAAAATATTTTTTTTTTTTTAGGGGGGGGGACGTGCCCACCCTGGCCCAACCATCCCTCCGCCACCGGCAACTAACAATACTTGATGTGTGTAAACAATAAATTCACACATACGGAAAAAAAATCACCACTACATAATCTCCTTTTCCACTTTGCTCGAGGCAAATTTGGCTTTTATATGATAATATTCACGGGAACCAAGTTTAGCTACGTTAGGGTATGGACTGATATTGGGCCCACTAAAGAGAGGGTACTTTGGGGATTTTTTCTGCATAGTATGAAGACATCAAGAAATTCTTAACGGCAATATTAAAGGAGTGAAACAGGGGGTCTATATGTGACATGCACGCAAATTTTAAGGGGTCTAAGTGTTATATTTTAAATATAAAGAAGTCTACGTGATTAAGTGACAAATTTCAAGAGATTTCGGTATAATTTACCCTAAAATTTTTAGTACTTAGCAGGTACCCGGTGGTATGTTAAAAAAATAAAAATAAAAGAGCAATAGAATTGAAATTTAATTTATTGATCTAATTTGTTGACTTAATTCATTATGACATTTATATTGACTGTGGACCCCATCAAACATTATAATTTAGTGTTGATCAAATGATTCCAATGAAGTCACATCATTAAGTCAACAAATTAGGTCAAATTTTTCGATCCAAATAACAATACTCAAAAAAAAAAAAAAATTGGTCCCACGCGTTGTTTTGTTTGATAGTCATAAAAATGTATAATATTTTATGTATATATATATTTTTTGTAATGGACAATATACACTGCTACGATGTGTGATGTACGTCACTTTGTCAATTTTAAGTGGTATTTGTTGAGCACCGAATCTTTTCTCCGTGGAGGGTAAGTAGATTTTCAATAGGATTATGGTTTTATCTTGGGCTTAATGGCCTGTTTGGTTTGCTGGAAAAATGGGTGAATAAAAAATAGTGGATAAAAATATAAGATGAAAAATGATATTTTTCTTTGTCTGATATGAAAGAAAAATTGGGTGAAAAACATATCTTTTGGCCCACCATTTTTAATCATTCCACACAAATGGGAGGAAAGTGGATGGAAGGAAGTGTGGTCCACCTATCTTGACTTTTTTATTCATTTTTTTGAACAAAAGGACTTTTTTACCCCTTAAAAAATACTTCTAAATATTATTTCATAATTTCAAATAAAAATCTACACATTTCTCAAAAAATATTTCTAAATATCCTATTACATATATTTTTTGTATATATATATATTTAAAAAAATTTATTTATAATAAAAAATATATTTATATATAAGGGTATAATGATAAATTAAATAGATGTACCTTTTCTTTCCTTCCACTTTTCCTCAAATATCAAACAATAAAAAATTAATTTTTTCAAATTTTCATTCATTCATTGTACAAAACACAAAGAAGGGATAATATTTTTCTTTAATTTAAGAATGAAAAGTCTATTCCTCGTATTTTTATGTCGTTCTATTTTTTTGTATCGTTCTAATCTTTTATCTTATTGGCTAATGACTATTCAATGTGTCCCACTCAGGTCCGCTACAAGTCGGGGCCCGACGAAGTGGGCAAGTTAAAGAGAACCATCATTTGCGTCCCACAGGTCACATCGTGATAATAAACCTACGCTTAAGTAATTATGCACCCAATAATACTACACTGACCAAATTTTAAGATTAAATTTGAAGTTCAAATGACATGGCAGTTGACTTGTGCTTCTTTATTTGGTGCCATGTTATTTGGGCCCCAATAAAGATTCCAAATGACATGCTGCTATGTCATTTAAACTTTAAATTTAATCTCAAAATTTAATCAATGTAGCATTACTCTTATGCACCAGGTGCGGATGGTTCGACCGTTTGGGGTGTGTTCTCCGCCTTTATTACTTTATCTGATTAGTAACAAATGAATACTGGTCACGTAAAATCAAATTAATATTCACGTTGACTCGACGACTTCTATTTCGACTTCCAAATTGGACAACCACAAGCGTTAGTGGACTGTTCAACCTAATGCTTTAAATTTCTAATTCGAGTTGAAATTTTGGTTGAGTCACTATTTACACAATTCAATTGGAATATGGGTATTGATGGTATTTCGAATATGTTTAAGGTTGAGTTCGGTAATACAAGTTATGCTTTTTTAGGTCGGGAGCTCAGTTCATTTAAGTTGTCTATAGATATCGAATTCAAACCTCGAGCTTTCTGCATCTACATCTCAGAGAAGGCAACATATAAAACAGTTGGTTCTCACCAATCATCACCACAATAATGGCATTCGCTAATCCATGCAAAAGGTTTGTAACTATCCCAACACTCACCGCAGTCGTTGCCTAATAAAAACAACTGTTACAAGGAAAAGCAAGGATCTCGCTGAAGATCAAACAAAGTTCAGGATCAACTATAAATAGGGGACATGACCCCCGGCGGTAAAGACAAGCAATTGTAGTCTCATTCAAATACTTTATGTAAAATTCTCCATTATCAATATATTTCTCAGGAACAAGAGAATCTTTGATAGTGGATTAGTCGAACTTCTGAGCTTGTGAACCACTATAAATCTTCAGTGTGATAATCTTATTCCCCTGATCCTATTCTCAAGAGTCTTGGAACTCAAACTGAACTATTCAGTGCACTGTGTATTCACCACTCTACTCTATCGTGTTATGAATATCATCAAGTATAATTCTGAATTTACGAATTTGAGTTGACTCTTAATTTCAAGTTGAATCTTAAATTTATGAATTCGAGTTGAGTCATGAGATTCGGGTTCAATTCTAAGTATATTAATATGAGTTGGATCTCAAAAATTTACAATCACAATTTGCATGTTATCAAAATTTAGACGGGATTGGAATGTGTTTTTGCTCAAGCGCAAATCTTATTATGAACAAATTTTGCCCAAATAGTGAATTTTTTGGATTAAAAAAACAGTTGAGCTCAAGTTTGGATTATCCAGTTCAAGTTGCAGCCAACCAGATTGCCCAACTTTAGTGACGCACATTTAGGACCAATGCACCTTTGTCTTCAAGCCAATAGACTTTCATGGTACCCATGACAACGATGCATAGAAGTGAGCACAATCATGACCTGGGGTCGTCTAGTGATTAAATAAGTCCTGTTATAAATAAGAGGTTTTAAATTTGATATTTTTATTTTTATTTATTAAGGGATATGTTTTTAAAATTAATTTAATTTACAGTGATTAGTTCAAAATTTGAAAGAATAATCGATACACATTTAAACATTTTATAATAATAATAAAAAAAAAAGACCGACGATTCAACTATCAAAGAAGACCACGTCCAATCTTCCACCTTGACGCGCAAAGAGTAATCAGTTCCTTCCTTGGTTGCTTCCTGGATACTCTCTCTCTCTCTCTCTCTCTCTCTCTCTCTCTCTCTCTCTCTCTCTCTCTGGCGTAAAGTTGACTCGTTTTGTCCATTAGTTTAAGGAGTCCATTTGTCTTCTCTGACTTGTTCCGCAAGGAATTTTCTTCCTCCTTCGTCTGCTTCTTCTTTCAGTTCATATATATATATATACATAGACGTATGCAATCCTTGTGAACAATTTCTAGTTAACTTACAGAATCCTGGTCAGAATTCGAAGTCGAGTGAAATGAAGGTGAAACTTCCTTCTCTTTCTTACAAAAATTCTGATGCTTTGCTTCTTGAACACACCCACCCACACACACACACACACACACACACACACACACACACAGACGGATTAAAATTATCCTATTTAGTTGTTCTTCTTGGGACGAGATAATAAAACGATGGTCTTCTGTTGGGTTTTACTCTGTTTCCTGTTTACATGTCAACTCTAGTTGATTTCCTTCTTGTTCCGTTCTTCTTCATGACCAATATTAGATTTGGGATTTTTAAAAATTAAAAAATGAGGTTTATGTTTAATGGGTTTTGAAGTTTTGAGACCCTAGTTTTATTCTTAAAGAGAATCAAGTCGAATTTTCCTTCATTTTCTTAGAAAGAGCATGAATCTTTCTCTCCACTGCTCTGTTTTTTTTCATGACCACCTCTGGTTTATGAGTGGACCATCTGGGATCCTGAGTGGGTTTTAACTATTCGTGTCCTTTGAATAAATCAGGATCTTTTCAGATGTTCAATTTTTTGAAACAGTAAAAGAATGTTTTTGTTTTTTGGTGTGATTGTGTTGTGAATTATTGCCTAGTTTACTTTTTAGACTATAGCCAATTACTAGTCTTTTTGGCATGGTAGTGACTGTTGTTGGTCTTTTTTTGTTGCAGAAAGTAGTGTTGAGTTTAGTTTTACATGATGATAAAGCAAAATACAAGGCCATGAAAGCAGTGTCTAGCATTAAAGGTACTCAAATTGGTTGACCACAATTTTATAGCTTGCGATTCAATAGAAAATGACCCTTCATTTGTTTCAGATACACAGTCAAATTGGTAATCAGTGGACTAATCTGCGTTTGATCCTGTGATTTTGTGTAGGAGTTGAATCGATTTCTATGAGCATGAAGGATAAGAAATTAACAGTGGTTGGCGATGTTGATCCAGTTGTGGTGGTCAGCAAACTGAGAAAATGGTACCCACAAATATTAACAGGTCGGCCAAAGGAAGCAGATATTTATAAATTTTTTTATAAATTCAGATATTGATTGTGGAAATAATATTTGCTACACATCTACATTGAAGCTATCAATCGGATTCATTGTTGTGGCCAAAATTGATAGCCTAGCTATGAGGCTACTCTTTTACCAACAAGGCTCCACATGTTCTTCTCCAATCAACCTAATTGTTTTTTTCTCCATTTATGTTTCTTAAGCAACAAATAAAAAAACCCAGAAAGCAACCTACCTTTGATTGCATGGCCTAACAAATCTTTTATAGGCCTCCACATCAAATTGGGATAAAGTTCATCTCGGATCTGAATATTTCTTAAATCACCTATTTTGTAAATGAGTAAATTCAACATGATTGATAAATAAATTGAGTATGGATAAAATTAATCAAAAAAAAATATATGACGCGATTTATTTATATATTAGTTATACATGATTTATACACATCATGAAACCGATATGATACGATTCGTTAGAGACGAATTAATAAACGAATTGAGTAAAAATACAATATTTTTTAACACAAATCTGCTAAATCGTTACAAATTACAGAACTACACTTCACATGATACAATTGGTAAGGCTAATTCTAATATTGGCGCCTAAAAAAATTAACGAAGATAAACTCTAGACTCCATTACAGATATCTCTATAGGCCTGCCACCTGATGTCATGTAACTTGGTTTGTTTGCATGTGCATGGAATCATTATTGAATGCATGACGTGGCAATGACAATGGCGTTAGCCCACCAATACCAACTAATCTTAATTTTTTTTAAGAAAAACTCATCCTAAGTCTTACGTCATTCTTCGTTTTGATTATGATTTAAATATGTAATTAAAAATAAAATATATTGAGAAAGGTAGAGATGGGGACATAAATAATACTAATCCACAGTCCAACATTTTTTTTAATCTTCGTTCGGGTTGAACATCAAACAATGACAACGACAACGACAACGACAACGACAACGACGTCAGGATTATCCTAATCACCACACACACAAGCCAATTAATTAACACCAAGGGCTAGTTTGCTTCGAGTATTAATTATGGGTGGTATTAGATATTATTTCCATTCCATTCCTATCCAATAGTATATTATTCCCGGTCTTAAACTATAATCCCATCCTTCCCCTTGTTTGTATATCACAAATATTATCTATGTAATACCTATTTAAAAAAGTCAACAATTGCGGCTGGGGTGTAAAAATACAATTTTATCCTTATAAATCAAAGTCAACAATTGCGGCTGGCTTTGTAGTTGAGGGCATTTGAGTCTTTTACCACTTTAATACCTCCTTCCAACATTTTATACCACCTGATAGGTGGGATTCAATAGCACCATGTAGAAGGCATTAACGGCACTGTTCATAGCGGGTCGGTATTGCGACCCGCAAATTAATACCGACCGAAAAATGACAAACAAACAAGGTATAAAGTGGACCCCACATACTATTTTCCTTAATACCACCCTTTGTACCAGCCTTATACCTGAAGCAAACATGCCCCAATATTCATATGAATAATCAATGTACATTACAATGGCCGACAATTTTCCCATTTGATTTTTCAAATTATCCACATTTTTACCGAGACACGCTTAGGGGTGTAAATCAGACGAATTAGATTGATTGATAGGTTAATCGAAACTCGACTTGGATTATGAAATTGTCGATCCGAGTTTCATCTAATTTCTTCAACTTCAACCTAAGTATTGTCTATGCGTGAATATTTAATGTGGATCGGGTAATATTAAATTAACTACTTTGAAATTTTGAATATTTAGACAGATATTTCAGTATTCTGATTAGAATAAAAAAAGAATTAACCAAATTTACATTCGGATAATATTTGAGTTTGAGTTTATCGGGTTGCAGATTGAAGGAAAACAAAGTTTATAATGCATGTCCTGTAAGCCCATATTCTAGTCCAAACTCAAAAGCTTGTGGGTTGGGTTCACCGGTCCATGGACAACCCTATACTCAAATCTTTCTTTTTGTGGTGCAACGTTATCTCCGTGAGCAATTGCAATTGATAATTAGAATTTTGTTTTGAAATTATTTCAATGTTCGAAATATTTTATTAAATAAAATTAAAAAAAATTAGCAATTAAATTGAAATTTTATATTAAAAAAATTAAAAATAAGTATTACTTTTTTCTACAAATATATCAGTGAAGTCCTATCATTTTTATTTTATATCAATGAAGTTATATTTTTTATATTTTTTTTCAATTAAGTCCTAATTCAATCATATTTCAATTTTATCCTTATCTTTTAGTTATAAAACACTTTTATTCTTTTGCATTCTTATGTCAACTTGATGTTACATTCTTGGGACATTTCAATTTGCATTCTTTCTAGTATGTCAACCGGTGGCACACCTTTGAGACTTTTCAATTGGTATGTGATGTGTTTTTTTCTTACAAAAAATTAATTATTACTTCGATTAAGGTAATGTTATTATATTGCAGATTCTATTAATACATTATCCCGTTGGTTTTAAATTATTCTATTAATTTATATTGGATTTAAAATGATTAAGTTATGAATTTATTGTAGTTGTTGTGTTTGAATCGATAACGACATTAAAGTGGAATTAATCGACAAAAATTATCGATATAATTTTTTTTAATCTTTCTTATTTTATTAAATACTCCACAAATATTGTCTCAGGTTTTAAGATTGGGTGTCCCAATGAGATAATAAAATAAGAAAATGTGGACTTTCTTTGCATTTTGCCATAAAATTTATGTTAGTTGAGTTTTTTTTTTTCTAAAAAAAATTATAGGGTTCCAATGTTAGTTTTGTAAATAAGAAAATTTTGTCCTCTTAATTTGTTCTAAGAATGCAAAAAAACGAAAGGATTTTGATAATTAAAGGGTAAGGATAAAATTGAAATATAATAGAATTTAAGACTTAAGTGAAATAAAATATCAAGAATATAACTTCATTAATATAAAATAAAAATGATAGGACTTAATAGATTTTTGTGAGGAAAAATAATATTTATTGGTAATTTTTCCTTTAATATTTTGAGCTGTTTCGAAATATTCCAAAGTATTTTGGAATGTTTTGATTTGATATATTTTTACCAATATCTCAAAATATTTTGATACTTTTCAAGATGTTTTTGTATATTTTCACCACTTGTCTAGAATATTTTGAAAATAAATTCTCAATCTTTTCTATCCATTGTCATTATGACCAAAACAATACTCATACACGAAATTTTTATCCTTAATTACACTTTAGTCCATATCTCCAACTAATATTTTCCCTTAAATACGTAGTTTTATTCCTGAGATTTTCTTTCTCTTTATTTTTTTTTTTTGTTCAATGGTCAGAGGTGTCTTAACCAACTTATGCACACTTCGAAAAATTCTCTCATCGGTTTAGTTAAAAGACAGGTCATTCACGTCGGGATTAGGATATTCATAAGAGATAAATCCCTTATGACCTAACTCCAATGGATTACCAAGATTCAAACTCAGGGATGTCTGAGTTTACAGCTCATCCTTATTATCACTTGAGCAATCCTTGAGGTTCTATCCCTAATATTTTCAAAAATTCATTGGATCGCCCCAATATTTTTGGTCTTCCCAGACTAAATTGTTGAATCTGTCCTGAGTATAAACTATAGTATCTAATGTTGCATATCTTGAATGATAAAGTCTCTCATTTTTTTTTTTTTTCGGTACAACGGAAAATTCAAAACTTATCAAAAGCCTCTAAAATAGGCAATACAAGCAATATCGTTTCTCAAAAGCTCACCCATTGAGCAAGGTGGGGAGTTGAGGATCACTAAGTTGTCATTTTGAATGACACCCAAATTTGCAAGTTTGTCTGCGCTGAAATTTCCTTCTCTTTTGGTATGAAGGATGGGGCAGTTGAGGAGAGTGAGGAGTCTTTTGCATTCGAGTATGATTCCTCTCTCCGGGTGTGTCTCTTCAAGTCTCGTTGTGAGGAGTCTATGAGCATCAAGAGAGTCAGTCTCCACAATGATCTTCTTCAAACCCTTTGTATGAGTGATCTGGAGGCCCTTAAAAATGGCCCAAAGTTCAGCCTGAATACTTGAAATCAAACAACAATTCACTTCAAAGATTTAGATTCTCCTAATCACTACGACTAGTAAGCATTCCATGCCCATTGCTATAAGGCATGGAATTTTGGGTCAAACTGTCTGTAATTTACCCTTTGTTTCAAAGATTTAGATTCTCCTAATCACTACGACTTGAATTTCAGACACAAATACTCAACCTTTCATATAATCAAAAGCATTCAATTCAAACATTTCACGGTCTCACTTTCTAAGATTGTGGATCAACCATGTGGACCATGTGGGTGGCTTTTATATCAAGCCTAATTCTACGGTATCGGTACGGTATTATAAATTATTATTTTTTAAAATCAATTTAAATAAATAAAATTATAATCATACGAGCTAATACTTATGAAAATATTGTAATTGATTATAAAATAGGGAGATTTTGGCCAGAGGTACAAATTTAGGGATTTTTTAGCTTTGGGTCCAACCTTGACAATTTTTAGGCAAAAAATCTATAAAATCAATAATTAATAAAAATACTCTTAATGAAATATTTCACCGTCTCAATTTCTAAAATTTTGGGTCAACCATGCGGGTGACTGTTATATTAGTGATAATTTTATAATATCAATACCATACTAAAAATTATTATTTTTTAAATTAATTTATACTTTTAAAATTTTAAATTATAACTGTATGAATTAACACTACTACTCATGAAATATTATAATCAATTATAAATAACCCTAACTACAGTATCAAGATCGTACGGTACGAAAATTTATTATTTTTTAAGAATTTAAGCCCTCATGCAGCTTCGGAGCAACCTCTTGGCGGATACAGTTGGCACAGCCTTTGAAAGAACCAGAAGTTAAATTGTGGACCTCTGTTTCTTGTCAATGGTTAAATTCTCATGATAGTTAAAATAGGTTAAGACACTTGACAAGAATAGAAATACGATTGGTAATGTGTTAAGAGTGAAATACTTGAATGACTTAATTGTATATTTATCGAGTTTTGATTTTTACAAATTTTTGGTTACCAACCCGAAAATATTACAACAAGGCGCTGCAATTTAGAAAATGAAAACAAATGGTAAATGAACAATCATTTAATTCTGAAACTACCCATATAGTAGCTTGAATTGCAATGACTTCTGTTCTTTTTTTTTTTTTTTTCATCTATCGAGTGTTCAAGTTTGCGCTTATTACACCCTCGAACTCAGCTTTTAGCCCCTGTGACTTGAGTTGGATTAGAGTATATTCCCAAAGGAACAAAAGTGGCTAGCAATTAAGGAGTGCGGAAAGTAATTGAATCAGAGATATATGAGTTATCAAAGCCCAAACTCAACTATTGAATTACACCTTAGGTAAATTGCAATGCCTTCGATTCCATAATGGCCATGAAACAGTAAAGAAATAATTGAACTAATAAATTCCAAAGAATCACTGACAAACTCAAAAACATATACAAAGGTACATACAATTATTTTACTGTGATCAATTGTTACAATCACTTGGTCATGTATATGTTAGATACCATAGGAGTCTTCCAATCTCTGGCTCTCTCTCTCAATAATGTTGTTCTTGAGGTCACAGAACTTCAATAATGGCGTCAAGGTTTCATCCACATCAGCCACCTAAGTCCTTGCACGAACAAGGGGTGAAACCATAGGGGAGTGAGGGGACATCATGTGTGGTGTCATCATCAAATCTTCCATTCTTCTAAATGATAGACTGACTTGAAGCTTGCTTTGTCCGTACTGTTTCTTTTCAGCACTGGCCTGTTGTTCCTTGGTATGAATTACAAAGTTCTTAATCCTTCTCAGAGCCAATCTCATGGTTTCATCATCCATGTTTGCAAAGCAAACCCGAAACCAACCCGGCTCGGAGCAGTGGAAAGAAGATCCTGGAGAAACATTTAGCTTAGGATCAGCAATTATCGTCCTCCACAGTTCCATTTCAGCTTCAAGAGTTGGCTCTTTGAGTAGTCTCCGAAGGTCCATCCAGAAAAATAGGCCAGCATTGCTCTTCAAGCTGCCAATGCCTACTTGTGCAAGTCCCCTGGTGAACACTCCATGCCTTGTGGCCAACTTTTTTGCACTCTCAGCAATGAATTTGTCCACAAACTTGTCGTCTGATAGCATTGATGCAATCAGATGTTGTGTTTGGGTCAACACGAGCCCAAAACTCGACATCTTGCGGGCAATGTTCGCTACTGTATCGTTGTATGAGTACACGATACCAACCCTGAAGCCCGGGAAGCCCAAGTCCTTGGACAGACTATAAACAATGTGTACGAGATCACGATTGCATTCCATTTCTTCAATTATTTCAGCGATGCTGATAAAATCAGGCTTGTTGAACACCGTGGCAGCATAGATTTCATCACAGACTAGGTGGATGTTCTTTTCATTAGTGAAGCTTAGTACACTTCTCAGGGTCTCTCTGTCTAGTATAGTGCCCAATGGGTTTGATGGATTAGTTATGATTAAGCCCTTTACTTTGATGTTGGCTTCTTGGGCTTTGGAGTATGCTGCTTCCAAGGCTGTTTTGGTGACCTTGAAATTGTTAGAGCTCTCACAAACTACTGGGAGAAGTTGTACTCCTGTTCTCCATTTCAAATCTCTGTCAAATCTGCAATCAAAAAGCCAAACTTTGAAGTCTAAATCCACCGTAGAAAACCCAAGAACATATATAAAATACGAAGACAAAAAAATTAAGAAATTAATATAATGTATTTACCCTGGATAATATGGAGTAGGAACCAAAAATGCATCACCAGGATCAGCCAGGCAAAAGGCCACCGTTTCCTGAGCTCCAGTAGCTCCTCCACTCATGACAATCCGGTCGGGGTTGAATGTGACTCTCTCTCCTCTCACTTTCCCCATAAATTTCGCCACAGCCTGTAATTTAACATCCACATCCACCAAATGTAAGATTCAAACCAAATTGTTCTAAAATATCTACTAATGATTTCAATTTTCAAAAGGTAGACTATATATAGCATTAAGGCTACAAGGACTCATACATTTCTGAACTCTGGCAGGCCATGATAATCCTGATAAATAGCAATATCCTTGAAGCCATTGGCTCCTTCTGCTGTGCAAATGGATGCTTTTGGATTGTTGACAATCCACTCCTCGATTAAATCAAAGGAAAGCTGAAAGAAAAACCGAATATAATTAGCGATATGCTTGAGAAATAGGTTTCATATGCCCGACCCAAAATAGTTATAACTTGTTGAGTTGAGTTGAGTTGGGTCGAAAAGCAAGCAACACTACTACTGACTATTGTTGCTACCTGGTTTTCTGCAAGACCCATCTGGATAACCCCATGAGGATTACGGGTAGGATGATATGGATCACTATCGTAATCCTTCCAACCATCGAAGTAGGGAGAGTCTTCGCCATGTCCATTGTTGGCTGCTATTTTAGACAACAACTGGTTTTGGTTTCTCGAAATGAACTTCATTTTCGGAGCTTAAAAATTTATCAGTATGCTGCAAACTTGAGGTGGTTGAAGCAGAGGTCAAGTCAAGAATACTGAATTTATGAGGGCAGTAAGAGATGGGTGGTCTTTCAGCACTCTTTCTCACTGGTTGCGATTTGTGTTTTTTTTAGGAGCATTTGATTAGTATTTATACTTGCATGTTTGGGACGTTCTTCGAAGAAGAAAAGGCTGTTGACAAATGAGTTCCTGTGTGAAAGACCGCCTAATTTAATCCTCCTTTGAATAACTGGTGAGACTTTGCCGGCGGCTTTGAACTTTTTGCAAATGGGTATTAAGGCGAGTATATGTAGAATCTTATGACATGGTCAATTGTTATTATTATTATTATTAATCACTTAATATATGATTATTCATTTGATCAGTAAATTAGATCAATTTTTTTGGTTCCAATAGCACTACTCAATCGGTCATGGCATGGAAAAATGATATTTGGACGTAATTTACTAAACTTAAGTAACTACACCTTGTCTCACCACCCCGGAGCATATAAATCCACCTAATCGATGCACACTCAAATTGAACTCACCCATCCTTTTGGGCACAGGGACGCGAGAACTAATTCGAGTACTCAACCACTTTTGTTTTAGAAAATCTGTCTCCATCAAGATAGGGGGACACCACTTACAATCAATTTAATGACATTGATTCGTTAGGTTAGGCGGTCTAATTGAATAATAAGTAAAAACAACTGGGATGGTATAGTAAATTACAGTGACACCCTCTCAACATATATATTAGGTTTATTATCCATTCACTCCCTGTAGTAGTTTAAGTTTAACACGGTTACCCCTAAATATTTGAAGGTTATAGGAGCAAGATGTTTTCCAATCCAGGAAAACATGATGACGTCAGTAACAATAATGCTCACATTGTCAATGCTGCTGTGTAAACTTATTATTGGTGCAAAATAATCATGTTTACTCACTCATTCAGCAGTCAAAGTGAAACAAAATAACCAACCACACCCTTTGACCCAAGCGGATTTAGAATTGAGGGCTTTTATGTCATATGAGCTTAGATAATTTAAGCCCTCATGCTGCTTGACTCACCTCCTGATGGCCTGAAGCACTGAGAGGGCGCCTCTTGGTGTAGGTTAGTCTGTTTATGCAAACTCCACGTCATCTTCATTTAGCTGCTGTTTGTCGTATCATTCGGTATCTTCGAGGATCTCCGAGTCGTGGATTGTTCTTTCCAGCTGGTTCTCCTCTTCACCTAACTGGTTTTAGTGATGCTGATTGGGTTGGGTGTCCAGATACTCGTCGTTCTGTTACGGGTTGGTGTATGTTTCTTGGCAATTCCTTAATATCCTGGAAGAGTAAAAAACAGGCTCGTGTTTCCAAATCTTCGACTGAATCCGAATATCGTGCAATGTCTGCTGCTTGCTCGGAGATTGTTTGGCTTTGTGGGCTCCTGGCTGAGCTTGGCTTCTCTCAATCTAATCCCACTCCTCTACACGCTGACAACACGAGTGCAATTCAGATTGCTTCTAACCCTGTTTATCATGAGCGTACGAAGCATATTGAAGTGGATTGTCACTCTATTAGGGAAGCCGTGGATGCTCGTGTCATCTCCCTTCCACATGTTTCCACCAATCTTCAGATAGCTGATGTGTTTACCAAGGCCATGATTTGGCAATGCCATTATTTTCTTGTAAGCAAATTGCTGCTTCTTGATCGACCAGCATCAATTTGAGGGGGGATGTCACTGGGATATGTATGCTGGCATTGCCAGTACATATCTATCCATATTTACTCTCTCCAACTTATGTGGTGGGGGATGGGATGGCCCATCACCCATTAACTCGTTTTCTTTTTTATGGTCATTCTATAATTTTTGCAAACTAAATACAATATTTCGAAAACTAACTAAAGAAAAACATACTAGCCAATTCCTTACAGTGCTTATTTCTCTATTAGCTGTAAAATATGTCTATTCTGAGCTGCTGCCCAGTGTGAAGGGATTAGGCCTCTGCTCATATGTGTAGGTATCAAGTGTGCCAGCTGATTGACATTTCTTCTTCTAGCTTGGAAGCAGATTAAGGGTATCTTCTCTGCATACATCTAGATATCTCTTTTGGATAGCTTCAATCTCTCTGATTGGATCTTTTGGCCCCTTGTAGATTAAACATCAGCCAGTCTTCTATTCTAGTTATTATCTTGCACCTATCAATGGTAATCTGTACAGGTGAGTTCTCCAATATTGACATTGTCCAAGGGCATAATAGAAATATATGTTCTGCAGTCTCCTCTTCATCTCCACATATTGAGCATATAGGATGCTGGCACTTTTTCCTATTCCATAAGTTGCTTTTAGTTGCTAAAGCTCATGTTGCAATTTTCCACATAGAAGATTGAATTTTGGATGATACTCTGGTGCTCCAGATCATCCTCATAATCCTTCTGGTTGAGTATATGATGAGGATGCATTCGCACAATGACTCATCTTTTTAGAGTTGTGGAACAAAAAGTTGTATCCACTCCTAACAGTGTAGAGACCACTTCATTGTGTGTGCCCATCTAAATGTGTCCAGCTGTAAAGTTTCACTCAGGGGAATGGCTAGGACATAATTTGCCACATTTTGGGGGAAAAACCTCTTGAACTAATGAAACATTTCCATTGCTTCTGAGGGAATGTTATAAGTTCCTGGACTTTGCTTATGCCATAGTTGTATTTGACATTCTTGGGTGACCTGGGATGGGATCCAGTTGTCCTCCCAACAACTAAATCTGCTTCGTTCTCCTATTTGCCAGATGCCACACCTCTTGCTTCCAAGTCCCTCCCCTCTAGTATACCTTTCCATATCCATGAATTTGCAGCCCTTGGTGTAGCTTGCCATACAGATTTTCCTGCAAAGTATTGTGCCTTCAAGATTCTTGCCCATAGAGTCTCAGGATTTTGTATTAATAATCTCCATGCTTGTTTGGCTAGCAACACTTGATTGAACTTCTCCAAACCCTTGAAAACCATTCCCCCTTCCATCTTTTAGCCTTACTCCATCAGAATCTAGCTATGGTAGATGTAATTTCTTGACAAAAGGATTTGGGGAATCTAAGAATGGACATGGCATAAGTAGGTATGGCTTCAACTACTGCCTTGATAAGTACTTCCTTCCCTGCATGGTTAAGTAGCTTCTCCTTCCACTGGATGGTTAAGAAGATGCATAGGGAATCTAAAAATATACGCACTGATGCATAAAAAAACACACGCAGATTGAAAGACAAAAAGCCCATGCATAAGCACATTGATAACATAAAAACTACACAGAAATAAACACGCACACTATGTATATAAAAAACAAACTAACTCATTAAGTAAAAATACACACACAATGCACAAAAATAACACAAAAATACATTAACAAAAGAAAAATACACTCAGTATAATGAAAATATACACACCCATACACACACAAATACATACAAAAAATCCATATACAAACCCACATCGATAAAAGGATAATACTCACACACTGTACACATAAAAACACATTAATAAAAAATACACAAGCCCTAAGTAAAACAAATACACACCATTATATACACATGCACTAGACACATACAAACACACTAAAAAACATACTATAAAAGAAAAATAAGACACTGATACACAATAAAAATTTATAAAAGAAAAATAAAGACCCAAAACAAAATAGACACAAACACACGAATAAATATAGACTTTAAGGAATCTATCAATATTTAAACAACATTGACTTTGAGTGATCTACGGGAGCATATATCTTTCGTATGAGTACAACCTTCAGTTAACCGTTAAAGAGTGCGGGTGCAGTCTTATTGGAGTATGGGTTAAGTTTTATTAGGATGATGGTGGTGGTATTTACAATAGAGAGTAGTGGTGGTTCAAAATGAGTACTTACTTATGTTCAACCCATTGGACACCCATGCGGTGTGGGCCCACGACCATGTCAAGCTCTTGTTGTATCTTGCGGAAGACACGTGGATGTTTGATCACCTTGGCCATTGCCAATTCATTGGTCACAACTGAAGTATCTGTGGCTGAAGCTATCATATCCTACAATGCCAAAGCATCAACCAAGAAAGGAAGTAGCAAAGGAAGGTATTAATGAGAATCAAAGTGAAAAAAGAGTAAATACAATTGGAATTATGAATGTCTTAATTCATTAAGATATATCACTTAATATATTATTAAGTCAATAAATTAAATTAATTATTTTGGGCTCAAAAGTATTATGTAATGAAAACTCAAAAAGTTACAAACCTCATATTTTTTTATAAAAGGCCATAATATTACAAGAATGGCGATGACACCAAAATTGGCAGCAAATTGAAGGTTACGACTTGACAGATATTCGAATACAACTCAATTGAAATTGATTTACTACTAAAAAAGTTAGGTAAGACTTAATAAATGCGATTTTTATAAGATTGAGTTGTAATTTTATCCGATAAAACTGACGTTTAGATTATATGTGTTAGTAACATACCTGAATAAGAGTTTTAATCTCAATATCATTCATGTGCTCTTTCCCATCTTCCCCCGACAAAGTTAACAAAATATCAACAAAATCCAAATCTCCATCATCACATTTCACTCCTTCGATTTCCTTTCTCTTTCTATGTTCGTCAATGATCTTCATGTGAAAATCATCTACCCTGTTCTCCACTTACCTCATTTTCTTTTCACATCCATGAGGATCCACCCACCTCCAAAATGGCAAATAATCACCCAAACCAATCAAACCCAGAAGCCAAAACAACTCATTTGTTATTTGCATGAAACCCAGGGCTTCTTGTGGGCCTGTCGTTTCCGACTCGAAAAACTGCTTCCTAGGCAGCATTCTAATCACATTGTTCATTGAAAACACACCCAAATCTTCCCTCAAATTCAGTTCCTCTCCGGTATGGGCCATGGCCCAATGTAGGTTTGATTTCAGAAACAATTGGGGAATTTTTTTTTTTAAAAAAAAATGTAAGTTTTTGGTTTTTCTTTTGGTTTTTGGCATTTTAGGAACACCACCCCGAGCCTAGATCAAAACCAATGTACTATTTTATCGACCGACCCCTAAATTAGATGTATAGAAAGTCCACTCAAAAAATCACTCTCGACAACTAAAATACAATTGTGATGACTAGAGGCAGAGCCAAAAAATTGTGTCTGGGTGGGTACGAATATTTCAACAAATTATTATTTTCTTCTTACAATTAATAGAAATATGACAATAATTTATTTAATTACATCCTATTTAATACTTAAAAGTTCATTAAATCCACCATACCAAAATTTGGTAAGCCTACTATATACAAACGATAACATTTTTTTTTTAACAAAATATTAACTAATTAAAATCATTTAGAATTAACTTTGGTGAATTTTTGTACTTTTAAAACGTTGCATAACAACTTTATTATTCTTTAGATACATAATCATGTTTTCACTTTGGTATTTATAAATTATTTGATTGATTATGCAGTTTAATATGCACTCTATAATTTTTACCATAATTAGCAAAAATAAATGTCAAAATCACAAGTAACTAACGAATATGTATATCATGTCTTTTTTAGTCTTAAAAAATATAAAATAATTATAGTGTATTCAAAATTTATCTAAATAGGTCCATAATCAGCCCAAAATGTGTCAAAAAATTCATATTTATTTGATATAAATATACACTAATTGATGTGCCAAACAAATTGGGAGGACATAATTAAAATTATTCATTTGATATAAGTGTACATTAATATTTTTGTCTTTAATTTTGAATGAACACAAATAATATATTATACAAATATACAACATACATACCTACACATTCTATTTTTAAATCTAAGCCATCGGCAGGGGCGGAGCCAGGAATTTATACGAGGGGGGCACTAAGTATAAGTTAAAAATTTGTCTTCTTAAGTATTAAAGTTAAAGACAAATAATTTTTTTAAATTATATATAATACTTAAAATTTCATTGACAAAAGAGCCAAAAACCAATATACATGGGGTACAAAAACAAAAAAAAAAGAACCTAATTGCAAAATAAGGTTCTAATTAGACCCTTTTACAAAAAATGAGACTAACTATAGTCTTTTACAATTGACCACGACGTGATTTCATATTTTGAAAGCGTTGCATGATAACATCATTATCAATGCAATCGAAAATGTCCTTCTCTATATATACAATCAAGTTATTTGTCATCCATTGATCGCCCATTCGATTACGCAATCGATTTTTCACAATCTTCATAGCCGAAAATGCTCGCTCTACTGTAGCAGTCGCAACTGGCAAGATCAATGTCAATGTCACTAGTAAGTAGATCAATGGATATACCACGTGTTTTTTCGTCTCAACCATTTTCTGAGCAAGATCTCCAATCCCCAACAAATTTGAAAACTCAATACTAGAGCGCATATCAATAATATAACTATCCAGCTGATCAGAAAGTATCATGAACTCTAGTGAACAAAATTCTTTTGGATAAAATTCGGCAAGACGAACCAATTTCTCCTTGTCAAAAGCTAAGAAGGAATCAGAAGGACTCAAACATGTCACACAAAGAAGTAAATTAGTGTTTGAATCGGTAAAACGACTATTTAGCTCTTGAAGTTGCATATCTATGACAGTATAAAATAACTCAACTTGATAGTGATGCAAATTTGTCTTTTCTTGAGTACGTCTTGACCTCCCTCGAGCTTTAAAGATATCGTTCATCTGTGGAACAACTATCTCATGTTTTTCACAAAAAGATGTGACATCATTAAGAAAACAACTCCAACCACTTTCCCTCATCATTTGAAGTCGTTGCTTAGATACTTGAACTAATGTCATGGCCTTCACAATATCTTGATCTTTCCTTTGTAATGCTTGCGACAACTCATTTGTGATTCCGAAAATGCTTCTCATCAAATGAAGATTGAATACAAACTCAAAAGATTGTAGCAAATCCAAAAGAACATTTGTCTCCCCTCTTTGTTCTGCATTTATACCATCTTCTAAAACCATATCAAGCATATCAACCACTGATGAGAACATATCAATCAAGCTGATCAAAGAATAATAATGTGAACCCCAACGTGTATCACAAGCACGTGTAAGATTAGTTTCCTGATTTAGGCCTCGCCTACTTGAAAGCTCCTCATTATCGATTAATTCAATAACTCTAGTCGTTTGTTTCTCCCTCAGAATATCTCGCCGTTTACATGAGGCTCCCACAACATTCACAATATTAGCAACCAAGTTGAAAAGAGTCGCAATTTGAATATGATTCTTTGCAACGGCCACAAGAGCTAATTGCAATTGATGCGAAAAACAATAGACATAATGTGCATACTCATTCTCCTTCAATATAAGTGTCTTGAGACCATTAAACTCACATCGCATATTACTAGCCCCATCGTAACCTTGCCCGCGCACTTGTATTAGTAACATGTTCAAAACCCAAAAGGTGTTCAACTACATGTCCCTTCTTGTCCACAAATTGCAACACAACAGCCATTTGCTCCTTTGTTGATATGTCACGTGATTCATCAATAAGAACAGAAAAAAGTGCATCACCAAGGCAGGTCACAATAGCATTACACGTTTCAACAGAAGCTGCAGTTACAATGTCTTTTTGAATTTCAGGCGAAGTCAACTTGAGATTCTCAGGAGCATTTTTCAACACAACATCTTTAATATCTTCATTGTGATCCGCAAGAAATTTAAGAAGCTCAAGGAAGTTTCCTTGATTACTTGAATTCTCAGATTCATTGTGACCACGAAATGCAAGCCCTTACCTTAAAAGAAATCGAATACAATCAATGGATGCATTCAACCGGGTTCTGTACTCACTTCGAGCTTGGTCTGACTGTTTGAAGAAAATAGTTTCAATACTTTGCTTTGAATTTAATAAATCTTGACATTTTTTTCAAGCTTGGTTATGAGAACTATTAACGCCTCCAACATGCATTTGAAACTTCTCTATTCTCTTCAAATTTGAAAAGTCTGAGGTAACAAATGTTTCGCCACCCGATTGTTCTCCCATATCTGATTTAAAAAGATAACAGCACAAGCAAAATGCTGCATCTTTCACTACACTATACTCAAGCCAGTTATCAAATTGAGAAAACCAAGCTTTGTTAAACCATCGTAGTTTAACACCAAATTCTTTTTGTGAAAAATTATGGTCGCGGGGTTGACAAGGACTCTGTTGTAGATAAGCTCTACGAATTTGGTCTCGATCATTAGGATTATAATCTATAATCCTAGGCCGTAGTCCGGGATCTGATGGAAGATCGGACAAATTAATATCTACATGACTTTTCTTTGAAGAATCACCACCTTTGTTTGGAGAAGGTGATAACTCTGACTCAGACTTTCTCTTGAAATACTTCTCCATGACTGTTTCAAAAAGTTATTCAAGAAAATAGACTTATACATCAACTTTTACAATTAATTAAACAAATTATTTTGTAAATTTTATCGCTATCATTCTAAAGAATATATTGCATTAGGAAGCAAATACAAGTACAACTGTACAAATGCATAAAAATATTCACTTCATAATTTTAATAAATCCAAGCAATATCATTCAAAATATTAAAAATAGTTTCGAATTGAGAGTTACCAAAAAATAGGTTGACTCAATAACCGCAACTCAAGGTCTTCAAAGCATCCCCAATCACTAATCTGGGCAATAACAAATCAACAAAATAATTATGGCAAAATGCACAAAAAAATAAATTAGGGAAAAATACATAAAAAATTAAATAATGGCAAAATGCACAAAATATAAATTAGGGTTAAAAATTAAAATGCACAAAAAAATAAAAAATTACCAAGACTAATTAATTCAAAATTTTAAAAATAAAAAATTAATTTATTTTGTGTGCACAGTGTACACAGTGTGCGTGTGTGCCGTGTTCGAGAGAGGGAGAGAGAGAGAGTATTTACTTTGAGTTTTGTCCAGTGATGGTGGTGGCCCTGTGTCGGTGCAAGCAAAGACAAAAAGCTCAATAAGTGAGGTCTGAGCTTCTCGTTTTGTCTGTGCAGAGCTTCTCTGTTTCTCCTCTTATTCTTATCTTTTTCTTGTGGTTGGGAAGTGGTCAAGTGGGCAGCTGGTTTGGAGTGAGTGAGATAGAGAGAAAAAATAAAAAAAGAAAGATAAGATAAGATATTTTTTAGTTAAGTGGGCCAAAAGTTTTATTTTTTATTGATGGGTAGGTCAAAAGTTTTACTTTAATGTTGGGCCAAAAATTTTGTTTTTAATGTTGGGCTAAAATTTTTGTTTTTTTTAATAGGTTTGGGTGGATTATGATAGGTCAAATATTTGATTTTTTAATAAGTTTGGGTAGATAATAGTTGATTCAAATTTTTTTGGGTAAATAATATGGGCCTAATATTTTTATCTTAGATGTTGGGTGGGCACAAATAATATATTATACAAATATATAATATATATACTTTACTAAAAAATATTTTTTTTTTTTAGGGGGGGGACGTGCCCACCCTGGCCCAACCATCCCTCCGCCACCGGCAACTAACAATACTTGATGTGTGTAAACAATAAATTCACACATACGGAAAAAAAATCACCACTACATAATCTCCTTTTCCACTTTGCTCGAGGCAAATTTGGCTTTTATATGATAATATTCACGGGAACCAAGTTTTGCTACGTTAGGGTATGGACTGATATTGGGCCCACTAAAGAGAGGGTACTTTGGGGATTTTTTCTGCATAGTATGAAGACATCAAGAAATTCTTAACGGCAATATTAAAGGAGAGTGAAACAGGGGGTCTATATGTGACATGCACGCAAAATTTTAAGGGTCTAAGTGTTATATTTTAAGGGAAATTTGGAGGCCGGTCCCCCTATATGGACTTGTTTGGACTTAAGTCCGTCAAGGAAACTTATTTGTTATGAAGTCCGTTTTTTGTCAATTTTACCATACTATCCCTTCCCTTTAGAAGTGAAATAAAACTAAAAATTAAAAACTCCTAAATCTTAGGAGTTTGACTAACATTAAAATCTTTTCTCTCTCATATATATATATATATCTATATATAGGTTAAGAGTTTGACTAACATTAAAATTTTGCCTCTCTCTTATCTATCTATATCCATATATAGGTTAGATATATATATATATATATATATATAGTAACATTAAAAATAAAAAATAGTAACATTCAAATACAAAAAAAGTTATGATTTGGATACAAAAAATAATACATTTAAACACAAAAAAATAGTAACATTTAAACATAAAAAAAAATTGAAACATTCAATATTAATATTTTAAAAAAATAACAACAGTAACATGTTCAACAAAAATTGTAACATACTTAACAATAATTATTTCTCTCAAATTCAAACGCAAAAAATAGTACCATTCAAACACAAAAAATAGTAATATTCAAAAACAAAACAAATAGTAACATTGAATATTAATATTTAGTAAAATAATAGTAGTAACATGCTCAACAAAAATAGTAACATGCTCAAAATAATAGGAACATGAACAGTAACATACTCAACAAAAGTAGTAACATGAACAGTAACATAATAAAAAAAAATAGTAACATGAATTTGATATATATATATATATAGAGAGAGAGAGAGAGGGAGAGAGAAAGAGTTTTGAATTTGATATATATATATATATATATATATATATATAGAGAGAGAGAGAGAGAGAGAGAGAGAGAGAGAGGGGGAGAGTTTTGAATTTGAATTTTAAATTTATGATGGAGATTTTATTGACATATTTTAATTGACCTTGAATTAAGGGATAACAATTTCCAAAATAGGAAATTAATTTAACTTCCTTTCAAGGAAGGGTATTTTTGAGATAAAAAAAAAAAGTGGACTTAAGTCATTACATATAATTTTAAACATGGACTTAGCCCCTTATAAGTTTCCTTACCGGACTCATCTCCAAACAAGTACATCTAGGGGGACTCACTTCCAATTTTCACATATTTTAAATATAAAGAAGTCTACGTGATTAAGTGACAAATTTCAAGAGATTTCGGTGTAATTTACCCTAAAATTTTTAGTACTTAGCAGGTACCCGGTGGTATGTTAAAAAAAAAAAAAAAGAGCAATGGAATTGAAATTTAATTTATTGATCTAATTTGTTGACTTAATTCATTATGACATTTAGATTGACTGTGGACCCCATCAAATATTAGAATTTAGTGTTGATCAAATTATTCCAATGAAGTCGCATCATTAAGTCAACAAATTAGGTCAAATTTTTCGATCCAAATAACAATACTAAAAAAAAAAAAGAAAAATTGTCGCACGCGTTGTTTTGTTTGATAGTCATAAAAATGTATAATATTTTATGTATATATATATTTTTTGTAATGGACAATATACACTGCTACGATGTGTGATGTACGTCACTTTGTCAATTTTAAGAGCAATTCCAAAAGGCTATCTAAACCAAACCCTTTAGCTATTTTAGATAGTCTCACCATAAAACATCACTCCAAGGAACTAGTTAAAGTCCTATCTATTTCCCATAACCCATTTTTCACTCGCTACGTGTAGCTAGCCAGTCACGCTCGCTGGATCGCCTCCTCCTCTCTCTCAGACACTCTCGCCTCTTGCTGCCTCTCTCTCAGACACTCTCGCCTCTCGCCTCTTGCTGCCTCTCTCTGCCTCCTCCTCTCGCCAGACACATCGATTTCTCTCCAGCCTTCATCAATCGATTTCTCTCCATCCTTCATCGATCAGACCACCAGATTTCTCCAGACCACCATCGATCGAACTCGATCTCAGATCGATTTCTCCAGACCAGAGGCACACAGAGGCAGCAATCGATCAGACCACTCTCTGTTTCTATAAGCAGATCCAACCACTCGGTGGGTTTCAACTTCATAGCTTGTGGGTGAATATCAAGAACTCCCCAAAACCTGTACCCGATTTGTAAACAGAGAATGGGGTTGAAGTTATGGCAAAAATAAAATCCACAATTTTATAAACATTATAATTGTTTATTGTAGTTAGTTGATGTGGTTAGTTAAAATAGATAGCGTTGTTGGAGTGAGTTTGAAAAAGTGGGTAGCTAAAATAGATAATGGAATAAAAAAATATATTTTGGCTAGCTAATTTACATAACCTCCTTGGAGTTGCTCTAAGTGGTATTTGTTGAGCACCGAATCTTTTCTCCGTGGAGGGCAAGTAGATTTTCAATAGGATTATGGTTTTATCTTGGGCTTAATGGCCTGTTTGGTTTGCTGGAAAAATGGGTGAATAAAAAATAGTGGATGAAAAATGATGTTTTTCTTTGTCTGATATGAAAGAAAAATTGGGTGAAAAACATATCTTTTGGCCACCATTTTTAATCATTCCACAAATGGGAGGAAAGTGGATGGAAGGAAGTGTGGTCCACCTATCTTGACTTTTTTATTCATTTTTTTGAACAAAGGGACTTTTGACCCCTTAAAAATACTTCTAAATATTATTTCATAATTTCCAATAAAAATCTACACATTTCTCAAAAAATATTTCTAAATATCCTATTACATATATTTTTTGTATATATATATATTTAAAAAAATTTATTTATAATAAAAAATATATTTATATATAAGGGTATAATGATAAATTAAATAGATGTACTTTTTCTTTCTTTTCACTTTTCCTCAAATATTAAATAATAAAAAATTAATTTTTTTAATTTTTCATCCATTCATTGTACAAAACACAAAGAAGGGATAATATTTTTCTTTCATTTAAGAATGAAAAGGGTATTTCTCGTACTTTTACGTCATTCTACTTTTTCGTATCGTTCTAATCTTTTATCTCATTGACTAATGACTATTCAATGTGTCCCACTCAGATCCACTACAAGTCGGGGCCCGACGAAGTGGGCAAGTTAAAGAGAACCATAATTTGGGTCCCACAGGTCACATCGTCATAATAAACCTACGCTTAGGTAATTATGCACCAGGTGCGGATGGTTCGGCCGTTTGGGGTGTGTTCTCCGCCTTTATTATAATAGTATCTGATTAGTAACAAATGAATAATGGTCACGTAAAATCAAATTAATATTCAAACAAATGAATAATGGTCACGTAAAATCAAATTAATATTCACGTTGACTCGACGACTTCTATTTCGACTTCCAAATTGGACAACCACAAGCGTTAGTGGACTGTTCAACCTAATGCTTTAAATTTCTAATTCGAGTTGAAATTTTGGTTGAGTCACTATTTACACAATTCAATTGGAATATGGGTATTGATGGTATTTCGAATATGTTTAAGATTGAGTTCGGTAATACAAGTTATGTTTTTTTAGGTCGGGAGCTCAGTTCATTTAAGTTGTCTATAGATCTCGAATTCAAACCTCGAGTTCTCTGCATCTGCGTCTCAGAGAAGACAACATATAAGACAGTTGGTTCTCACCAAACATCACCACAATAATGGCATTCGCTTATCCAGGCAAAAGGTTCATAACTATTCCAACACTCACCGCAGTCGTTGCCTAATAAAAACAACTGTTACAAGGAAAAGCAAGGATCTCGCCGAAGATCAAACAAAGTTCAGGATTAACTATAAATAGGGGACATGACCCCCAGCGGTAAAGACAAGCAATTGTAGTCTCACTCAAATACTGTATGTAAAATTCTCCATTATCAATATATTTCTCAGGAACAAGAAAATCTTTGATAGTGGATTAGTCGAACTTCTGAGCTTGTGAACCACTATAAATCTTCAGTGTGATAATCTTATTCCCCTGATCCTATTCTCAAGAGTCTTGGAACTCAAACTGAACTATTCAGTGCACTGTGTATTCACCACTCTACTCTATCGTGTTATGAATATCATCAAGTATAATTCTGAATTTACGAATTTGAGTTGACTCTTAATTTCAAGTTGAATCTTAAATTTATGAATTCGAGTTGAGTCATGAGATTCGGGTTCAATTCTAAGTATATTAATATGAGTTGGATCTCAAAAATTTACAATCACAATTTGCATGTTATCAAAATTTAGACGGGATTGGAATGTGTTTTTGCTCAAGCGCAATCCTATTATGAACAAATTTTGCCCAAATAGTGAATTTTTTGGATTAAAAAAACAGTTGAGCTCAAGTTTGGATTATCCAGTTCAAGTTGCAGCCAAACAGATTGCCCAACTTTAGCGACGCACATTTAGGACCAATGCACCTTTGTCTTCAAGCCAATAGACTTTCATGGTACCCATGACAACGATGCATAGAAGTGAGCACAATCATGACCTGGGGTCGTCTAGTGATTAAATAATTCCTGTTATAAATAAGAGGTTTTAAATTTGATATTTTTATTTTTATTTATTAAGGGATATGTTTTTAAAATTAATTTAATTTACAGTGATTAGTTCAAAGTTTGAAAGAATAATCGATACACATTTAAACATTTTATAATAATAAAAAAAAAAAAAAAGACCGACGATTCAACTATCAAAGAAGACCACGTCCTATCTTCCACCTTGACGCGCAAAGAGTAATCAGTTCCTTCCTTGGTTGCTTCCTGGATACTCTCTCTCTCTCTCTCTGGCGTAAAGTTGACTCGTTTTGTCCATTAGTTTAAGGAGTCCATTTGTCTTCTCTGACTTGTTCCGCAAGGAATTTTCTTCCTCCTTCGTCTGCTTCTTCTTTCAGTTCATATATATATATATACATAGACGTATGCAATCCTTGTGAACAATTTCTAGTTAACTTACAGAATCCTGGTCAGAATTCGAAGTCGAGTGAAATGAAGGTGAAACTTCCTTCTCTTTCTTACAAAAATTCTGATGCTTTGCTTCTTGAACACACCCACGCACCCACACACACACACACAGAGACGGATTAAAATTATCCTATTTCGTTGTTCTTCTTGGGACGAGCTAATAAAAGGATTGTCTTCTGTTGGGTTTTACTCTGTTTCCTGTTTACATGTCAACTCTAGTTGATTTCCTTCTTGTTCTGTTCTTCTTCATGACCAATATTAGATTTGGGATTTTTAAAAATTAAAAAATGAGGTTTATGTTTAATGGGTTTTGAAGTTTTGAGACCCTAGTTTAATTCTTAAAGAGAATCAAGTCGAATTTTCCTTTATTTTCTTAGAAAGAGCATGAATCTTTATCTCCACTGCTCTGTTTTTTTTCATGACCACCTCTGGTTTATGAGTGGACCATCTGGGATCCTGAGTGGGTTTTAACTATTCGTGTCCTTTGAATAAATCAGGATCTTTTCAGATGTTCAATTTTTTGAAACAGTAAAAGAACGTTTTTGTTTTTTGGTACTTTGTTTTTGTGAATTATTGCCTAGTTTACTTTTTAGACTATAGCCAATTACTAGTCTTTTTGGCATGGTAGTGACTGTTGTTGGTCTTTTTTGGTTGCAGAAAGTAGTGTTGAGTTTAGTTTTACATGATGATAAAGCAAAACAAAAGGCCATGAAAGCAGTGTCTAGCATTACAGGTACTCAAATTTGGTTGACCACAATTTGATAGCTTGCGATTCAATAGAAAATGACCCTTCATTTGTTTCAGATACACAGTCAAATTGGTAATCAGTGGACTAATCTGCTTTTGATCCTGTGATTTTGTGTAGGAATTGAATCGATTTCTATGAACATGAAGGATAAGAAATTAACAGTGGTTGGCGATGTTGATCCAGTTGTGGTGGTCAACAAACTGAGAAAATGGTACCCAGAAATATTAACAGTTGGGCCAAAGGAAGCAGAAAAGAAAAAAGATGAAGGTAAGAAGGATGAGGGAAAGAAAGACGATGATAAAAAGAAGGATCCAAATGAACAGATTGCAGACCTTGTGAAGGCCTACAAAGCTTACAATCCTTACATGACACAGCAGTACCATGTTTACAGTGCAGAGGAGAATCCAAATGCTTGTGTCATCTGTTAATTGTCAGAACAAAAATAGAATTGATGAGCTTTATTGGCGATGGATTCTATCATATTGAAGAACCCATTTGAGACCTAGGAGGATGGCTCTATGTACAGTTGGTGGTGGGTTTGTGGGATGAGGTGTACAGACTATACTGTACGGTAGAGGAATAAATTTTGGGGTTTATTAGTAGTTGATTTTAGATGAAGTATTGATACTATTTTGTTAATCTGAGTGCGTCTTTTCAGGACAAAAAATTGTAAAAAAATAAATCCTTTTAGTTTTTGTCTTCAGCCTTAAAATCTAATGAGAAAAGGCCAGACATGCATTCATAAGTCTGGGGATTGTGAATTTTGTGATTCTCTCTTGATTACCCATTGTGGTCCATAGGAAAAGAGAATGTAGGAAGCTGATCCAAAAGTTAATGGTATCATGATTTCTCTCTCTTTAGTCTTCCCCCACCCCCACCCCCACGCCAACGCCAACGCCAACGCCAACGCCAGGCTTTGGGGTGGAGGGACCCCCGAGGGGTTGTACACAAATAATCGGTATATTATGTTTCTATAATTAAATTTTGTACTTCGTACATATATAAAGAAATCACCAATTGAACAATTGAGGATGTGTTTTGAGGATGCGTTTCGTAATGTCTGTAGTTATAATTTAATTTAACAGTTATCTCAAGCTTGCTATCCAGATTTTTGTTTTTTTCTTCTAAATATTAAATTTTTATTACAGGATGCTTTTCATCAAGTAAGAAACCGGCATGGCATTTCATATGTAAATCTGCAGACCCACTGATTTTAATTTTGAATTTTTTAATAAATTTTTGGAAAGGACAGAGCTACTGATTAATTTATTTCATACTACTTTTGGCAGACCGATATTATAAACATGAAAATGGTCAATTCGTGAAAGATTAAAATCAATTGTAACACTCAAACCAAACCCATTGGACATCCAGAGATTTTTATAAAATGGTAACACTCAAACCAAACCCTTTGGACAGCCAGAGATTTTTAATAGAAAATTTGTTGAAGCTTATGGTCTGTGATTGAAAACTGGAGGCCTTGATTAAAAAAAAAACTAGTGGCCCGACAAGAAGAGCCTAGAAGGATAAAATCAACCAATGTGGAGGACTATTCTGCTTCAGGTTCTATGTGGTGATAATGCCAAATGAAACTAGGAGAACTTTCTAGGAGTCGAACCAAAGGTGAGTGAATATCTGGTTTTCTGATTAAGGGGAAATTAATTTTTTTTTTCAATGGTTGGGGTATTTGGATCAATTTATGAGCATCTTGATTAATCTCGTCTTGATATGGTCATTTACACCAGAATTAGGGTATTCATGAAGGATAAATCTCTCATGGTCTGAACCCAAAAGATAAGTAAGATTCGAATTCAAAACATTTAAATTTACAATTTATTTCTATTAATACTTGAATTACCTTGAGGTTAAGGAGAAATTTTTTCAAGCATGCAAGTGTGTTTTTCAACTCAGAGGTGTTTATGTTGGAATTGTGCCACTAAACTACTCAGCTATTATAGGGTGAGTTATGTAGAAGTACCATTATCAATATATCATATTTTGATTTTAATTCAATTTAAATTTAGATTTGATTAATATAATGGGATTGGTATATTTTTTCTATCAAATTCGAATATTTTGCATAATATTTCACCTGTTTGGATTTAAATATTTGATTTAATTGCGATCCACTTGAAATTATATGTGATAAAACTGAGTTATTATTTAACAAAATTAGGTTAAAGTTTAGATAAACTTGCTAAAATTCATCTTAATTGAGTTATATGGGTCACATCGAATTTCAAATTTATTATAGATTCAGATATTGATTGTGGAAATAATATTTTTTACACATCTACATTGAAGCTATCAATCGGATTCATTGTTGTGGCCAAAATTGATAGCCTAGCTAAGACGCTACTCTTTTACCAATAAGGCTCCACATGTTCTTCTCCAATCAACAATTCTCTAATCTTTTAAAAAAAAAAAAACCTAATTGTTTTTTTCTCCATTTATGTTTCTTAAGCAACAAATAAAAAAACCCAGAAAGCAACCTACGTTTGATTGCATGGCCTAACAAATCTTTTATAGGCCTCCACATCAAATTGGGATAAAGTTCACGTCGCATCTGAATATTCTTTAAATCATCTGTTTTATAAACGAGTGAATTCAACATGATTGACAAACAAATTGAGTATGAATAAAATTAATCCAAAAAAATATATGACGCGATTCATTTATATATCAGTTATACACGATTTATACACGTCATGAAACCGATATAACACGATCCGATAGACACGAATTAATAAATAAATTGAGTATAAATACAATATTTTTTAACACAAATCCGCTAAATCCTTACAAATTACAGAACTACACTTCACATGATACAATTGATAAGGCTAATTCTAATATTGGTGCCTAAAAAAATTAACAAAGATAAACTCTAGACTCCATTACACATGTCTCTATCGGCCTGCCACATGATGACATGTAATGTCATGTAACTTGGTTTGTTTGCATGTTCATGGAAGCATTATTGCATGCATGATGTGACAATCACAGTGGCGTTAGCCCACCAATACCAACTAATCTTAATTTGTTTTAAGAAAAACTCATCCTAAGTCTTACGTCATTCTTCGTTTTGATTATGATTTAAATATGTAATTAAAAATAAAATATATTGAGAAAGGTGGAGATGGGGACATAAATAATACTAATCCACAGTCCAACATTTCTTTTTAATTTTCGTTCGGGTTGAACATCAAACAATGACAACGACGTCAGGATTATCCTAATCACGACACACACACAAGCCAATTAATTAACACCAATATTCATATGAATAATCAATGTATATTACAATGGCTGACAATTTTCCCATTTGATTTTTCAAATTATCCACATTTTTACCGAGACACGCCTAAGGGTGTAAATGAGACGGATTAGATTGGTTGATAGGTTAATCGAAACTCGACTTGGATTATGAAATTGTCGATCCGAGTTTCATCTAATTTCTTCAACTTCAACTTAAGTATTGTCTATGCGTGAATATTTAATGTGGATTAGCTAATATGAAATTAACTACTTCGAAATTTTGAATATTTAGATAGATATTTCAGTATTCGTATTAGAATAGAAAAATAGAATTAACCAAATTTACATTCGGATAATATTTGAGTTTGAATTTATCGGGTCCTATAAGCCCATATTCTAGTCCAAACTCAAAAGCTTCTGGGTTGGGTTCATCCAGTCCATGGACAACCCTTTACTCAAATCTCTCTTTTTGTGGTGCAACATTATCTCCGTGAGCAATTGCATTAGATGATTAAAATTTTGTTTTGAAATTATTTAAATGTTTGAAATATTTTTTTAAATAAATTATCAATAAGTATTACTTTTCCCTACAAACATCAATGAAGTCCTATCATTTTTATTTTATATCAATGAAGTTATCCTTACTTTTAGTTGTAAAACATTTTCATTTTTTTGCATTCTTATATCAACTCGACGGTACATTCTTAGGGCATTTCAATTTGCATTTTTTCTGGTATATCAACTTCGATGACACACCCTTAAGACTTTTCAATAGCTATGTGATGTGGTTTTTTTTTACAAGAAGTTAATTATTACTTCGATTAATGTAATGTTATTATATTGCAGATTCTATTGATACATTGGTAATGTTGCATATTCTATTGGTAATGATTTTTTTTTTCACAAGCAAAAAAAAAAGATTATATTGATACATTATCCAGTTGGTTTTAAATTATTTTATCTATAAAATAAATCACATGAGAAGTTGAATTTTATCTCCTACATATTTTCTCCCTGAATTCCATCATATCACCCATCTTATCACATGCTCAAACATTTAATATTTAATTAATTTACAGTTTAACATAATTTTTATTTCAGATATTATCTATATACGATAGTATACACATGTTGAAATTTTTTTATCGGATTACGTATTTTGAGAAAATTTTGTCGATATTTGTAAGAAAATAATAGGTAAAAATAAATGAACGGAAAAAATTATAATTTAATATAATGAGATTGATTTTTTTGCCTCTCGAATTTTATATTTTTTCGTGCCTTCAAGCAAGAGATATGACTAGTTAATTTATATTTGAGTTAAAATGATTGAGTTAGGAATTTATTTTAGTTGTTGTGTTTAAATTGATAACGACATTAAAGTGGAATTAATCGACAAACATTATCGATATAGTTTTTTTTTTTAATCTTTCTTATTTCATTAAATACTCAGCAAATATTGTCTCAGGTTTTAAGACTGGGTACCCCAATGAGATAAGAAAATAAGAAAATGTGGACTTTCTTTACATTTTGCCATAAAATTTATGTTAGTTGAGTTTTTATTTTTTAAAAAAAATTATAGGGTTTCAATGTTAGTTTTGTAAACAAGAAATTTTTGACCTCTTAATTGTTTCTAAGAATGCAAAAAAAAAAAAAAAAAATGAAAGGATTTTGGTAATTAAAGGGTAAGGATAAAATTGAAATATAATATAATTTAGGACTTAATTGAAATAAAATATCAAAAATATAACTTCATTAATATAAAACAAAAATGATAGGACTTATAGTTTTTTATGAGGAAAAATAAAATTTATTGGTAATTTTTTCTTTAATATTTTGAGCTGTTTCAGAATATTCCAAAGTATTTTGGGATGTTTTGATATAGTTTCACTAATATTTTAAAATATTTTGATGTCTTTCAAGATATTTTTATATATTTTCAAAATATTTTGACCAAAACAATGCTCTGACACAAAATTTTTATCCTTTAATTACACTTTAGTCCATATCTCCAACTAATAGTTTCCCTTAAATACATAGTTTTGCCCACGAAAATACATAGTTTTATTCCTAAGATTTTCTTTCTCTTTATTTTTTTTGGTTCAATGGTCAAAGGTGTCTGAGTCAATTTATGCACACTTAAAAAAATCTCCCTCCCGGTTAGTCAAAGACAGGTCATTCACGTCGGGACTGGGGTATTCATGAGAGATATAATTTTTTATGACCTAATCCAAATTGATTGTCAAGATTCGAACTCAAAAATGTCTGAATTTACAGTTCATCATTTTTATTACTTGAGCCATCCTTAAGGTTCTATCCCTGATATTTTCAAAAATTCATTGGATCGCCCCAATATTTTTGGTCTTCCCAGACTAAATTGTTGAATCTGTCCTGAGTATAAACTATAGTATCTAATGTTGCATATCTTGAATGATAAAGTCTCTCATTTGAAATCAAACAACAATTCACTTCAAAGATTTAGATTCTCCTAATCACTACGACTAATAAGCATTCCATGCCCATTGCTATAAGGCATGGAATTTTGGGTCAAACTGTCAGTAATTTACCCTTTGTTTCAAAGATTTTGATTCTCCTAATCACTACGACTTGAATCTCAGACACAAATACTCAACCTTTCATACAATCAAAAACATTCAATTCAAACATTTCACGGTCTCACTTTCTAAGATTGTGGATCAACCATGTGGACCATGTGGGTGGCTTTTATATCAAGCCTAATTCTATGGTATTGGTACGATATTATAAATTATTATTTTTTAAGGTAAATTTAAATAGATAAAATTATAAAATCAATTTTTAGGCTAAAAATATATAAAATCAATCCTTAATAAAAATACTCTTAATGAAATATTTCACCGTCTCAATTTCTAAAATTTTGGGTCAACCATGCGGGTGACTTTTATATTAGTGATAATTTTATAATATCAATACCATACTAAACATTATTATTTTTTAAATTAATTTATACTTTTTAAAATTTAAATTATAACTGTATGAGTTAACACTACTTCTCATGAAATATTATAATTAATTGTATATTTTATTATTTTTGTAAGAATTTAAGCCCTCGTGCAGCTTCGGGGCAACCTCTTGGCGAATACAGTTGGCACAGCCTTTGAAAGAACCAGTAGTTAAATTGTGGACCTCTGTTTCTGGTCAATGGTCATACATGGGAATTTGGCCACGTGGATCCTCTGAAATTTCTGTCCTTATACAGTTTATATTTGTCACAAGTAAGAAAGTGGGTCCAGACCAAAAAATAAAATAAAATATACAATAAAGTGGGCAAAAATAAAGACCACTTGACTATTGCCTTGGAATGGTCCACATTAATTTTTGACTAAATTAAGTGGGAGAACAATGAAAATTCTAGTTATGTAAATCGGGTAATGAGCTGTTTGTCAAGTTTTATTTTTTTTATCAAAGAATTTAGTTATTTAAAACTCATGGTTTTCGTTAAAAAAAGTAAATGAAATCTACTAATTCACGAACTCAAATTCTCATGATAGTTAAAATAGGTTAAGACACTTGACAAGAATAGAAATACGATTGGTAATGTGTTAAGAGTGAAATACTTGACTGACTTAATTGTATATTTATCGGGTTTTGATTTTTACAAATTTTTGGTTACCAACCCGAAAATATTACAACAAGGCGCTGCAATTTAGAAAATGAAAACAAATGGTAAATGAACAATCATTTAATTCTGAAACTACCCAAATAGTAGCTTGAATTGCAATGACTTCTGTTCTTTTCTTTTTTTTTTATCGTCTATCGGGTGTTCAAGTTTGCGCTTATTACACCCTCGAACTCAGCTTCTAGCCCCTGTGACTTGAGTTGGATTAGAGTATATTCTCAAAGGGACAAAAGTGGCTAGCAATTAAGAAGTGCGGAAAAGAATTGAATTAGAGATATATGAGTTATCAAAGCCCAAACTCAACCATTGAACTACACCTTAGGGTAAATTGCAATGCCTTCGATTCCATAATGGCCATGAAACAGTAAAGAAATAATTGAACTAATAAATTCCAAAGAATCACTGACAAACTCAAAAACATATACACAGGTACATACAATTATTTTACTATGATCAATTGTTACAATCACTTGATCATGTATATGTTAGATACCATAGGAGTCTTCCAATCTCTGGCTCTCTCTCTCAATAATGTTGTTCTTGAGCTCACAGAACTTCAATAATGGCGTCAAGGTTTCATCCACATCAGTCACCTAATTCCTTGCACGAACAAGGGGTGAAACCATTGGGGAGTGAGGGGACATCATGCGTGGTGTCATCATCAGATCTTCCATTCTTCTAAATGATACACTGACTTGAAGCTTGCTTTGTCCGTACTGTTTCTTTGCAGCACTGGCCTGTTGTCCCTTGGTCTGAATTACAAAGTTCTTAATCCTTCTCAGAGCCAATCTCATGGTTTCATCATCCATGTTTGCAAAGCAAACCCGAAACCAACCCGGCTCGGAGCAGTGGAAAGAAGATCCTGGAGAAACATTTAGCTTAGGATCAGCAATTATCGTCCTCCACAGTTCCATTTCAGCTTCAAGAGTTGGCTCTTTGAGTAGTCTCCGAAGGTCCATCCAGAAAAATAGGCCAGCATTGCTCTTCAAGCTGCAAATGCCTACTTGTGCAAGTCCCCTGGTGAACACTCCATGCCTTGTGGCCAACTTTTTTGCACTCTCAGCAATGAATTTGTCCACAAACTTGTCGTCTGATAGCATTGATGCAATCAGATGTTGTGTTTGGGTCGACACGAGCCCAAAACTCGACATCTTGCGGGCAATGTTCACTACTGTATCGTTGTATGAGTACACGATACCAACCCTGAAGCCCGGGAAGCCCAAGTCCTTGGACAGACTATAAACAATGTGTACGAGATCGCGATTGCATTCCATTTCTTCAATTATTTCAGCGATGCTGATAAAATCAGGCTTGTTGAACACTGTGGCAGCATAGATTTCATCACAGACTAGGTGGATGTTCTTTTCATTAGTGAAGCTTAGTACACTTCTCAGGGTCTCTCTGTCTAGTATAGTGCCCAATGGGTTTGCTGGATTAGTTATGATTAAGCCCTTTACTTTGATGTTGGCTTCTTGGGCTTTGGAGTATGCTGCCTCCAAGGCTGTTTTGGTGACCTTGAAATTGTTAGAGCTCTCACAAACTACTGGGAGAAGTTGTACTCCTGTTCTCCATCTCAAATCTCTGTCAAATCTGCAATCAAAAAGCCAAACTTTGAAGTCTAAATCCACCGTAGAAAACCCAAGAACATACATAAAATACGAAGACAAAAAAATTGAGAAATTAATATAATGTATTTACCCTGGATAATATGGAGTAGGAACCAAAAATGCATCACCAGGATCAGCCAGGCAAAAGGCCACCGTTTCCTGAGCTCCAGTAGCTCCTCCACTCATGACAATCCGGTCGGGGTTGAATGTGACTCTCTCTCCTCTCACTTTCCCCATAAATTTCGCCACAGCCTGTAATTTAACGTCCACATCCACCAAATGTAAGATTCAAACCAAATTGTTCTAAAATATCTACTAATGATTTCAATTTTCAAAAGGTAGACTATACATAGCATTAAGGCTACAAGGACTCATACATTTCTGAACTCTGGCAGGCCATGATAATCCTGATAAATAGCAATATCCTTGAAGCCATTGGCTCCTTCTGCTGTGCAAATGGATGCTTTTGGATTGTTGACAATCCACTCCTTGATTAAATCAAAGGAAAGCTGAAAGAAAAACCGAATATAATTAGCGATATGCTTGAGAAATAGGTTTCATATGCCCGACCCAAATTAGTTATAACTTGTTGAGTTGAGTTGAGTTGGGTCGAAAAACAAGCAACACTACTGACTATTGTTGCTACCTGGTTTTCTGCAAGACCCATCTGGATAACCCCATGAGGATTACGGGTAGGATGATATGGATCACTATCGTAAGCCTTCCAACCATCGAAGTAGGGAGAGACTTCGCCATGTCCATTGTTGGCTGCTATTTTAGACAACAACTGGTTTTGGTTGCTCGAATTGAACTTCATTTTCGAAGCTTAAAAATTTATCAGTATGCTGCAAACTTGAGGTGGTTGAAGCTGAGGTCAAGAATACTGAATTTATGAGGGCAGTAAGAGATGGGTGGTCTTTCAGCACTCTTTCTCACTGGTTGCGATTTGTGTTTTTTTAGGCGCATTTGATTAGTATTTATACTTGCATGTTTGGGACGTTTTTCGAAGAAGAAAAGGCTGTTGGCAAATGAGTTCTTGTGTTAAAGACCGCCTAATTTAATCCTCCTTTGAATAACTGGTGAGACTTCGCTGGCGGCTTTGAACTTTTAGCAAATGGGTATTAAGGCGAGTATATGTAGAATCTTATGAGATGGTCAATTGTTATAAAGTAAGAATCCATATTACTATTGGATTTTTTCATTGGAACTCTATTACTTAATATATTATTATTCATTTGATCAGTAAATTAGATCAATTTTTTTGGTTCCAATAGCACTACTCATTTGGTCATCGCATGAAAAAATGATATTTGGACGTAATTTACTAAACTTAAGTACCTTCACCTTGTCTCACCACCCCGAAGCATATAAATCCACCTAATCGATGAACACTCAAATTGAACTCGCCCATCCTTTTGGGCACGGGGACGCGAGAACTAATTCGAGTACTCAACCACTTTTTTTTTAGAAAATTTGTCTCCAGAAAAATAGGGCGACACCACTCACAATCAATTCAATGACATTGATTCATTAGGTTAGCTTAATAAATTAAGTTTAAGTAGCACTGATCAATTGCATGAGTCTATTATTCAAATAGCAACGGATCTCATTGTTCACATTTAGTAAGTTATTATTAAGGAGGTCTAATTGAATAATAAGTAAAAACAACTGGGATGGTAGAGTAAATTATAGTGACACCCTCTAATATATATATTAGGTTTATTATCCATTCACTCCCTGTAGTAGTTTAAGTTTAACACGGTGACCCCTAAATATTTGAAGGTTATAGGAGCAAGATGTTTTCCAATCCAGGAAAACATGATGACGTCAGTAACAATAATGCTCACATTGTCAATGCTGCCGTGTATACTTATTATTGGTGCAAAATAATCATGTTTACTCTCTAATTCAGCAGTCAAAGTGAAACAAAATAACCAACCACACCCTTTGACCCAAGCGGATTTAGAATTGAGGGCTTTTATGTCATATGAGCTTAGATAATTTAAGCCCTCATGCTGCTCGACACACCTCCTGATGGCCTGAAGCACTGAGAGGGCGCCTCTTGGTGTATGTAGCTGGCAGACACAGCCTTTGAAATAGCTAGAAACTCAATTACAGACTTTCCAAGAAAACAGAAAAATGGGAAATCTTACTGGTCAAAGTCATACATGAGAATTTGTTGACTGTTGATTTGAAATGGTCCACCAGAGTTTTTGACTAAATTTTTAGCAGACCAATGAGTATTTTTGTTTCAAAATTAGTTTGAGCCAGCCCAGGACTAACAATTTTTAAGAATATTGTGTTCGCGCCAGTACTTTTTTTGGTGAATTGAACTTTGAATTCTGAAAGATTTAAGAATTTTTATTTTATATTTTTAAAAATTAAAATTTTCATATTATATAGTCAATGTATTAAAAGTGTTACAATGTGATACTTTCATTAGATTTCATTGTTTATTCCGTCAATATCAATGGAGTGATTTTTGACGGAATAAGTAATAGAAACTAGCGGAAGAGGGTATATAATAAGTTTTTTTAAATCTTTTCGGGTAAAAGGTGTGATTCCCTTCTTTTTTTTTTCGTTTTGGGGGGGGGGGGGGGGGGGGAAGGGGGTAGGTTTAGGGGCAACCATCACCACCTAGTGATGGGTCAGTTTTTTAAAATTTTCTATAAATCCAACGGTTTTCGAAAAAAATATACATTTTTCCTTAGGTTTTAAAAAAAATCATAGGCTAATTCACTTGGCGTATGCAACAACAACTATTTGACATTTAACAATCAAATAGGGAATATAATAAGATTGGAAAGGCTATGGTATCGCTGCTGATACAGTATTGAAATTTATAATTTTTTAAGATTAATTTATAATTTTTTGAGGTATAAGTTATAACTTTCAAAAGTTAAGTTACAAATTTTAAAGGTCAAGTTACAACTCATAAGGGTGAAATTACAACCATTGAAGAGAAGTCCATAATTGATCATGGGTATTCGTGATCGGTCATGGTCTTTCCTTGAACAGTCGAAACTTCTCATTTCAAAAGTGAAATTTTATCATAAAAAATGGTAACCAACGGTACAATACCAAATTTTTTTTTTGGGAACCATAGATTTTCCTTAATAAGATGGATGAGTGCTTTTCAAACAAAGAAACTTGCTTAGATGGTGTTTGATAAAATTGAAAGTTGAAGTCTAAAAATTGAAAGCTGAAATCTGAAAGCTAAATGTTGAATTTGTGGACTATTTGATGCCTACTGAAATTTAAGTACTGAATTGAACCAAACTGTTTGATAACTATATAGAGTTAACATCTAAAAATCAATTAATTTTCAATTTTACCCTTTTACTATTTACTTTAAAAATATTTATAAAATATGCTTTTATCTAATAAAATAATTACGATATATCAATTCAGTTTAATTCATAACATAAATCATAATCACTATTATCATATTGGAGTCTATATATTGAATACCACAATAAGGGAACAACAACTAATAAATATTCAAAAAATATTAAAAAATAGAACAAATCAAATTTTAATGTGAACAAAAAAATAAAACAAATTGGATTTTAATGTGTGTGGGTGGGTGTGTGTGTGTAACTATGTGTATATGTGTGTAAATTTTAATTTGAACAAAAAATTAAAACAAATTAGAACATTTAGATTTTAATATGTGAGTGGGTGTGTGTGCAGTGTGTGCACAGAGAGTGTGTGTGTAACTGTGTGTAATTATGTGTGTGTGTGTGTGTGCACGTGTGTATATGTGGATGCAGAGTGTGTGTGTGTGTAATTATGTGTATGTGTCTGCAGCGTGTACATGAGTGTGTTGCGGAAGACATGGGAAGAAGACTTACTACCAGGAAAAAAAAAAGGAACCGATGGGAAGAAGACGGGGAAAAGGATAGATAGATCGGCAGTTTTAGAGAGATAATTAATTAGAGTTTTAATGGGATTATGAAATATTTCGGGGTAAAATTGTTATATTGTAAATATTATTAAAGTTGTTTTTTTTTAGCGCTTTCAGAATTAAGTAAGGAATTTCCTACTTAATACTGTAGCCTATTTTAAGTTGTACTTAATATATTAAGATATTCAAATTTTAGTTATCAAACAAGTTTAATTAATAAATACAAAATATATTCATTTTAAATACTGAATTTGGGTTAACAAACATAAGTTTAGATCAAGTCTTAGGACCAATTAATAAAACAAGTGACATTGTCGAAAAATCAAATTACTAAAGTGTTTAGATTAACTCCGCTAAATACAATTCTCGATTTGATCATTATTTTTCCCTCATGATAGAATTCTGAATTTGTCCTAACCTCCACCACCTCATGATCAGATGCATAGAGACCAGATTCAAATGAATTATGATAGTACTATCAGTGAGTGTAAAGGAAAAGAAAGAGAGTGTTCAATTGATGTTACGCCACTCAAAAGAATGGCGTAAAGGTTCGATCGGCCCAATGTTGTTTCTATTGCAAGTTAATTTGACACATAGTATGAATGTGTGCTAAGATACTTTTCTTAATACAAATAGACTTAATTGATATATTGTTTAGTTTTACTGTATATCAATGCATATATAATCAATTGATGTTATTTTATATTTATGGTAATTGATGATGCACAAAAATGGATTTATGCATCACTTGTCTAGTAATTAATGTAAGTAATAAATACAGTAAATATAAGGTGAGATCTACACAAGCAACACATAAATGTATAGTGTATAGTGGTGGTCGGCAGTGATCTTTATTAATGAAGTAGTCAGTGAGAGAGAAAGAGAGCAAGGATATGCTCTTGGTAGTTATGAAAGAGATAGATGTGTAAGGTGTGTAGAGAGATACCCCTCTTATGTGGAGATGTCTTATAATTTATAGGCACAGATCCTTGGTTGAAGCGGTGGCGTGAATAGATAGGCGACTAGCTTTTTGGGGAGGATAGTTACAATTAAGATAGGTACAATTAGAAATAGTCTTGATCTTGGAGAGTGGTTATCCCGATGACTGCTCCCCACGTGCGCTAATCTTCTTGGACTCTTTGAACTTTGTACTGAGCCAAATCCACAAACTGAGCTTGACATGTCTTATAGCTAATTTGGATTTACTTAATTAATTGAGTCTAACCCAATAAAATCTTAGCTCATCAGTAACAATTTCAAAAAAAAAAAAAATCGTAGCCTGAGACCATGTACTTGTGAATAATAGAAGCAAAATGACATTTTTATTACAAAAAAAATTAATAATAACATATCAGAACAAATCAAAATATAAACTTACAGATCACCAAATAAAAAAATTAAGGGTCGATTATAATAGTTATAATTTGGTGTTAGAATTACAAAAAGTAACAATTTAGGGTGGATAATTTGGATAATCCGAGTCAAACGCCAACTCCATTTCGGGTCGTCCAATCCCGGATCATGAGACCAAAGGGGTAGCTGCTAACCGAGTACTCTTGGTTTGATCAATATGTTATCTAAGTCCTTGCACGAACAAGGGGTGAAACTATAGGGGAGTGAGGGGACATCATGTGTGGTGTCATCATCAAATCTTCCATTCTTCTAAATGATAGACTGACTTGAAGCTTGCTTTGTCCGTACTGTTTCTTTGCAGCACTGGCCTGTTGTCCCTTGGTCTGAATTACAAAGTTCTTAATCCTTCTCAGACCCAATCTCATGGTTTCATCATCCATGTTTGCAAAGCAAACCCGAAACCAACCCGGCTCGGAGCAGTGGAAAGAAGATCCTGGAGAAACATTTAGCTTAGCATCAGCAATTATCGCCCTCCACAGTTCAATTTCAGCTTCAAGAGTTGGCTCTTTGAGTAGTCTCCGAAGGTCCATCCAGAAAAATAGGCCAGCATTGCTCTTCAAGCTGCCACTGCCTACTTGTGCAAGTCCCCTGGTGAACACTCCATGCCTTGTGGCCAACTTTTTTGCACTCTCAGCAATGAATTTGTCCACAAACTTGTCGTCTGATAGCATTGATGCAATCAGATGTTGTGTTTGGGTCGACACGAGCCCAAAACTCGACATCTTGCGGGCAATGTTCACTACTGTATCGTTGTATGAGTACACGATACCAACCCTGAAGCCCGGGAAGCCCAAGTCCTTGGACAGACTATAAACAATGTGTACGAGATCGCGATTGCATTCCATTTCTTCAATTATTTCAGCGATGCTGATAAAATCAGGCTTGTTGAACACTGTGGCAGCATAGATTTCATCACAGACTAGGTGGATGTTCTTTTCATTAGTGAAGCTTAGAACACTTCTCAGGGTCTCTCTGTCTAGTATAGTGCCCAATGGGTTTGATGGATTAGTTATGATTAAGCCCTTTACTTTGATGTTGGCTTCTTGGGCTTTGGAGTATGCTGCCTCCAAGGCTGTTTTGGTGACCTTGAAATTGTTAGAGCTCTCACAAACTACTGGGAGAAGTTGTACTCCTGTTCTCCATCTCAAATCTCTGTCAAATCTGCAATCAAAAAGCCAAACTTTGAGCCAACCCAGATGCGAAAAATCTGTGAAGAAATGAAATGACCATTCAGAACATTTTAAGTTTGAAAAAACTAATTGATTTTCGAGAGACTCCGATTGGTCCATGCCAAGAAAACAATGGCTGAAATTGAAGATGGCTCTGGTGTTCCACTAGTAATCTTCAATCATTGTCCTGTTTGGTCACGGAGGTGATGAGGGGTGTGAAACCCGGGAAAATTTGAAATTTTTCTGAAAAAGGGCAAAACGGTAATTTGCCATTACTGCACGTATTTGAAATACATATGTTCTAGACCTCGGATGAGGAAACGGAGTGCGTCGTTGGATTCGCAACGCGAATTCTAGTGACCACCAGAAAATTCGTTGAATTTCGAGATAGTCGGATTTTGCACGTAGTTCGAGACGACTGCGTGGCGATTGACCTTTTAAAGGTCCCCAAAAACGAGAAATATTAAATTTCCTTATAATTGGATTAATGTGCCAATAAAATTTATTTGGACTTAATCCGAGACTTAATGAATCGTTTTTGGACGAAAAACGAACCCGAAAGTCGGTAATATGCGGTGCAACGAGGACCGCACATTAAAAAATATAAATAAGGACTTAAAAATCAGATTTTGGGATATTTTCACTCCCACTTGCCCTTGGTTCAGCCGTTCAAAGAGAGAAAGAGGGAGAAGAGAAAAAAAAAAGAATTCTTAAGCCTTTCTCCGGCGATTTCTCCGCCTTCCGTCACTCGGATTCCGTCGAGCTAGAAGGGAGAAGTAATCTACTCGTCGAGGGCTTCGTCTACGTACCAAAAATAAGGCGTTTCACCGAAGATCCAAAGGTGGAGTTTGGGGAAAGTCTTGGATTTTGGGTGATTTTGGTGTATAGAGATTGCCTACATCTCTATTGAGGTAGGGGTAAATCCTATCTTGGATCATTCTACTCTAGGTGTAGCTAGAATAAGGGTATACATAAATATATGCATGAGTAATAATGTATATATGTGATTTATGGTTTGTGTCTACAAGGTGTTTGTTTAAATGCCTTAGTTGATAAATGGGTGTTATTTCAATTATATTGTGATAACATATTTGTGTGTATAGAGATAATTGAAATTTATGCTCTATGTTGTCAAGATATAACTTTGATGTGTTGATATGAATATGTGGTTTGGTAGTTATATGCACTTGATATAATTGCCATGAAGTTATGACATGTTGAACATGTGGATACATTGCTCATGTGGTAGATGTTGCATTTTGAGCATTTTCATGGCATCACATTCATGGGACTATTGCATGAGTGTTGGTGTGTGGGAGATGCATGGATATAATCAACACCTTGGTTGGTGGTTGATATGTGGGCTTGGAAATGTGGACCGATGGTCACATGGAGTCACATGATTGCATTGCATAAGGAAAAACTTGTGTTGGGTATAGCAAGAAGGGGCATGACGACTTCCTTGGGTGCAAAACCCTAAACCACTTGGTTGAGTCACTTGGCCGGCGGTGAGATTCCAGAAAAGTGACACGGTGTACGGAACCGGCGGTGTGATTCCGAAAATCCGTTGCCCAAAGAAAACACAAGGGTTTTGGTTATAAAAACACCCATTCAATGGGTAGATTCCAATGATGATCGGATTTCATAACGATCATTGGAAGGGTTTTTCCGTCAATAGACGGGGTGCATTACACTTTGGCGTTGCATTGTGTTGCGTGAGTCGGTGGGGACTCGGGTTGAAATGCATGGGTGAGTGTCACTTCATTCCATGGCATGGCATTGTTGCATTCCATCATAGAATGCATAAGTATGTGAAATGTTAAGTGATATGTTTATGTTATGATTACATGAGCATGTGCATCTAGGGGGAGAGTAACCTCTATAGGTTTATCTCTACTGGGCGTTGTGCTCACCCTATACGGGAAACCATTTTCAGGTGTCGGGTTTACACCGGCGATTGGCTCCCATGGAGAGCATCAAGCATGAAGGGGGCCGGCTTGTGGCCTTAGTTTAAGTTTTGTAAAACCTTTAACAAAATTCCATTTTGATGTATATATATTATGGAATGAATTGTAATAGAGATTGTATGAGTTGGGTATTATATGGAAAATCTCATTAAACATGTATTGAATGAGTTTGGAGTGTATGGGGTAGCTTTAAGGATGGTTTGGAGGGGGAAGAAATCCATTTTTATGCTCACAGTCTGAAAACCTACCGGAAGGTGTGTGTCGGACTTCCGGAAGGTTTTGCTAAAAACCCCAGCTTGCCTTGCTCACAGCTAATACCTTCCGGAAGGTTTTGCCCACTGGAATGAACCTTCCGGAAGATTTTAGCTACTGGAGTAAAACCTACCGGAAGGACCTGTCTACTGGAGTGGACCTTCCGGAAGGTTTTGCCTTGGGTTTCTTTTTGACTGCCGAGTTCTTCCGGAAGGTTTTGTTTTCTGGAATGAACCTTCCGGAAGGTTTTGGCTACTGGAATGGACCTTCCGGAAGGTTTTTGCTACTGATGTCGACCTTCCGGAAGTTCTTGAAATTGATCTTTTTCATGTAACAGTTCCTTCAGTGACCTTCCGGTAGGTGTATGTCGACCTTCCGGAAGGTTTTTCCAAAAAACTTGAAATTTTCAAAATGCTTAACCATGCTTTTGGGCTTTGTTTTCTTTGACTTCTATGACATAAATGGAGGTATAATTGACCTTGTGGATGGTAAATCTGATTAAAAGCATGTGAGTGACGTGGTGTCGGGTTATACGACTATCACGAGTATTTCCGCGGGTTGATGGGTTATCAACGGGACCCCCGGATTTTGGGGTGTCACAGCTTGGTATCAGAGCATAGGTTTACGATAAACCTAGGGCTTGATGGGCATGGGTTTAGACCATTACATTCCATGTGCATACATGTTAATTGTTGTTTGCTATATGTTATGTGCTACATGACATGTGAATTATATACATGGTAGAATGTATATGTAAAGGAACACATTAGGTTAGAAAACATAACCTTGGGTTCGGAATAAGGGATGAACGGAGTGGTTCATGGTATAAATGTCTACTAGTGGGTGGCATAAGCATTACTAGTGAGACAATGAGAGGAATTCTCAAAGTTTCAATCTTGATCCCTATTTTCGGGATACCTTGTGAGACTTGTTTGCTATCTGACAAATATAGATGGCTAGTCGAGGAAGGGGACGCCGAGGCGGTGGGAGAACTAATCAACAACCACCGGCCTTCGATCAACAGGCCTTTAATGAGACTATGGGCATGATGGCAGCTACGGTTGCACACCGGGGAGGTATGAGTAACCTCCAACAGTTCAAGGCACATAAACCTCCAGTTTTTACGGGAGGGGCGGATCCTATGGTGGCTGACCATTGGTTCCGGCAAGTAACAAAGATCTTGAAGGCAATGGGAATCACTTCCGACGCCAGTAAGATAACACTAGCTGCATTCCAGCTAGAAGGAGAATCCCAAGTGTGGTGGGATTGGGTCTCGGGCACAAAGGATCTTGAGACTATGACATGGGAAGAGTTCAAGGAGCTCTTCATGGGCAAGTATTTCCCACCGGTCATGCGACATGCAAAGGCCCGGGAGTTTCTGGAATTGAAACAAGGAAACATGACGGTGATGGAATACGTGGCGAAGTTCACAGAACTAGCACGTTTCGCCGATGATTACGTAGCCACAGCTGTGGCTAAGGTAAGAAGGTTTGAGGAAGGCTTGAAGCTTTCCATTCGGGGGAAAATTGTAGGTCTTCTCCTACAAGATCTGGATTTAATGATCACGACGGCCATGGCTATTGAACGAGAGGTGGATGACGCGAGGAATATTCGCGAGGGTGGTACTAAGGACAAGAAGAAGGAGGGACCATACTCTTCTTCTAGTGCGGGAAAGAGGCAGAGAACTTTTACTCCGCAGGGACAGCAAGGGCAGAGCCGCGGCTATCAAAGCCAAGGCCAGGGTCAATCCTCCCAAGGTGGGAGAAATCAGAGGCCTTCCTACCAGGCAGGCCAACGGACTTGCTATCATTGCCACCAACCGGGGCACATGAAGCGGGATTGTCCTCAGAGGCAGGGATCCCAGAGTTATGGGGCATCCCAGTCCCAGTCTTCAGTGGGGCACACACAGACACCTTATGTTCCTCCCTACCCCACTACAGGCCAGGGAAGCCAGTACCAGTTCCAGGGTGCTGCACAGACCCCTACTACATCACGTGCGAGTGCCACGCAATCAGGCCAGATGGGCCAGAGTTTGGGTCGAGGCCGAGGACAGGGCTTACAAGCCGGTACTTCAGGGACCCAGGGGCGTGTCTACGCCATGACGCCACAGACTGAACCGGCAGATTTGTCGGTGATACAGGGTACATTCTTACTCTCTCGTTTATGGGCTAGGGTATTATTTGATTCTGGTGCATCACATTCATTTATTGCTGCATCTTGTGTGAAAGACTTGGGCTTAGAGGTTGAGACCTTGGAGGAGCCATTGCATGTGAGTTCTCCCCTAGGTGCTAGGGTGAGGGTTGGTCAGATATGTCGGGGTTGTGAGTTAGAGATCTCTGGGATTCTACTCACCGTTGACCTTAGGGTCATGGACATGTCGGAGTTTGATGTCATCCTAGGGATGGATTGGTTGACGGCACACCGTGTTGTGATAGACTGTGATCGGAAGAGGGTCACTGCTTATACGCCTGAGGGTGTTTGTTTCAAGTTCCAGGGGGACAAGCATGGTGCTTTACCCCAAGGGGTGTATGACTCCCGATGGCACGGGCAGTTGATGGGTTGGCTAGCAAGCCTTACCCTAGAGAACGAGGAGAGGCAGGAGTTGGGTCTACCTCGAGTGGTTTGTGAATACGAGGATGTTTTTCCGGATGAACTACCGGGATTACCTCCACATAGGGATGTAGACTTTACCATTGAGTTACATCCTGGCACTTCGCCCATTTCTATGACTCCACATAGGATGGCGCCTGCTGAGTTGCAAGAACTCAAGGTCCAATTGCAGGAATTGTTGGACAGGGGATTCATTAGACCGAGTACCTCACCATGGGGCGCTCCGGTGTTATTTGCAAAGAAGAAGGACAACACCCTTCGACTCTGCATAGATTACCGGCAGTTAAATAGGGTTACTATCAAGAACAGGTACCCTTTGCCGAGGATTGATGACTTGTTTGATCAACTGAGAGGGGCGCGGGTCTACTCCAAAATAGATCTACGTACCGGTTACCATCAGTTGAGGGTTAGGGAGGCAGATATCCCTAAGACGGCGTTCAGAACGCGGTATGGGCATTACGAGTTTACTGTCATGCCTTTCGGATTGACGAATGCCCCGGCGGCATTCATGGATCTCATGCATAGGGTGTTCCAACCCTACCTTGATCAATTTGTCGTAGTCTTTGTTGACGACATCTTGATCTATTCCAAGTCTGAGGAGGAGCATGAGGGTCACTTGAGGATCGTTCTTCAGATCTTGAGAGACCATCAGTTGTATGCCAAGTTCAGCAAGTGTGAGTTTTGGCTGACTGAGGTGAAGTTTTTGGGACATGTAGTGTCGGCTTCGGGTGTATCCGTAGACCCGGAGAAGGTCGAGGCGGTGATGAATTGGGAGAGGCCGAAGTCAGTTTTCGAGATACGCAGTTTCTTGGGATTGGCTGGGTATTATCGGCGGTTTATCGAGGACTTCTCTAGGTTAGCTGCACCTATGACGAAGTTGACTCGGAAGGAGGTTAAGTTTGAGTGGAATGATTCTTGCGAGAAGGCATTCCAGGAGTTGAAGAGGAGGCTTACTTCAGCTCCTATATTGATAGTCCCAGAAAGGGGACAGAGGTACACAGTCTATTGTGATGCCTCTAAGGACGGGCTCGGATGTATGTTGATGCAGTCCGGGAGGGTCGTGGCTTATGGTTCTCGACAGTTAAAGAACCACGAGCAGAATTACCCTACGCATGATATGGAGTTGGCGGCTATTGTCTTTGCCTTGAAGGCTTGGCGCCACTACCTGTATGGTGAGCAGTTTGAGGTGTTTTCAGACCACAAGAGTCTGAAGTACATCTTTACACAGCGGGACCTCAACATGAGGCAACGCAGATGGATGGAGTTTCTGGAAGATTACGACTTCACGTTGCATTACCATCCTGGTAAGGCAAATGTGGTGGCTGACGCACTTAGCCGAAAGTCGAGGGGAGTCTTGGCTAGTATGGCTTCCCGGGAGTGGGAAATGCTCGAAACTGTGGGACAGTTTGGGCTACATTACATGGGGCAGGCTCAGGGTACCCTGGGAAGTTTGGTGGCTACGCCTTCCCTACTGAGCAGAGTGATTGAGTCTCAGGGGCAAGACCCAGAGATAGTGTCCATTAAGGACCGGGTGCAGTCGGGTACAGGTGACGAGGGCTGGGCCATTCATTTGGATGGTAGTCTTCGGTATAGGGGAAGGATTGTGGTTCCCCAATCTCCAGATCTAAGGGAGGAGATTCTTAGGGAATTTCATTGTTCCCGTTTTGCAGTTCATCCAGGGGGCACGAAGATGTATCATGATCTTCGTCGCCAGTATTATTGGAATGGGATGAAGAGACAAGTTGGTGAAATTGTTGGGAGATGTCTCACATGTCAGCAAGTGAAGGCTGAACACCAGAGACCAGCGGGATTACTCCAGCCTTTGGAGGTAGCTGAGTGGAAGTGGGAGCATGTCACGATGGATTTTGTGACTCACTTGCCACGGACATCGCGGGGACATGATGCGGTGTGGGTGATAGTGGACCGGCTTACGAAGTCGGCACACTTCTTGGCTGTGCGGATGACCTTCACATTGGAGGAATTCTGTAGGTTATATATACGGGAGATTGTCCGATTGCATGGGGTGCCCGTATCTATAGTATCGGATCGGGATCCCAGATTCACATCTCATTTTTGGGAGAGTTTCCAGCGAACCATGGGGACTCAGTTGATGATGAGCACTGCTTTTCATCCCCAGACGGACGGTCAGTCTGAGAGGACCATCCAGACACTAGAGGACATGCTGCGGGCATGCGTCCTAGACCTCAAGGGAAGCTGGGAAGATCACTTACCCTTGGTAGAGTTTGCCTATAACAATAGTTATCAGGCGAGCATACAGATGGCACCCTATGAGGCATTATATGGGAGGCCTTGTAGATCTCCGGTTTGTTGGACGGAGGTTGGAGAGAGACCCTCTACGGGTCCTGAGTTGATTAGAGACACCTCAGAGAAGGTGAACTTGATACGGAGGCGTCTTCTCACGGCTCAGAGCCGGCAGAAGAGCTACGCCGACAGACGGCGGAGACCTCTAGAGTTTGAGGTGGGTGATCATGTATTCTTGAAGGTTATGCCTACGAGAGGAGTGGTCAGGTTCGGCAAGCGGGGAAAACTGTCGCCGAGATATATCGGGCCCTTCGAGGTACTCGAGAGGGTTGGTGCAGTTGCTTACCGATTGGCGTTACCGCCTGATTTAGCAAGTGTTCACGCAGTATTCCATGTCTCTATGCTCCGGAAATACACACCAGATCCGACTCATGTGGTGGATTGGGGCGAGCTTGTTGTTGATACAGATGGGACCTTCGAGGAGGGACCGGTACGTATCATGGATAGCCGGGAACAGGTTTTGCGAGGCAAGACCGTGAGGTTAGTGAAGGTGCTTTGGCAGCACCGGGGAGTAGAGGAGGCAACATGGGAGCGTGAGGACACCATACGTGCCAATTACCCTTTCCTGTTTGAGGATAGAGGTACATTTTCATACTTACGGCTTGGTATAGAGAGTATATTACTTGTTGCATATGCATGCTATTAAATGTATATGTGTATGTGAATTTCAGGGACGAAATTCTTTTAAGGGGGGGAGAATGTGAAACCCGGGAAAATTTGAAATTTTTCTGAAAAAGGGCAAAACGGTAATTTGCCATTACTGCACGTATTTGAAATACATATGTTCTAGACCTCGGATGAGGAAACGGAGTGCGTCGTTGGATTCGCAACGCGAATTCTAGTGACCACCAGAAAATTCGTTGAATTTCGAGATAGTCGGATTTTGCACGTAGTTCGAGACGACTGCGTGGCGATTGACCTTTTAAAGGTCCCCAAAAACGAGAAATATTAAATTTCCTTATAATTGGATTAATGTGCCAATAAAATTTATTTGGACTTAATCCGAGACTTAATGAATCGTTTTTGGACGAAAAACGAACCCGAAAGTCGGTAATATGCGGTGCAACGAGGACCGCACATTAAAAAATATAAATAAGGACTTAAAAATCAGATTTTGGGATATTTTCACTCCCACTTGCCCTTGGTTCAGCCGTTCAAAGAGAGAAAGAGGGAGAAGAGAAAAAAAAAAGAATTCTTAAGCCTTTCTCCGGCGATTTCTCCGCCTTCCGTCACTCGGATTCCGTCGAGCTAGAAGGGAGAAGTAATCTACTCGTCGAGGGCTTCGTCTACGTACCAAAAATAAGGCGTTTCACCGAAGATCCAAAGGTAGAGTTTGGGGAAAGTCTTGGATTTTGGGTGATTTTGGTGTATAGAGATTGCCTACATCTCTATTGAGGTAGGGGTAAATCCTATCTTGGATCATTCTACTCTAGGTGTAGCTAGAATAAGGGTATACATAAATATATGCATGAGTAATAATGTATATATGTGATTTATGGTTTGTGCCTACAAGGTGTTTGTTTAAATGCCTTAGTTGATAAATGGGTGTTATTTCAATTATATTGTGATAACATATTTGTGTGTATAGAGATAATTGAAATTTATGCTCTATGTTGTCAAGATATAACTTTGATGTGTTGATATGAATATGTGGTTTGGTAGTTATATGCACTTGATATAATTGCCATGAAGTTATGACATGTTGAACATGTGGATACATTGCTCATGTGGTAGATGTTGCATTTTGAGCATTTTCATGGCATCACATTCATGGGACTATTGCATGAGTGTTGGTGTGTGGGAGATGCATGGATATAATCAACACCTTGGTTGGTGGTTGATATGTGGGCTTGGAAATGTGGACCGATGGTCACATGGAGTCACATGATTGCATTGCATAAGGAAAAACTTGTGTTGGGTATAGCAAGAAGGGGCATGACGACTTCCTTGGGTGCAAAACCCTAAACCACTTGGTTGAGTCACTTGGCCGGCGGTGAGATTCCAGAAAAGTGACACGGTGTACGGAACCGGCGGTGTGATTCCGAAAATCCGTTGCCCAAAGAAAACACAAGGGTTTTGGTTATAAAAACACCCATTCAATGGGTAGATTCCAATGATGATCGGATTTCATAACGATCATTGGAAGGGTTTTTCCGTCAATAGACGGGGTGCATTACACTTTGGCGTTGCATTGTGTTGCGTGAGTCGGTGGGGACTCGGGTTGAAATGCATGGGTGAGTGTCACTTCATTCCATGGCATGGCATTGTTGCATTCCATCATAGAATGCATAAGTATGTGAAATGTTAAGTGATATGTTTATGTTATGATTACATGAGCATGTGCATCTAGGGGGAGAGTAACCTCTATAGGTTTATCTCTACTGGGCGTTGTGCTCACCCTATACGGGAAACCATTTTCAGGTGTCGGGTTTACACCGGCGATTGGCTCCCATGGAGAGCATCAAGCATGAAGGGGGCCGGCTTGTGGCCTTAGTTTAAGTTTTGTAAAACCTTTAACAAAATTCCATTTTGATGTATATATATTATGGAATGAATTGTAATAGAGATTGTATGAGTTGGGTATTATATGGAAAATCTCATTAAACATGTATTGAATGAGTTTGGAGTGTATGGGGTAGCTTTAAGGATGGTTTGGAGGGGGAAGAAATCCATTTTTATGCTCACAGTCTGAAAACCTACCGGAAGGTGTGTGTCGGACTTCCGGAAGGTTTTGCTAAAAACCCCAGCTTGCCTTGCTCACAGCTAATACCTTCCGGAAGGTTTTGCCCACTGGAATGAACCTTCCGGAAGATTTTAGCTACTGGAGTAAAACCTACCGGAAGGACCTGTCTACTGGAGTGGACCTTCCGGAAGGTTTTGCCTTGGGTTTCTTTTTGACTGCCGAGTTCTTCCGGAAGGTTTTGTTTTCTGGAATGAACCTTCCGGAAGGTTTTGGCTACTGGAATGGACCTTCCGGAAGGTTTTTGCTACTGATGTCGACCTTCCGGAAGTTCTTGAAATTGATCTTTTTCATGTAACAGTTCCTTCAGTGACCTTCCGGAAGGTTTTTCCAAAAAACTTGAAATTTTCAAAATGCTTAACCATGCTTTTGGGCTTTGTTTTCTTTGACTTCTATGACATAAATGGAGGTATAATTGACCTTGTGGATGGTAAATCTGATTAAAAGCATGTGAGTGACGTGGTGTCGGGTTATACGACTATCACGAGTATTTCCGCGGGTTGATGGGTTATCAACGGGACCCCCGGATTTTGGGGTGTCACAGGGGTTTCTGTATAAGGACCATCATACTTTTACAAGGAGAAAACCAGTTGTTTGCATGTCCCACCAATAATTTAACCTAATCCGACAGTTTATATATATGGATCCTAATATTAAAAACCTGGGATTAAGATAGTTTGACTACATACTTGCAGTGCCTGAAATAGATTATTCAAAGTCTTTTTTCTTTTGGTCAGATTATTCAAAGTCTAAATGCACCTAATTAAACCGCGTAGAAAAACCAGGTATTCAACGAGAAAAATAGATAAAATAGGAAGAGAAAATAATTAAGAAATAAAGATAAAATGGTATTTACGCTGGATAATATGGAGTAGGAACCAAAAATGCATCACCAGGATCAGCCAGGCAAAAGGCCACCGTTTCCTGAGCTCCAGTAGCTCCTCCACTCATGACAATCCGGTCGGGGTCGAATGTGACTCTATTTCCTCTCACTTTCCCCATAAACTTCGCCACAGCCTGTAATTTAACATGCACCAAATGTAAGATTCAAATCAAATTGTTCTAAAATATATACTACTGTCATGATCGATGATTCAAAGATTCATACATTTCTGAACTCTGGAAGGCCATGATAATCCTGAAATATAGCAATATCCTTGAAGTCACTAGCTCCTTCTGCTGTGCATATGGATGCTTTTGGATTATTGACAACCCACTCTTTGATTAAATCAAAGGAAAGCTGAAAATAAAATAGAAAAATATAATTAGCAATATGATTGAGAAACATATTTCATGTAGTCAACTCAATATAGTTAGGATAAGGGTATTGTTGAGTTGAGTTAGAGTTGCGTATTATTTTTTTGAAAAGAACAGGTAGTAAGTAGTACTGACTATTGTTGTTACCTGGTTTTCTGCAAGACCCATCTGAATAACACCATGAGGATTAAGGGTAGGATGGTAGGGATCACTGTCGTACGCCTTCCAACCATCGAAGTAGGGAGAGTCTTCGCCATGTCCATTGTTCGTTGCTATTTTAGACAACAACTGGTTTTGGTTGCTCGAATTGAGCTTCATTTTCGTTCGGAGTTTAAAAATTTCTCAAATATGCTGCAAAGTAGTTGAGGGTTGGGGAAGAGAGCTGGAAGAGTACTGAATTTATAAGGAGAAGAAGGGGGGTGGTTGGTTGGTTGATTTTTCAGTAAACGTAATTGCTTGCGTTATACTTTTTTTTTTTTTATGAGGTCAAGACTGCAACTTCCTCACTGGTTTCGATCTATGTATTTGTAGTGGCATTTGATTGGCATTTATACTTGCATGTTTGGGACGTTCTTCGAAAGAAGAAAAAGCTTTTGACAAACGAAGGTTCGTGTAAAAGACCAACCACACCATTAAATACTCTAGGAATCAAATTGATATTTTAGAAACCAAACTAACAAAACATGCATACTTTGAGAACCAAAAATGTTATTAACACCTTTTTTTCTTTGGTAATTGCATGAATCTATCTTTCAAAGGTTAATTAAGCATCTTATTTTCCACATTTAGCATACTATGCATGTAACTGTGAGGAAGTCTAATTGAATGAAAACCATGTGGTTGGCACCCTTTCGGGGCATCCTAGGGACATTCTCGGAAAGAAAACGTGAACAATGTCGATGGATGTTCAAGGGCATAGTAAGAAACAATACTCTCCACACGCAACCTCCACCAACCAACCCCCCCCCCCCCCCCCCCCAAAAAAAAAAAAAAAAAACCACACAAAAGTAGGATAATTACAATGGGAGTGTCGAATATTTATATTTATTCTCTAAGCACCACCTGATATTTTAATTTTGACATGGATGTCTCTTGACATTACAAAAATTTTACATCAAAAATCATTCTAGCATCGAAAAAGATGATTTGGGGAAAAATAATGCTCAAAAAAGGATTGTTTTCCTCCTGAAGAATTAGAATTCAAAAAGAAAAAAGAATAATATGAAGGTTAGTGAAGCTCCAAAGCATAGAGGAACCAGTAACGTAAGGGGTAACATAAAAGAATATCTAAAGGACATCATGAAAATTATATCGCATGCTTGCACAGATATCCAGTGAAACTAGCAAATGCTTATATAATTTATTTTCAAGTGGGGAGATAACAGCTACGCAAGACGGGGTGGTTTGTGTTGGGGAAGGAGGCGGACGACAACGCCTAGCACATGCTAAGGGATAGCCAGCCAGATCCCACAGGACCCCCCCTCCCCCTCTTCCCCTTCCCTCCTCCATTCTTTAGGAATAAGTAGAGCTGTCAAAATTCGACACGACATGATTAACCAACATGAATTAAACTGGTTTGGGTGAGATCTTAACGGGTTTGGGTGGTAAATAGTTGACTCACTATACACGTTTAATAAACGGGTCGTGTTTGGGTGAGACCTGCCAAACCGTTTATCACACGTTTACTTGTTTAAATAAAATTAATATAATAATAAATTAATAATTATTTTAAAAAATTAGCCAAAAAAAAGTAAAACAATAGTTCAAACACAAATGAGGGGAGATGGGGAGCAGTTCAAACTTCAAAGACAAAGGCAAACCAATGTCTTTTGTTTTTGTCCCACATCGACAAATGAGGGGGAGATGAGGAGGGCTGACTTGCCTATAAAAGTCAGCGGCCTCTTACCTTTTTTTTTTGCCTTCAAGTCTGATTTTTATGTGAGATTTGACTAGAAATTTCTCTTTTTTGAGATAAGTACAACTGACAATAAAAAAAGTAGAGTATTAAAATTTATTGATATAATTTTTTTTAAATTAAATGAGTTAAACAAGTCGTGTCGTGTTACCCGTTTATTAAACGGGTCGTGTTCGTAATGAGATTTTTTATACGTTTATTAAACATGCTGTGTACGGGATTACATGTTTTTCACCCGTCACCCGTTTAACCTTACACGTAACCATTTAACCCGACATGTTTGACACCCTTAGAAATAAGTAGTCATCTTCCATAAAACCTTTTCATTATGGTCCCATTGTTATTTATCAAACATCATGGTAACTCAAAATAAACCAAACTTTCCTGGGATATGACTGTAATTTACCCCTTATAGTATCACTTTCGTATTTTCCAAGGAATCCCTAAAACTTCAACACGGATATTGCCAGTCCAATCAGTAGAGCCAAAAAAGTTTGGTCCATCACATATGTCCCAATGTTGTCTGCTTAGCTTGGCAAAGTTTTGGTAGCGTCTGACTTTAAACCTTGTAAAATTTTGCTTTTGCTTCCTATCAACAATTATATATTATTAATAATCTCAAAAAATAACCCAAGTGATAATAAGGAAGGACAAACTGCAAATTTAAATATCCTGACTTTAAATTTTAATAATTTTTTGATGCTAGACCATGATTTACCTCTCATAAATGCTCTAATCTCGATGTGAATAATCTATCTTTGATTAGATTGAAGACAAAATTAATCGAGATATGCATCAATTCCGTCCCAAAATCAACACATTCAAACACCTAACCGAAACCTCGAAACGGTTGCCTCTCTGTCATTCTATATAAATAATAATGCTTTGAATGCTAAAAATATTTGGCCCAATCCACTTGTAGTAGACTAGAAGGTTCTACTAGTGGTCTTCTAATACGCAACTGCTTACTCATGATTTTTTTTTTTATTACAAAGTGTTTGGACTTATACTGACTACTCTCTCAAGCAACTTACTCATAATTTATAGTCCCTTCTAAGATCATCTCCAAGAGACTCAATAAGCCCTCCCCTTTAGCTATTTTAGATAGCTTATCCCTAAAAATCCACTCCAACAGGCTAGCTAATTGGCTATCCATTTCCCATAGCCCTCATTTCCCTCGCCACACCAAGCTAGCCTATCTCCCTCGCCAGACTCTGCCTCCCTCAACTCTCTTCGTCTCTCTGCCTCCCTCGCCTCTCTTCACTCTGTTCACTCTCTTCAACTCTCTGCCTCCCTCGCCTCCCTCGCCTCCTCTCTGCCTCCCTCGTCTCTCTGCCTCCCTCGTCTCTCTGCCTCAACCGACTGTGATGAGCTCTCAACACCCATCGATCAAAATCTGATTATGAAGGGTCTCAAAATCTGAAAACCCCAATATCTGAAAACTCCAAAATCTGAAAATCCCAAAATCCCAAAATAGGCACCGACTGAGGCACCGACTGAAACTCCCTCATTTCCCTCGCCACAGCAAGCTAGCCCATTCAGCTCTTCGTCTCTATGCCTCCCTCACCTCTCTTCACTCTCTTCGTCTCTCTGCCTCCCTCTTCGTCTCACTGAAGCTCCACAGCATAGAGCCTCCATCACAGGTCCACCGAAAACAAATTGAAGCTTCACCGTCTGAATCTGCACCGTCTGAAGCTTCACCGAGAGCCTGAAGCTTCACCGAGAAGGCTGAGACACGAAAAGGTCCACCGTCTGGCTCCACCGTCTGAAGCAACCGACTGAGATTTGGGTATGCTGGGATTTGGATTGTGTATTAGATTTGGGTATGTTGGGTATTTGGATTGTGTATTAGATTTGGGTATTTGGAATTCTAAGAACCAGATTGTGTATTAGATTGTGTATTTGGATTGTGTATTAGATTTGGGTATTTGGATTAGATTGTGTATTGGATTGTGATTTGTGTATTGTATTGGATTGTGATTTGTGTATTGGATTGATTTGTGTATTGGATTGTGATTTGTGTATTGGATTGGATTGTGTATTGAAGGGAAATTATTTGATGGGGTTTCGATTGACAATGAGTTTCTATTGACAGTGAGTACATTATGTTTGATAATGCCAGATTTTGTACATAATGTTTATATATAACAACATTGAAGCACTGAATTTTGATCAAGCAAAGCAACCTTTGGCCTGTCATTTTTTTAAGCTTCTGAAACATGAGTTTATACACAATGATTCTGATGTACATCTGAGTTTGATAATGCCAGATTTTGTGATTGACTCACAATTCGTGCAACTATTAGTTAGTACTTCCTTTTTAATTTGGTAGTTTTAAAGAACTCTATAGGCTATAATTTGATGTAATTGAAGTTATTTGATGGTTGTGGACTGGAGTTGAGTATTCCACCCTCTTTCTCCCTGGGATGGGTTATTGTTTATTAAAAGAAAAGTTGTAATCACACACACACATCAGGGGAAAAGAGAATTGGATACAATGTTATGGTTATTAAAAGAAAAGTTGTAATCACACACACACACACATCAGGGGGAAAGATTGTGCATTCACAGGTTATGTATATATTGATACTTTTTAAATGGAGTTGTAAGGGAAATTATTTGATGGTGTTCAAAAACAAAAGAAGGAATCCATAAGCTATTCATCCTAGTAAATACCATCAACTGCCTTTTCCAGTAGAATGTCATGTTTACTGTACATCTATTTTTTCTTCAATTCCAATTGACTCAATCACACTTTCCAGTCTCCAAACATAAGTATGTGCCCTGATCTTTGTGGTCAATTGTTTTTTACAGTATAGTACCTCATCATCTATATTTGCAAAGCACAAACTGCCTATCTCATGGATCCATTCCATCATGGTGCGTACTTCACCAATCTCATGCACGATGGAATACATTTAGATGATGAGGTTATAGGTCAATCTTCACCAATATCTCCTCAAGTAGACTCCACCACCAAAAAACAACGAGGTGGCAATTTTACATCAGAGGAAGACATTATGATAATCTCGGCGTGACTTAATATTAGTTTGGATGCTGTGCAAGGAAATGAGCAAAAATCTAAGACATATTGGCAAAGGGTTAACGAGTTCTTCCACGAATACAAACCTAAGTCATGCCCTATTCGTAGTCAAAATTCTTTGATGAATCGTTGGTCGGCAATTCAGCTAGCCACCAACAAATTTTGTGGGTGCTTTGCACAGATAGAAAGACTGAATCAAAGTGGTTTGATAGAGAAAGACAAGGTAATGAGTTAATATTTTCTTACAAAATAGTTATCTTTTAATGACATGATAATGAGTTTTGTTGTAAAATTTTTCAGATTCGTGATGCCAAGAACTTGTACAAGGAACTCCATAAATCTTCTTTTCCGTTTGAACATTGTTGGAATGAGTTAAGATATCAACCAAAATGGATGGAAGATTCTCAAACAAAGAAGAAAAAATCAAAACATAATGCTACTCCTGGCAGCTCCGTGCCTTCTACACCGGACTCCGTAAATTTAGGAGATGACTGTGGGTCCTATGGATCCTTAGACAGACCACCGGGCAGGAAAGCTGAGAAAGCGCGACTCCGAAAATCCAAGAGCAAAGAAACTGGAGGTGATGCAAAAAATGCTGAACTCGTTAATCTGTTAGCAGTGATGCAGGAAGAGAAAAAAGTAACGAATGAGAAGAAATTTGAAATGATGGAAAAATGTTATCTTCAAGAACAGCAACGTCTAGTACACGAGGAGCAACGTCTAGTACACGAGGAGCAACGTCTACTACAAGAGAAAGAGAAAATGAAAATTGAGCAAATGAAAGAGGAAGATCGAATAATGTCGATGGATACGAGTTGCATGCCTCCGTTGCAAGCTGAATATTATCAACGCCGCCAAATGGAAATATCGGGAAAGAAGATGTAATTTTTTTTTATTAATAGACAAAGATATTTAAATAGCCAAGATCATGGTACAAGTACTATAATAACATTTGCTTAAGTAGTGCCTAGTAATTTTCATGCATATTCCACTGATGCTCGACTAGATCAGCTTGGAGTTTGGAATGAGTTTATTTGTCTCTAATACAATGTTGAGTATTAATAAATTGGAGTAGTTCTGAACTCCGTTCAGGTATGACTGTGGCAGTGGGACTCTCATCCATTGTATCATAAGTAAAGTCCAACTCATTAGCGTTCCGCTCATCCTCGACAATCATGTTATGTAATATTATGCATGCCTTCATAATATCTTTAAGCACTTCAAGTTTCCATAAACGTGCTGGTCCACGCACTATAGCAAATCGTGCTTGGAGCACTCCAAATGCTCGCTCAACATCCTTTCTTGCTGACTCTTGACATTTTGCAAAATGTATTTGCTTATTGCCTTTTGGAGATGGAATAGTTTTGACAAATGTTGCCCATTTTGGATATATACCATCATCAAGGTAATACTCCATTGTATAATCGTTTTCGTTGACTGAGAAATTGGCTGGAGGAGCCCGACCTTCTGAAAGGAGAGCAAAAACAGAAGAACGTTCTAGTACGTTGATATCATTATGAGATCCAGGTAACCCAAAAAAGGCATGCCAAATCCACAGATCATAGGAAGCGACCGCCTCCAAAATAATTGTTGGTTCTTGGATGTGACCAGAATACATACATTTCCATGCTGTTGGACAATTCTTCCATTTCCAATGCATACAATCAATGCTACCCAACATCCCAGGAAACCCACGATTGGTACCCATTGCTAATAATCTAGCAATGTCATCGTTGTTTGTTGACCTGAGATATTCATTGGAAAAAATTGCTACTACCGCTCTCACAAATCTTTTTAAACTTTTGATTGTAGTGCTTTCGCCAATCCTCACATAATCATCAACAGCATCTGCTGCAACTCCATAAGCAAGCATCCTTATGGCGGCTGTCATCTTTTGAAGGGAAGACAAGCCAATAATCCCAGCAGCATTTTTTTTTTGGACAAAATATGGATCATAATTTTCCACCATGAATAGAATACGAAGGAAAAGGGTTCGATTCATTCGAAACCGTCTTCGAAATAAATTTGGGGGATAGATAGGCAGTTCAGCAAAATAATCACGATACAACCTCTCGTGCCCTTGAACTCGATTGCGAAAAATAACTGAATGACCTTCAATGGAACCACGACGTACACCAGAGCTTTCCTCGCTATTGACTTTGTTCATTTCAATAGCACAAATTGTTACCATCTCCAATTCGTCATCGGAGTCAGAATCGTTAAGAATCATGTTCATTACAAGATGGCGAGCCATAACATAAACACAAAGAAGAGTGTAATGCCAATAAATAGATTTGAGGTGTATGACAATAAGAGATTGAAGATCATATTTATACATATCTAAAAATATGACCGTTGCAAATATGACCGTTGTAAATATTACTCTTGAAAAATTCAAATTTTAAAATTTTGAATTTCGTGACCGCTGTAAATATGATCGTTATTAATAAAAATAAAAAAATTAAAATTTGGATGACGTGGCGTAACACATAAAAATGTGATGTCATCAATATGGTGATGACATGGCATACTATATAGTATTTTAGATTTTATTATTGAAAGTTAGTTAAAGTTAGTTGAAGTGGATAGCTAAAATAGATAGCGTTGTTGGAGTGACTTTGAAAAAGTGGTTAACTAAAGTAGATAATACAATATTTTAATATATTTTGAGTAGCTATTTTAGATAGCCTTGTTGGAGATGCTCTAATAGGATTGTTATCAAAAAATTCTTCCTTAATCAAGAGTGTTGGTAGAGATAAATTTGATATATAGACTTATTTTTTACGATAATGCATAAAAATTGGTTATTTTTGAATTCAAACCCATGACGTTACCATTATTTGTCCAATACTTTTATCGGGCAATGACCCTTCTCCATCTTAAAATTTTTTAGACAATGTTTCTTTAGTGATTGTGCATTAGTTTAGTAAGTCTTTAATTTGAAATAAAACAATACTTGATTCTTTTATTTCAGTGTGTTATTTCCTCTAATAAATTAATATATATATATTTCTCAATAGATAATATATACCGTGAATTTAAATAAGATTTATTGTATATAACTAAATCGCTCATTAATATTGGTGGGTTATATACCAAGAACAAAAATATAAAAAGGAAATTGTTAGAGAGGAGCTGAATCCATCAATGACTATGTAGGCAGGCCATGTTGTAAGCAACTTCTGTGAACCTGCTGTTTATCTAAATCAGTGCTTTTATCTAATACACAATCAACTGAATTAATATACACTCGTGATAAGCTGGCCCATTTTGGGAGACCTAGAAGAAACACCCCCCATCAAGTCTTAACTAACCTGTTTGATCTTGTCCATGATCAAACATTAGGGCACTCCTAATAATATATAGTTGTGAATGTTTTCACACACATTAATTCGTCTCTCGTACAATCAAAATTGATGGCCCTGACGCTAGTTTCTATTTTAGATATGTTTCCACAACTTTGTCTATGTAGTCACACAAGACCAAAATGAAATGGAATAGAATGGAATCAAGGTAGGAATAAATATTATTATTCCAATGTTTGACAATAATTAGAATTTAAGGCTGGAATAGAATTAAAACTAGGGGTAACTCGTGCTTGAAGGCACGTTGCATAGCTCAACATAGTGCACTCCAATTCTTTTATCACATTTTTTAGAACGGCCACTTTTCTCACATCATTATAGTATATATATTATTTTAATTTTTTATTATTTTATAAATTCTCTTTTCATTTTCACCCACATGTACACCACACTGATTTTATTAAAATTTATGGGCCTCATTCTTTATTTTATTATATATTTTCTTACAATTTTTCTAACAGTAACATGAACAGTTAATTTTCTTTTACACATTCTTTGTTCTTTCTTTTTCTTTTACAAGCTTTAATCTTTCACGTGATTGATTGCCGACCAACAGGTAATATTAATTACACTTTGCGTTTCTTTGTTTCTTTGATTATAGATCTGCCACAAAAAGTTTAGTATCAATTATGTTTCCTCCACATAACTCTACATCTTAAGTTTTTCATGCTTAAATTAGATACTTGTAAAAAATCGGGCTCACACTATCTATCCTTCTTAAAAGAATTTCGTCCCCATAATTTCTTAAATTTGAATTTAGGAAAATTGAATTATTGAAAAGTAATGATTAAATATTAATTTATTGATATAATACATTGTCGTTGTGAAATAAGAGTTGGGTTATCCACTATTTACTAAATTTATTGAAATATTCTTAAATTATCTTTGAATAATGAAGATATGTCCAAGTTATTGAATTCAATTTATTTAAAATTTGTAAGATTTAATGTATTTTTTGAATAAGATAAAATTTATTAATGTGGACAAATATTCACTATTCAAAATAATTATAGATTTTTCAAATTATACAGAGGAGTCAAACTACTAGTAAGAATGTCATTGAGTCATGTTGTATTAAATTTATATACGAACCTATGAATAGTCAAATTTGTGTTGTTTGGTTGGGTATCATATATAAATCATATTCTGAGACTTAATTCTTATTTAGTTATTTCTTTAACAAGATTATAATTACGTGGAGATGGCTTATAATTTATAGGCACAGATCCTTGGTTGAAGCGGTGGCGTGAATAGATAGGCGACTAGCTTTTTGGGGAGGATAGCTACAATTAGGATAGGTACAATTAGAAATAGTCTTGATCTTGGAGAGTGGTTATCCCGATGACTGCTCCCCACGTGCGCTAATCTTCTTGGACTCTTTGAACTTTGTACTGAGCCAAATCCACAAACTGAGCTTGACATGTCTTATAGCTAATTTGGATTTACTTAATTAATTGAGTCTAACCCAATAAAATCTTAGCTCATCAGTAACAATTTCAAAAAAAAAAAAAATCGTAGCCTGAGACCATGTACTTGTGAATAATAGAAGCAAAATGACATTTTTATTACAAAAAAAATTAATAATAACATATCAGAACAAATCAAAATATAAACTTACAGATCACCAAATAAAAAAATTAAGGGTCGATTATAATAGTTATAATTTGGTGTTAGAATTACAAAAAGTAACAATTTAGGGTGGATAATTTGGATAATCCGAGTCAAACGCCAACTCCATTTCGGGTCGTCCAATCCCGGATCATGAGACCAAAGGGGTAGCTGCTAACCGAGTACTCTTGGTTTGATCAATATGTTATCTAAGTCCTTGCACGAACAAGGGGTGAAACTATAGGGGAGTGAGGGGACATCATGTGTGGTGTCATCATCAAATCTTCCATTCTTCTAAATGATAGACTGACTTGAAGCTTGCTTTGTCCGTACTGTTTCTTTGCAGCACTGGCCTGTTGTCCCTTGGTCTGAATTACAAAGTTCTTAATCCTTCTCAGACCCAATCTCATGGTTTCATCATCCATGTTTGCAAAGCAAACCCGAAACCAACCCGGCTCGGAGCAGTGGAAAGAAGATCCTGGAGAAACATTTAGCTTAGCATCAGCAATTATCGCCCTCCACAGTTCAATTTCAGCTTCAAGAGTTGGCTCTTTGAGTAGTCTCCGAAGGTCCATCCAGAAAAATAGGCCAGCATTGCTCTTCAAGCTGCCACTGCCTACTTGTGCAAGTCCCCTGGTGAACACTCCATGCCTTGTGGCCAACTTTTTTGCACTCTCAGCAATGAATTTGTCCACAAACTTGTCGTCTGATAGCATTGATGCAATCAGATGTTGTGTTTGGGTCGACACGAGCCCAAAACTCGACATCTTGCGGGCAATGTTCACTACTGTATCGTTGTATGAGTACACGATACCAACCCTGAAGCCCGGGAAGCCCAAGTCCTTGGACAGACTATAAACAATGTGTACGAGATCGCGATTGCATTCCATTTCTTCAATTATTTCAGCGATGCTGATAAAATCAGGCTTGTTGAACACTGTGGCAGCATAGATTTCATCACAGACTAGGTGGATGTTCTTTTCATTAGTGAAGCTTAGAACACTTCTCAGGGTCTCTCTGTCTAGTATAGTGCCCAATGGGTTTGATGGATTAGTTATGATTAAGCCCTTTACTTTGATGTTGGCTTCTTGGGCTTTGGAGTATGCTGCCTCCAAGGCTGTTTTGGTGACCTTGAAATTGTTAGAGCTCTCACAAACTACTGGGAGAAGTTGTACTCCTGTTCTCCATCTCAAATCTCTGTCAAATCTGCAATCAAAAAGCCAAACTTTGAGCCAACCCAGATGCGAAAAATCTGTGAAGAAATGAAATGACCATTCAGAACATTTTAAGTTTGAAAAAACTAATTGATTTTCGAGAGACTCCGATTGGTCCATGCCAAGAAAACAATGGCTGAAATTGAAGATGGCTCTGGTGTTCCACTAGTAATCTTCAATCATTGTCCTGTTTGGTCACGGAGGTGATGAGGGGTTTCTGTATAAGGACCATCATACTTTTACAAGGAGAAAACCAGTTGTTTGCATGTCCCACCAATAATTTAACCTAATCCGACAGTTTATATATATGGATCCTAATATTAAAAACCTGGGATTAAGATAGTTTGACTACATACTTGCAGTGCCTGAAATAGATTATTCAAAGTCTTTTTTCTTTTGGTCAGATTATTCAAAGTCTAAATGCACCTAATTAAACCGCGTAGAAAAACCAGGTATTCAACGAGAAAAATAGATAAAATAGGAAGAGAAAATAATTAAGAAATAAAGATAAAATGGTATTTACGCTGGATAATATGGAGTAGGAACCAAAAATGCATCACCAGGATCAGCCAGGCAAAAGGCCACCGTTTCCTGAGCTCCAGTAGCTCCTCCACTCATGACAATCCGGTCGGGGTCGAATGTGACTCTATTTCCTCTCACTTTCCCCATAAACTTCGCCACAGCCTGTAATTTAACATGCACCAAATGTAAGATTCAAATCAAATTGTTCTAAAATATATACTACTGTCATGATCGATGATTCAAAGATTCATACATTTCTGAACTCTGGAAGGCCATGATAATCCTGAAATATAGCAATATCCTTGAAGTCACTAGCTCCTTCTGCTGTGCATATGGATGCTTTTGGATTATTGACAACCCACTCTTTGATTAAATCAAAGGAAAGCTGAAAATAAAATAGAAAAATATAATTAGCAATATGATTGAGAAACATATTTCATGTAGTCAACTCAATATAGTTAGGATAAGGGTATTGTTGAGTTGAGTTAGAGTTGCGTATTATTTTTTTGAAAAGAACAGGTAGTAAGTAGTACTGACTATTGTTGTTACCTGGTTTTCTGCAAGACCCATCTGAATAACACCATGAGGATTAAGGGTAGGATGGTAGGGATCACTGTCGTACGCCTTCCAACCATCGAAGTAGGGAGAGTCTTCGCCATGTCCATTGTTCGTTGCTATTTTAGACAACAACTGGCTTTGGTTGCTCGAATTGGACTTCATTTTCGTTCGGAGTTCAAAAATTTCTCAAATATGCTGCAAAGTAGTTGAGGGTTGGGGAAGAGAGCTGGAAGAGTACTGAATTTATGAGGAGAAGAAGGGGGGTGGTTGGTTGGGTGGTTGGTTTTTCAGTAAACGTAATTGCTTGCGTTATACTTTTTTTTTTTTTTATGAGGTCAAGACTGCAACTTCCTCACTGGTTTCGATCTATGTCTTTGTAGTGGCATTTGATTGGTATTTATACTTGCATGCTTGGGACGTTGTTCGAAGAAGAAAAAACTTTTGACAAACGAAGGTTCGTGTAAAAGACCAACCACACCATTAATCCCCTATTGAAAAACTTAACTAGGCGGCTTTGAACTTTGTCAAATATTAATTACATATTACAATTGGGGTTTTGAGGCAATTAAGTATATAATCTGTTAGAAGGTCAATCTTTCTTTATTTTATTTTTTTGGGGTTGAAGTCCTACTCAGATGGGGATGTCCTCCTTATCTCCTTTGGATCGTTGCGATCAAAAAAAAAAAAAGTCAATGTATCTCTTTTTTTTTTTTTTAGTTAATAGTATTTTTAGTTCTTAAATTATGTTTGTTTAATTAATTTGGTTCTCATCGTATTAATTTTCTCAATTTAGTCCCTAAAATTTTAATTCGTGTCATTTTAGTCCATAATCGGACAATTCGTTAGGTTTTAACGGAAGTGACAACATCTCATTCTTTTAAAAGGTATCATATGACTAGCACGTAATCATTTCGACAAAAAGTTAGTGGTCTATTTATGTATGGACCATTTAAAAAATGAATTAAATACTCTAGGGATCAAATTGATATTTTAGAAACCAAACTAACAAAACATGCATACTTTGAGAACCAAAAATGTTATTAACCTTTTTTTTTTTTTGGTAATTGCATGAATCTATCTTTCAAAGGTTAATTAAGCACCTTATTTTCCACATTTAGTATACTATGCATGTAACTGTGAGGAAGTCTAATTGAATGAAAACCATGTGGTTGGCACCCTTTCGGGGCATCCTAGGGACATTCTCGGAAAGAAAACGTGAACAATGTCGATGGATGTTTAAGGGCATAGTAAGAAACAATACTCTCCACACGCAACCTCCATCAACCAACCCCCCGCCCCCCAAACACACACAAAAGTAGGATAATTACAATGGGAGTGTCGAATATTTATATTTATTCTCTAAGCACCACCTGATATTTTAATTTTGACATGGATGTCTCTTGACATTTCAAAAATTTTACATCAAAAATCATTCTAGCATCGAAAAAGATGATTTGGGGAAAAATAATGCTCAAAAAAGGATTGTTTTCCTCCTGAAGAATTAGAATTGAAAAAGAAGAAAGAATAATATGAAGGTTAGTGAAGCTCCAAAGCATAGAGGAACCAGTAACGTAAGGGGTAACATAAAAGAATATCTAAAGGACATCATGAAAATTGAGTATACGACAGTGGAACAATTATATCGCATGCTTGCACAGATATCCAGTGAAACTAGCAAATGCTTATATAATTTATGAGTAATGCTACATTGATCAAATTTTTGGACTAAATTTAAAGTCCAAATGACATGACAGCATATTATTTGAAGTCTTTATTGGGGCCCAAATGACATGACACCAAATAAAGAAGCTCAAGTCAACTGCTATGTCATTTGGGTTCCAAATTTGATTACAAAATTTGGTCAGTGTAGCATTACTGATAATTTATTTTCAAGTAGGGAGATTGCAGCTACGCAACACGGGATGGTTTGTGTTGGGGAAGGAGGCGGACGACAACGCCTAGTACATGCCAAGGGGTAGCCAGCCAGATCCCACAGGACCCCCCTGTCGCTAGGAGTGTTAAATGTGTCGGGTTAAACGGTTACGTGTTGGGTTAAACGAGTGACGGGTGAAAAATATGTAAACTCATGCACGACCCGTTTAATAAACGGGTGAAAAACCTCAACATGAACACGAACCATTTAATAAACGGGTAACACAATACGACTAGTTTAACCCGTTTAATTTTAATTTATTATTAGCTTATTATTATATTTTTTGTGATTGTCACTAAATTAAAAAAAAAATATGTGGCTATCACTAAAAATAATATATATATATATATATATATATTGTGGTTGTCAATAAAAAAAAAATTGCCTAATTTTTAAAAATAATTATTAATTTATTATTATATTAATTTTATCTAAACGGGTTGACATGAGTCACCCGAACACGACCTGTTTATTAAACGTGTTTGACGGGTCAACCCGTTTACCACCCGAACCCGTTAAGATCTCACTCAAACCCGTTTAATTCATGTCGATTCATATCGTTTAATCGTGTCGTGTCGGACTTTGACAGACCTACTTTTCCCCTCCCCTCCTCCATTCTTTAGGAATAAGTAGTCGTCTTCCATAAAACCTTTTCATAATGGTCCCATTGTTATTTGTCAAACATCATGGTAACTCAAAAAATAAACCAACTTTCCTGGGATATGACTGTAATTTACCCCTTATAGTATCACTTTCGTATTTTCCAAGAAAACCCTAAAATTTCAACAAGGACATTGCCATTCCAATCAGTAGAGCCAAAAAGTTTGGTCCATCACATATGTCCCAATGTTGTCTGCTTAGCTTGGCAAAGTTTTGGTAGCGTCTGACTTTAAACCTTGTAAAATTTTGCTTTTGCTTCCTATCAACAATTATATATTATTAATAATCGTAACTCAAGTGAAAATAAAAACGAACTATAAACTTAAATATCTTGATTTTGAATCTTAATAACTTTTTTGAGGTTAGACCATAATTTATCTCTCATAAATATTTTAGTCTCACCATGGATAATCTGTCTTTAATTAAATTAGAGAAAAAATTAATCGAGATATGCATCAGTTCCGTCCCAAAATCAACACATTCAAACACCTAACCGAAACCTCGAAACGGTTGTCTCTCTGTCCTTCTATATATATAATAATGCTTTGAATGCTAAAAATATTTGGCCCAATCCACTTGTAGTAGACTAGAAGGTTCTACTAGTGGTCTTCTAATACGCAGCTGCTTACTCATGATTTTTTTTTTTTTTTTATTACAAAGTGTTTAGACTTGACTATTCTCTCAAGTTATTTACTCATAATTTATAGTCCCTTCTAATAGGATTGTTATCAAAAAATTCTTCCTTAATCAAGAGTGTTGGTAGAGATAAATTTGATACATAGACTTCTTTTTTACGATAATGCATAAAAATTGGTTATTTTTGAATTCAAACCCATGACGTTACCATTATTTGTTCAATACTTTTATCGGGCAATGACCCTTCTCCATCTTAAAATTTTTTAGACAATCGTTCTTTAGTGATTGTGCATTAGTTTAGTAAGTCTTTAATTTGAAATAAAACAATACTTGATTCTTTTATTTCAGTGCGTTATTTCCTCTAATAAAATCCATACCGTGAATTTAAATAAGATCCATTGTATATAACTAAGTCGCTGATTAATATTGGTGGATTATATACCAAGAACAAAAAAAAAAAAAAAAAGAAATTGTTAAAGAGGAGCTGAATCCATCAATGACTATGTAGGCAGGCCATGTTGTAAGCAACTTCTGTGAACCTACTGTTTATCTAAATCTGTGCTTTTATCTAATACACAGTCAACTGAATTAATATACACTCGTGATAAGCTGGCCCATTTTGGGAGACCTAGAAGAAACACCCCCCATCAAGTATTAACTAACCTGTTTGTTCTTGTCCATGATCAAACATTAGGGCACTCCTAATAATTATATATTGATGTTGAGTTGTGAATGCTTTCACACACATTAATTCGTCTCTCGTACAATCAAAATTGATGGCCCTGACGCTAGTTTCTATTTTAGATATGTTTCCACAACTTTGTCTATGTAGTCACACAAGACCAAAATGAAATGGAATGGAATGGAATCAAGGTAGGAATAAATATTATTATTCCAATGTTTGACAATAACTAGAATTTAAGGCTGGAATAGAATTAAAACTAGGGGTAACTCGTGCTTGAAGGCACGTTGCAATGTTAATGTTTTTGAGAAGAATGTTAGTTGTCATTAGATGAGTTTATTTGAAAACATCGGATGAACTTATTTAATATAGATTTCACTTAACTATTTAGATAAATAAATATTTGAAAAATCTTAGACCCGGACCTGATGCCCAACGCCAGACCTCGACCCCGACCCTGGACAAAGACCTGACATAGACTACAAACCCGGACCTGACCCGTGGTGGTGATGGTAGCGACAAGTGATGGTAATTAGGAATGAAAAATACTACTAAATATTGAGGAATAACAAATCCTACGTTGATGAGATTAAATATTTCATAGAAATAAGAATAAATTGTTATTACTACATGTCAAACATTGGAACGAACATTACTAAGTAATGGTCATTCCATTCTTATGAAGTTCGAAAAACTTGAAAATTTTTGGTCAGCCATGTGGGTGGCTCACATATGTGTTTCCGGGTCTAGTATGATTTTCTGGGTCAGCCATGTGGGTGGCTGTTTTGTGTTTTCAAGTCCTAGTGTTTTATTTTTTTTTTCTCTGGGTCAGCTAGAAAGAATAATTCAACCCCCTCGTGGTGTCAAAAGTCAAAACATGGAAATTTGGCCCATGGAGTGCTTGAAATTTGAAAACCTACCTTGTACTATCTTAGAATGGAATCTATTAAAGAGACGGAGACTATTTGACTTTTGCTTTGAAATGGTACATTACAATTTGACAAATTATAAAATACCAAAGCACCATAATAATTTCTAATTTCTCAACATAATTTAACTATTTCAAGTTCAGTAGTCCAAGGAAGACAAGACCCAACCGAAAAGAAGGGATAAGTATAGAGAAAACTAGATAAAACATCATATACAAAAGGATTAAGACCTCTACTTTGGGTTTTGTTTTTTTTTTTTGGGGGGGGGGGGGGGGGGGGGGGGGAAGGGAGATGTCAGATCCAGATTTAAGACTGGAAAAGTCATTCTTATTGGTCGTCAAAAAAAATCATATTACTTTTAAATTTTGCAAAGCCGAGAAATATATTTTAACCCTTCAAGGTACCCTTCACGAATGTTTTAAAAAAATTGAAAGTCCAAGTAAGAATCATATTTCAACAGGCTCCAGGTATCGGATATTGTATTACTGGTAAATGATAACAAATTGTGTCTGTCAAGTGGTCGCAGCTCCAGTTTCGAAAAGGAAACAAAAAAAAAAAAAAGTGGTCACAGCTTGTAATGAGAATAGGTTCACCACAGGCAGGTACAGCTTGCCTTGGAAAGCATAAAATTTCACACAGAATTTTCGTTTGTTTTGATAGCTTAGGGAGGCTCAACCACATATATAACTCCATGGTTTTCATACACAAGATGCATAATGCCTCACTTACATCTTCCTGGGTGAAGAATGATAGATCTCCCGATGCATATCCAAAAAAATTAGTACATGTTAGGATCACAGAGGCACACAGGCATGCACACCAAGTGGCCACACACACACACGTGTGTGTGTGTGTCTATATATATACAGAGAGAGAGAGAGACGTGGGTGAATTCCAGCTCCACAAATTATACATTTCAACTACCCAGTAAAAAGTGGATTAATATTCCATACATTTCCAAATGCATCTTTCAGATTATTGACTACAAGGACTAAGCAATCGGATCCCTGTAAGCAGTGTACAACAAAGCTCATGGATACATTCTTACACTCCAATTCGCACTACAAGAAAAAGGAATTTTTACGACAGTAAAGTGCTGTCATAAAAGGTCTATTTGCCGTCACAAATACTTTTTGTGGCGGCATTGTGGCGGCATTATCTCGCCATAATAAGTGTGGTCTCAAAAGATTTTTACGGCAGCAACAGTTTGTCTCAAATAGTATTTACGGCAGCAAGACCTTGTCGTAAAAAAGTTGTTACAAGAAATCCGACACTTTTGTTTTTATCACGGCGGCAAAAATACTGCCTCAAATACCATATTTGACTGTCGTAAAAAATAGAAGATATATTTATGACAGTAACAATGCCGCCACAAAAAAAAAAAATTTAATTATTATAGATCGTTGGTAACCAACGTTATATACCATTTTTTTTTGTGGGGAGGGAGGAAAGGGACTTGAACCCTTGATCTCAAGAAGGCAAAGCTTTCACAATGTAAGGAATACCATTAGACCAAAGACACATTGATATCCATACAACTACCTAATTTAATATATAGATAAACACAAAAATAAATATAATCAACATTTCCAAAAACATAGAAATATTTTCATATAAAAAAAAAATCCCACGAGTTAAACAAAATGTAAAGTATGCACGTATATAAAACATAACGATCTATGAGTACAAGAAATTAATGTAAAAAGTTGAACATCTTTCCCGAACCATCTACTCTCTCAGTGATATCTGAAAAAAAATATAAAATTATTGTTACTATACTGAAATAATATTTATATACATATATACAATAAAGAACTAAAAGAAGTTAGAATATACATCAACAGAGGGCCACACAATATTTCTCTGAATGGCTTGTCAAATTATGTAAATGACATATAAACGAGTCATATCGTATACATTTCTTATAATTGGTTTCACCAATACCCAAGGCCGGCCCAACCCTTAGGCAACTAAGTTGTTTGCCTAGGGCCCCAAATTTTAGAGGGCCCCCATAATATTTATCCCTTTATAGTGTAGTAGACCTAATTTTTTATTTTTTATTTTAGGTATGATTAAAAATTTTAGGGCCCAAATTTTATTAGTTTAAATCAATATCTAATTTTATTAGGTCCAAAATTACTCTCTACTTGGTTAAGCCCAAATTTTAGAGGCCTCCATAAAATTTACCACTTTAGTATAATAGTCATTTTTATTTTTATTTTTAGTATTTTAGATATGATTCAAATTTTAATAGTTCAAATCAATATCCAATTTTTTTAGGTCCAAAATTACTCATTCGCGTGAGCTTTGATTTAAATTTTTCTAAAAATTTTGGGTGTGTTCATAGTTGTATTTCACTCACTCATATAGAAAATTTATATTAATTATTTTTTGTGGTGAAAATCTATAAAATTGGTTCTTTTTTTGTCTTAATATAAATTTTCAATCCAAATAATTTCTACTTAAATTGTTTATGTTATTAAAGTTTTGTACTTCATGCGTGCACATTACTCATGGGTAAATAATGATTCTTTGTTATCTTAAAATTATTATTTGCTCTTATATTCTATTATTAAATTACTTGTTGAAAACTTAAATTGATAAAATTTTATTTACAATCAACTAAGAGTGAATGAATTAACAATATTATCTATTAAAAAATTTATTGTCAAAACTTGAGTATAAAAACTTGATCAATATTTTAAATTTTTAAAAAAATAAAAAATAATTTTTTAAAACATAAAAAAATTATAATAATTAAAAACAAAATATATCAATAGACAAAATATTAATAGGACCTCATATGAAAATTTTGTCTAGAGCCCCGCTTGACCATGGGCCGCCTCTGCCAATACCTAATTCGTTTATAATCGTATTGTGACGGGTCCACTCGTTTACCAGGTGGTTTAAGAAAGACACAAATCCACTAATTTTATGTCGTGTTAACGGGTCGTGTCATATTTTGACACTCCTAATTTTGATATAAAAACTTGACTTTGTAGAGTTTAATTTTTTTTTCTTTGAACTAGAAATTGTTTTTTGATGTTAAACTACGAAATTTTATAAAATATTACTTGTAACATAAAAAATAGTTATTGCCAATACAAATTTTTTTTAGAGTTTTTCTTTTTTAAACTATAAACTGTTTGTTAATCTAAAACAACATTTTAATGTTTTATGAAATATTATATACGATGGGAAAAATAGCTGCCATAAATATAAAAAATTCTTTTTGAATTTATAAATATTATTTGAGGCAGGAAAAACAGCTGTCTCAAATACAATTTTTTTTTTTAGTTTATGACACTATTTACGGCAGAAAAAATAATTGCCACAAATATTAACACAAATACGTTTTTTGTGACGGCAAACACAGCCGCCACAAAAAATTGTCTCAAATACGTCTTTTGTGATGGCGAACACATCCGCAGTAAAAAATTTGTCACAAAAACCCCTTATTCTTGTAGTGTCGAAAGGGCCATCTTCTACTTCCTCATAAGAAGAACGACTGTGTGAGCCGCAATACTCCTGTTCTCCCCAAGGCTGTCCACCTTCTCGTGAGTTTTTGCTTTCAGATTTACAACAGAAGGGTCCGCATCAAGCAGCTGAGACAAATTGGCACGGATAGCCTCCTTGTGCGGGCTCAGCTTTGGTCTTTCAAGAATTAATGTGGCATCTAAGTTTCCCACCTCATAACCTGCCTCATGCATCAGCCGGACCTGATATAAAACGTTGCATAGGATGAATTAGATTTATGATCAACTGAACTGCCAGAAAGTACTGTCAGGTGTCTCAGATCATATGTCAAAGGAAAATGATGAACCACATACCCACTTTTCCGTATCGGGAAATATCATCTCAATCAAGGGCGGAGCCAGGATTTTTGTTTATCCCGGACTAAGCTAAGCATTCATACGACTAATAAAATACAAATATAAATTCATAAACATATATATAATAATACAAATGTAAACTCATAAACACTTACTAATGAAATTGGACTCTTCGATCCTTCCTAGAACAAAAGACATCTATTATTGAATTTGTATCGATTACTTCCGTTATGTATTGCTTCCGTTATTTCTCTTTCAATCTATTATTGAATCCTGGGCATCTATTCGTTGTTAGCTTGGGCTCAACTGATGGCACATAGAAGGCAAAAAAGGAAAATAAACTAGAGAAGTTGATATATTTGAGACTTCGATATTTTATACATCTTTTAGATTCAACTTTCCATGACATCACCCATAACCCACCTTTTAATCCATTAAGCAATTTGGGTTCTTTTAGGTGAGGTCAAAAAATCGGGTTCCAACCATCTCAGCATCCATAAAATTAACAGGATTTATATGTAAGTTATGACGAGAAGAAAACACAGCCACTCTCCAAATAATGAACTACAGCTACCACGAATATATTCCATTCACCATCAAAATAAGGCAGAAAAAGAACCAAGAATTAAATTTCAATACATGCAGATTAGCAGATGATAAGTAGAACAAAGTACCTTCAGCTCGCCCAGCAGCATAAGCAGATTCAACTTTTCATGGTGCCTCCAGCTCACCCAGCAGCATAAGCCAAATCCATGGATGGGTATTTCACATTGTCAGGAGCTTTAAATGTCAAAGACCCAAGCCTGTTTCATCTCATTGAAGTTTTAATCATATAAAACCAAACAAGAATCAACAATAGAAGTGTGTGTGATTCAGGGGCATTTGATCAAATAGCTTGTGGGCATTTGAACGAAGAGTAAAACCAAACAAATAGAGGGTGTTTGCGTTGAAGTGGCAACCTGAGAGAGAAGAGACTGGCATGATTTTGGGGGAAGTGACTGAGAGAGACCCGTCTGAGAGAGAGAAGAGACTGATTTTGGGGAATTTGCTGGTAGGAGGTAGCCGTTGCTCTTGCTCTGGGTTGGGGAAATATAAGTGGGACAAAATTGGGGCTTAAGCCTTAAGGGCTTTGGGTTGCACCTAACTATTAGGTAGGAGGACTAAGGTCCATTAGACCAAATGGAAGTAGGCCTGAATGACAGTTGTAATTTTTTTTTTTTTTTTTACTCTGGGCTTCAGTCCACCTAAGCCCACTAATGGCTCCGCCCTTGATCTCAATCAATAAGCCCAAGTGGAATTTGAGCAATAATGCTTTTAAATGAATATCCCAATTATGATACCAAAAAGAAAACATTTACCCAAATACCAGCAAGAGGTTCTCTAACCACGTTTTCATTTTTAACATACATATATATTGATGCGAAACAATGTACCACAGTAAGTTTGTTAACACGCTTGAATGAAGAACATAACAACAGAAGTATATCAAAAGATTAATAAGAGAATGGAACACTACTGGAATTCAAACACTAATTCTGTAATCTGCAAGCACCTGATACAGTCAATTCATATGGTTATACTTGGTGCCGTACATTTGTTTCTATTTTGTGATGAAAGTTAGCACCATAGTTCTATCAAAAATGTTGCAGCTCAATCTCTCCATTTGAAACTGTTCGCATTGACAGGCGACAATTAGCATACCTTATTTTCAAAAACATTTATGCTAGTGGAAAAGTTGAGAGTAATCAGATATTTTCAGGGATAGAGACTCCATCTCTATGTACCTAGCTAATTTGGGTACAATTTTGACATGGTGTCTAGCATTAAGTTAGGTTTTCTCTTGTTATTCACTACAAGAAATTTGCCTTTTAGCCGCGAAAATTATTGCGGTTAAATGCATAAAAATTGTCACTATATACTTTAGTGACAATATTTTTATTGCCACTAGGCCGCGGCAATATGTGTGTGGCTAAATCACTTAGTTATGACATTTAATTGTTGCCACTAAAAGTAATTTTTTTAGCCGCACCATGAAAAATGCCACTAAATGTGAAATCTTTAGCCGCCATAATTATTGTAGCAAGTAAACTAAATTTTGTCACTAAAATATACTATATCACCACTAAAAGTTCGATTAAAACCTGACTTTTAGTGACAACAATTAATTGCGGCTAAAAGTATACATTTTACCCACAATTAAAATCACCACTAAAATTTGAAACATGATTTTTTGACAACTTATTGTCGTTACTAATTAATACATTAAAATGAACAAAGAAACCTATCGCATATTTGAAAGAATTTATTTTTTAATATTTTCAAATTTCACGTACCTTTTTTTTTTTTTTTTGATTGAAATCAAGTATTACAAGAAGCAGATTTTACAAGAATCAAAACAATGAAAAGCCTAAAATTCAAGGCTTTAATCACTCCAAAAAAAACCAACCAATTTGTACAGTCTTCAATCCCCCTGTCCAGAGACATGAAGAGGCAGTATAACAGTCTACTTCCTTAAAACTTTGGTACCCCCTCTGATCCTCAGTCATGGGGGTAGCTCCTTCCTCCATTGATTGAGCCTCTAGCCTCTAGCCTCTTAAGGTCGCTCTATATTTGGAAAGATTACAATCTATCAATTTAGCATTATGTAAGAAGATATTTCAAGGAAATGGAGAAGGATAGGATAACTTACATAGACTTCTCCCGATCTCCTGCCAGCCCAATCATTCCTCTTCATACTAAACTTGGTTGTTAACCACAGTTCCGTATGGTTAGGCTCCTCTCCAGTCTCAGGATCACGCTATATGCATTAAACATTAATAGAAAAATTTTACATAAATATGCATGTATATAATTAATCACATAAGTGAAATATACATTTAAAAAACAACTCACGCTATCGTAATTAATTCGAGCGAAACTCTTCGTCCCTGCAATATGACCCATGTCTTGTTTTGCTCGGTTCTCCTTGTTTCTTTCACTCATTTTCTGCATTCAAGAATTAAAAGTAAGTTTCAAGCTACAGTGGTGACCACTGTTGAACAGTTCGAAACATGCAGACATACTTAAAAGACTCATGCACTGTTTAACCACTAAAACATGAAAGAAATAAGAGTAGCCATTCAACAAGCAGCTTCATTCAGTAGCCATAATTAATTAATACACAAGCAGTCCAACACAGTCCAAATCAACAAGCAGTCCAACACAGTCCAAATCAACAAGCAGTCCAACACAGTCCATATCAACAAGCAGTCCAACACAGTCCTAACAGCTCACAATAACAGTCCTAAGAGCTCACAACACAGTCCTAACAGCTCACAATTTTTTTACGTGCAGACACAAGAAAAATATAAACTGCAACACAGTTGACTCCTTGGTCTACAAAGATCCCTTTTTTTGAAAAAGGGGCTTAACTAAAAAGACTTATCTTGATTGTCTGAAAAAATTCCACAGCAAGAACAGTGTGCATACCTTGAAGTCCACAGATCCAAAATAACCAATAAGAGTAGCCCAGCAATTCGGGCTCACATCCGGCGGACAATTTTGAAGTCTAATCTCATCAGTGGCATATTGACAAAACGCAGTGCGATAGAAAACAAATTTTCCATTGCTTAAAGGATCTCCAACCAATCTGACCAAGTTTTTAGAGCAATCTCATAACTCTGGAGCATATCTATTTCTTTGTAAATCCCATCAGGGCTTTCAAATGATCCCCACCTGATCAATGTCAGTAACTATCGATTAATTACTGCTATATAGGGAAATTTTATGATACCAAAAAAAAAAAAATTTGATATCAGTATCATCGATTACTATTTTGTAAACATCTCCCACTTGCACTTGACTCGACTCGACAAAGCCTTTGCCCAAAATAAACATAAGCTAAAATAATAAATACGGAGTAAAATATACTTCAGAATATATGGATATACACATTTTATATACATGTATAGATCAAGAACCAGAAATCATATACAGAGGAACAAAAGGAGGTAAAAACAGAGGAACAAATCGAACGATTTGATTCTAACCTTTGCAATTGCTCTTCAAGATCCTTGCACCTGGACAAAGCATCCTGATGGCTCCTCTTCTCCTCGTGAAGCTCATTATCCAAATTCTCTGTTTTTGTCCGCAGAAGATTTATTTCAGTTTGCAACTCCTCAGCTCGCACTTCAAGTGATCTGTATGACTCTGCCATACAGATGCAGATATACCTTTCTCAGATATAATGATAAACTTTCTGCTGATAAACTAGAAATCAAACTGAATAACAACAAATTGGAACAATAAAGAAACAAAGGCATCAACTGATTTCATCAAAATAGTCATCTGTTTAGCTAATTTACCGAAACAATTAGACAAATGGTAAAGGAATCTGGTTGCAGAAAAACAAACACAAAAAACACAAATCAATGATCTATAGAGAACAGAGAAGCAAAACAGAGAGTAGAGAGAAGAGCTTACTAATTGTTTATCTAGATTTGCTCTGCAAAACACAAATTAATAGCTTCGTTTTCTTCAGATCTGGTCTGCAATCACCGAGGGGTTGATAGAGATAAGGCTTTGTGCCCTAGCCGATCACTGAGCTCGTGTGTGAGATAGAGGTCGCGAGGTCGCGAGGCCGCGAGAGAGAGAGAGAGAGAGGAGGGCCAGTCTGTGAGAGAAAGAAAGGTCGAGAAAGAGAGAGAATATGTGAGTGCTGAGAATCAGCTGCAGTAAAAAGAAATGTAGTGACTAAAAATAATTGTTTATATAGATTATTAGTGATAAAAATAAATTGTTGCCACTAAATTATTTTTCCATCAAGAATTAATGACAAATAGTTAGCTTTTTAGTCATGACAATAAAACTGTCACTCATTAAATTTATTATATTATATATAGTGACAATAATTATTTTTTAACTAAAAATTTAAATTTAATTAGTGACTAAATTTAAATTGTTGTCACTAACTATTTGGAATTAGTGGTGAATTAATGATGTGTTTTTTGCCGCAACATTCAAATTGTCACTAACTGAATACACTACCATATCTCCAGTGACAATAATAATTTTTCATCACTAGTTACATATCTTTAGTGGTGATAAATAATTATAATCACTAAATAATTTGAATATCATGTCTTCAGTGCCAATTATAATTTTTTGTCATTAAAGATATGTATTTAGTGACAACATTTTTAGCTGCAATTTAAATATAGCGGCTAAAAGTGATTTTTCTTGTAGTGATTGGACATGAATTACGTCTATATATAAGTCCAATTTGGGAGTGTGGCCAGAGGGAGCTTGTTTTCTATGAAAGATACATAGAATTAAGGATTTTAGGAGCAGTCATCTGGTTTTCCTCTTTTCCATACTAAATTTCTTGATCGGTGGACAAAGTTTTCAGGCAGAACTATACAATGTTCCTTTTTTTTTTTTCTATGCTTGAGTTCTCCATAAATTTGCCCTCTCTTTCCATTCAAATTTGGAGTTTTTCTCTACAACAATCTTCAAAAAGAAGCAGCTTGTCATCAGGTATCACATGAATACCTCCAGTGAGCCACCAAAACGGAGACTGAAAAGAAGTTAACACTTCGGCAACTACGTGTAGTTTGACATAGGAAAGAAAACTGCAGCTCCCAATTCCTATTCTCCTTCATAATGACAGCTGATGGAGCTCAAGTGACAATAATAAGTCTCCCACATTGTTATCAGCGCACAACTTTCTTCCTTTGTTTAACTACTTAGTTTACAATCCAAGTTGTAAAGACATTTGCCAAAGCACAGTTTCCCTATTAATGCAATTAAGATACATAGAACACAAATTTTGGCAATGGGTTTCACAAAAATGAGTTTTCAAGGGGCAGATATGGGAAAGTTTAGCACGTAATTAGTATCCAGATATTTCAGCCATTTAACTAAATGAAAACGGGTCAGGTCGAAGAATCTTGATGCACTGGGTCTTATACTGGGGATGAATATTTAGTAGGGCAAAAGAAATGTATTCAAATTGGAAGTCTTTTGTCTTGCACTTCAAATAGATAAAGAATCAGGGTCAGATTAAGTATGTGTATATCACTTTGGTAAAAGATATCAGCTTGTGAAGAACAAGCTGTAAATTTTTTTTTTTTTTTTTCAAATTCGTGATGCATCTTTCCCCTATTCCTTAATAATATATCTCATCTTCCATCCATCTAGAACCTAATTTCAAATTGACTACGGACCCAATATCCAATATTATATTCAAATAGCACTTTTTTTTTCGATCCCTAACCAGCACGTTCAAAACTATGATTCAGTATTGCTAGTTATGAAACCAATGATTGTCACAAAATGCTTGACACATAAAACTTCTACAAGAATTTCATCCAAAAAGATGAGGCAATTTCATTGATGAAATACGATAGACATTGCTGATCATTTGTTTTGAAATGATAGCAAACAAATTCATCACCAGTAGGGCAGCCTTGTGCACTGGGCCATCCTTTTTGCTATATTCTCTCTGAAAACAAATGACTGGCAGTAAATTCTGCATTTGTGGTGGCACAAATTTATATTCTCCTTTGTTTCTAATTGTCAACTATAAAATATGTTAGGAAGTTGTGAGTACGGGCACACAATTACAACTGAAGTAGAAACTATAAAAATGATAATTTTGTGTGAAAATTTTCCCAAATAAATTTGAGACAAATGATAGGCAATTTGTAGAAGGATAACAAAAGGATTTACAATAACTTCTTTCTAACAAAGGAAAGACTGAGTATTTAGGAGAGCCCTCACTCTCTCTCTCTAACACTCTCTCTGGTTCTCTCTCTTTGTTTCTATTCTAAATGGGATACTCCCATGACACAAAACACTTCTAGAATTTATAGGACTCTCCTATCATGTACCTAGACAAGTACGCAACCCTAGATAATTTGGTGTTAGAATTACAAAAAGTAACAATTTAGGGTGAATAATTTGGATAATCCGAGTCAAACGCTAACTCCATTTCGGGTCGTCCAATCCCGGATCATGAGACAAAAGGGGTAGCTGCTAACCGAGTACTCTTGGTTTGATCAATATGTTCTCTAAGTTCTTGCACGAACAAGGGGTGAAACCATAGGGGAGTGAGGGGACATCATGTGTGGTGTCATCATCAAATCTTCCATTCTTCTAAATGATAGACTGACTTGAAGCTTGCTTTGTCCGTACTGTTTCTTTGCAGCACTGGCCTGTTGTCCCTTGGTCTGAATTACAAAGTTCTTAATCCTTCTCAGACCCAATCTCATGGCTTCATCATCCATGTTTGCAAAGCAAACCCGAAACCAACCCGGCTCGGAGCAGTGGAAAGAAGATCCTGGAGAAACATTTAGCTTAGCATCAGCAATTATCGCCCTCCACAGTTCAATTTCAGCTTCAAGAGTTGGCTCTTTGAGTAGTCTCCGAAGGTCCATCCAGAAAAATAGGCCAGCATTGCTCTTCAAGCTGCCACTGCCTACTTGTGCAAGTCCCCTGGTGAACACTCCATGCCTTGTGGCCAACATTTTTGCACTCTCAGCAATGAATTTGTCCACAAACTTGTCGTCTGATAGCATTGATGCAATCAGATGTTGTGTTTGGGTCGACACGAGCCCAAAACTCGACATCTTGCGGGCAATGTTCACTACTGTATCGTTGTATGAGTACACGATACCAACCCTGAAGCCCGGGAAGCCCAAGTCCTTGGACAGACTATAAACAATGTGTACGAGATCGCGATTGCATTCCATTTCTTCAATTATTTCAGCGATGCTGATAAAATCAGGCTTGTTGAACACTGTGGCAGCATAGATTTCATCACAGACTAGGTGGATGTTCTTTTCATTAGTGAAGCTTAGAACACTTCTCAGGGTCTCTCTGTCTAGTATAGTGCCCAATGGGTTTGATGGATTAGTTATGATTAAGCCCTTTACTTTGATGTTGGCTTCTTGGGCTTTGGAGTATGCTGCCTCCAAGGCTGTTTTGGTGACCTTGAAATTGTTAGAGCTCTCACAAACTACTGGGAGAAGTTGTACTCCTGTTCTCCATCTCAAATCTCTGTCAAATCTGCAATCAAAAAGCCAAACTTTGAGCCAACCCAGATGCGAAAAATCTGTGAAGAAATGAAATGACCATTCAGAACATTTTAAGTTTGAAAAAACTAATTGATTTTCGAGAGACTCCGATTGGTCCATGCCAAGAAAACAATGGCTGAAATTGAAGATGGCCCTGGTGTTCCACAAGTAATCTTCAATCATTGTCCTATGTGGTCACGGAGGTGATGAGGGGTTTCTGTATAAGGAAGGACCATCATACTTTTACAAGGACAAAACCAGTTGTTTGCATGTCCCACCAATAATTTAATCTAATCCGACAGTTTATATATATGGATCCTAATATTAAAAACCTGGGATTAAGATAGTTTGACTACATACTTGCAGTGGCTGAAATAGATTATTCAAAATCTTTTTTCTTTTGGTCAGATTATTCAAAGTCTAAATGCACCTAATTAAACCGCGTAGAAAAACCAGGTATTCAACGAGAAAAATAGATACAATAGGAAGAGAAAATAATTAAGAAATAAAGATAAAATGGTATTTACGCTGGATAATATGGAGTAGGAACCAAAAATGCATCACCAGGATCAGCCAGGCAAAAGGCCACCGTTTCCTGAGCTCCAGTAGCTCCTCCACTCATGACAATCCGGTCGGGGTCGAATGTGACTCTATTTCCTCTCACTTTCCCCATAAACTTCGCCACAGCCTGTAATTTAACATACACCAAATGTAAGATTCAAATCAAATTGTTCTAAAATATCTACTACTGTCATGATCGATGATTCAAAGATTCATACATTTCTGAACTCTGGAAGGCCATGATAATCCTGAAATATAGCAATATCCTTGAAGTCACTAGCTCCTTCTGATGTGCATATGGATGCTTTTGGATTATAGACAACCCACTCTTTGATTAAATCAAAGGAAAGCTGAAAATAACATAGAAAAATATAATTAGCAATATGATTGAGAAACATATTTCATGTAGTCAACTCAATATAGTTAGGATAAGGGTATTGTTGAGTTGAGTTATAGTTGCGTATTATTTTTTCGAAAAGAACAGGTAGTAAGTAGTACTGACTATTGTTGTTACCTGGTTTTCTGCAAGACCCATCTGGATAACACCATGAGGATTAAGGGTAGGATGGTAGGGATCACTGTCGTACGCCTTCCAACCATCGAAGTAGGGAGAGTCTTCGCCATGTCCATTGTTCGTTGCTATTTTAGACAACAACTGGCTTTGGTTGCTCGAATTGGACTTCATTTTCGTTCGGAGTTCAAAAATTTCTCAAATATGCTGCAAAGTAGTTGAGGGTTGGGGAAGAGAGCTGGAAGAGTACTGAATTTATGAGGAGAAGGGGGGTGGTTGGTTGGGTGGTTGGTTTTTCAGTAAACGTAATTGCTTGCGTTATACTTTTTTTTTATGAGGTCAAGACTGCAACTTGCTCACTGGTTTCGATCTATGTCTTTGTAGTGGCATTTGATTGGTATTTATACTTGCATGCTTGGGACGTTCTTCGAAGAAGAAAAAGCTTTTGACAAACGAAGGTTCGTGTAAAAGACCAACCACACCATTAATCCCCTTTTGAAAAATTAACTAGGCGGCTTTGAACTTTGTCAAATATTAATTACATATTACAATTGGGGTTTTGAGGCAATTAAGTATATAATCTGTCAGAAGGTCCATCTTTCTTTATTTTATTTTTTGGGGGTTGAAGTCCTACTCAGATGGTGAAGCCCTCCTTATCTCCCTTGGATCGTTGCGATAAAAAAAAAAATGTATTTTTTTTTTTTTGGTTAATAGTATTTTTAGTTCTTAAAATATGTTTGTTTTATTAATGTAGTTCTCATTATATTAATTTTATCAATTTGATCCCTAAAATTTTAATTTGTGTCATTTTAGTCCCTAATCGGACAAATCGTTAAATTTTGACGGAAGTGGCAACGTCTCATTCTTTTAAAAGGTATCACATGACCAGCACGTAATCATTCCGACAAAAATTAACGGTCTGTTTGTGTATGGACCATTTGAAAAATAAATTAAATACTCTAAGAGCCAAATTGATAATTTAGAATTTAAAATGACAAAACATGCATATTTTGAGAACCAAAAATGTTATTAACCCATTTTTTTCTTAGATAATTGCATGAATCTATCTTTTCAAAGGTTAATTAAGCATCTTATTTTCCACATTTAGCATATTATGCATGTTACGGTGAGGCAGTCTAATTGAATGAAAACCATGTGGTTGGCACCCTTTTGGGCCGGTCACAGTGCATGGTACATTCTCGGAAAGAAAACGTGAACAATGTCGATGGATGTTTAAGGGCATAGTAAGAAACAATACTCTCCACACGCAACCTCCACCAACCAACCCCTCGTCCCCCAACACACACACAAAAGTAGGATAATTACAATGGGAGTGTCGAATATTTATATTTATTCTCTAAGCACCACCTTATATTTTAATTTTGACATGGATGTCTCTTGACATTTCAAAAATTTTACATCAAAAATCATTATAGCCTCGAAAAAGATGATTTGGGGAAAAATAATGCTCAAAAAAGGATTGTTTTCCTCCTGAAGAATTAGAATCGAAAAAGAAAAAAAGATAATATGAAGGTTAGTGAAGCTCCAAAGCATAGAGGAACCAGTAACGCAAGGGGTAACATAAAAGAATCTAAAGGACATCATGAAAATTGAGTATACGACAATGGAACAATTAAATCGCATGCTTGCACAGATATCCAGTGAAACTAGCAAATGCTTATATAATTTATTTTCAAGTGGGGAGATTGCAGCTACGCAAGACGGGATGGTTTGTGTTGGGGAAGGAGGCGGACGACAACGCCTAGTACATGCTAAGGGATAGCCAGCCAGATCCCACAGGACCCCCCCCCCCCCTCATCTTCCCCTTCTCTCCTCCATTCTTTAGGAATAAGTAGGGCTGTCAAAATTCAACACGACACGATTAACCGACACGAATTAAACGGGTTTAAGTGAGATCTTAACGGGTTTGAGTGGTAAATGGTTGACTCGCTATACATGTTTAATAAACGGGTCGTGTTTGGGTGAGACCTGTCAAACCGTTTATCACACGTTTACCCGTTTAAATAAAATTAATATAATAATAAATTAATAATAATTTTAAAAAATTAGCCAAAAAAAAAAAAAAAGTAAAACAGTAATTCAAAGACAAAGGAGGGGAGATGGGGAGCAGTTCAAAGACAAAAGCAAACCAATATCTTTTATTTTTGCCCCACATTCGCAAATGAGGGGGAGATGGGGAGGGCTGACTTGCCTATAAAAGTCAGTGGCCTCTTGCCTTTTTTTTTTGCCTTCAAGTCTGATTTTTATGTGAGATTTGGCTAGAAATTTCTCTTTTTTGAGATAAGTACAACTGATAATAAAAAAAGTAGAGTATTAAAATTTATTGATATAATTTTTTTTAAATTAAATTGGTTAAACAAGTCGTATCGTGTTACCCGTTTATTAAACGGATCGTGTTCGTGATGAGATTTTTTATGCGTTTATTAAACATGCCGTGTACGGGATTACATGTTCTTCACCCGTCATCCGTTTAACCTTAAACGTAACCATTTAACCCGACACGTTTGACACCCTTAGAAATAAGTAGTCATCTTCCATAAAACCTTTTCATTATGGTCCCATTGTTATTTATCAAACATCATGGTAACTCAAAAAATAAACCAAACTTTCCTGGGATGTGACTGTAATTTACCCCTTATAGTATAACTTTCGTATTTTCCAAGGAATCCCTAAAACTTCAACACGGATATTGCCAGTCCAATCAGTAGAGCCCAAAAAGTTTGGTCCATCACATATGTCCCAATGTTGTCTGCTTAGCTTGGCAAAGTTTTGGTAGCGTCTGACTTTAAACCTTGTAAAATTTTGCTTTTGCTTCCTATCAACAATTATATATTATTAATAATCTCAAAAAATAACCCAAGTGATAATAAGGAAGGACGAACCGTAAACTTAAATATCCTAACTTTGAATTTTAATAATTTTTTGATATTAGATTATGATTTATTTCTGATAAATACTCTAGTTTCAACGTGAATAATCTATTTTTGATTAAACTGGAAAAAAAATTAATCGAGATATGCATAAGTTCCGTCCCAAAATCAACACATTCAAACACCTAACCGAAACCTCGAAACGGTTGTCTCTCTGTCCTTCTATATATATAATAATGCTTTGAATGCTAAAAATGTTTGGCCCAATCCACTTGTAGTAGACTAGAAGGTTCTACTAGTGGTCTTCTAATACGCAGCTGCTTACTCATGATTTTTTTTATTTTTTATTACAAAGTATTTATACTTGTACTGACTACTCTCTCAAACTACTTACTCATAATTTATAGTCCCTTCTAATAGGATTGTTATCAAAAAATTCTTCCTTCATCAAGAGTGTTGGTAGAGATAAATTTGATATATAGACTTATTTTTTACGATAATGCATAAAAATTGGTTATTTTTGAATTCAAACCCATGACTTTACAATTATTTGTCCAATACTTTTATCGGGCAATGACCCTTCTCCATCTTAAAATTTTTTAGACAATCGTTCTTTAGTGATTGTGCATTAGTTTAGTAAGTCTTTAATTTGAAATAAAACAATACTTGATTCTTTTATTTCAGTGTGTTATTTCCTCTAATAAATTAATATATATATATTTCTCAATAGATAATATATACCGTGAATTTAAATAAGATTTATTGTATAAAAAAGAAATTGTTAAAGAGGAGCTGAATCCATCAATGACTATGTAGGCAGGCCATGTTGTAAGCAACTTCTGTGAACCTGCTGTTTATCTAAATCAGTGCTTTTATCTAATACACAATCAACTGAATTAATATACACTCGTGATAAGCTGGCCCATTTTGGGAGACCTAGAAGAAACACCCCCCATCAAGTCTTAACTAACCTGTTTGATCTTGTCCATGATCAAACATTAGGGCACTCCTAATAATATATAGTTGTGAATGTTTTCACACACATTAATTCGTCTCTCGTACAATCAAAATTGATGGCCCTGACGCTAGTTTCTATTTTTGATAGGTTTCCACAACTTTGTCTATGTAGTCACATAAGACCAAAATGAAATGGAATGGAATGGAATCAAGGTAGGAATAAATATTATCATTCTAATGTTTTACAATAACTAGAATTTAAGTCTGGAATAGAATTAAATCTAGGGGTAACCCGAGCTTGAAGGCATGGTGCAATGTTAATGTTTTTGAGAAAGATGTTAATTGTCGTTGGATGAGTTTATTTGAAAACGTCGGATGAACTTATTGAATATAGATTTTATTTAAATATTTAGATAAATAAATATTTGAAAAATCTTAGACCCGGACCCAACGCCCGACCTCAACCCCGACCCTGGACAAAGACCTGACACAGACTCCAAACCCGGACCCGACCCGTGGTGGTGGTAACGACAAGTGATGGTAATTAGGAATGAAAAATACCACCAAATATTGAGGAATAACAAATCCTACGTTGATGAGATTAAATATTCCATAGAAATGAGAATAAATTATTATTACTACATGCCAAACACTTGAATGAACATTACTAAGTAATGGTCATTCCATTCCTATGAAGTTCGAAAAACTTGAAAAATTTTGGTCAGCCATGTGGGTGGCTCTTATATGTGTTTCCGGGTCTAGTATGATTTTCTGGGTCAGCCATGTGGGTGGCTGTTATGTGTTTTCAAGTCCTAGTGTGTGTGTTTTTTTTCCTGGGTCAGCTAGAAAGAATAATTCAACCTCCTCGTGGTGTCAAAAGTCAAAACATGGAAATTTGACCTCGTGGAGTGCTTGAAAACCTACCTTGTACTATCTTAGAATGGAATCTATTAAAGAGACGGAGACTATTTGACTTTTGCTTTGAAATGGTACATTACAATTTGACAAATTATAAAATACCAAAGCACCATAATAATTTCTAATTTCTCAACATAATTTAACTATTTCAAGTTCAGTAGTCCAAGGAAGACAAGACCCAACCGAAAAGAAGGGATAAGTATAGAGGAAACTAGATAAAACATCATATACAAAAGGATTACAAACTCTACTTTGGGGGTTTTTTTTTTTTTTTTTTTTTTGGGGGGGATGTCAAATCCAGATTTAAGACTGGAAAAGTCGGTCTTATTAATTGCCGAAAAAAATCATACTCCCTCCGTTGCTAAATATATGTCGTTTAAGGTTTTTGCACAGGGATTAAGAAAGCTATTAAATAGCTCTAATATGAGTAAAAAATAATTACACAAGACTAAAATACCCTTATTCAATAAATATTCTCTCTCTCCCAACTCTCACACTCTTCTTGATCTTGCATTTATGTTCACGTTGAAAATTTTCTTCCGCCAAAAATTGAATCCTAAATTTATGCATATTGTGATTTCCCACCAAAATCAATTTTTAATCTAAAATTATGAATAGTTTGATTTCCCACCAAAAATTGATTTATAAAATGAGTACTGATCTTTGAAGGTTAAAATATGGCTACAAGGCAAAAAAATCAAATGCCTTTAACTGAAATAGATCTAAATGTGGATGTAGCAGATCAAGAGGAAGCACAAAAAACTTTTTTGCCAGATCTTAATGAGCCATGCCTAGAAGATGATATACCAGTGGAAGTGGGAATGCATATCTCACAAGGAACAAACTTGAATACTGGTATCAAAATTTGGAAGAAAAAATATTAATTATGCTTTGGTATCATGAAACGACAGATATTATGGAATAAACAAAAATGAAAAAAACGACAGATATTTAGGAACGGAGGGAGTATTACTTTTAAATTTGGCGAAGCCGAGAACTATATTTTAGCAGTTCAAGGTACCCTTCACGAATGTTTTAAAAAAAAAATGTATGTTAAAAGTCCAAGTAAGAATCATATCTCAAGAGGCTCCAGGTATCGGATATTGTATTACTGGTAAATGATAACAAATTGTGTCTGTCAAGTGGTCGCAGCTCCAGTTTCGAAAAGGAAACAAAAAAAAAAAAAAAAGTGGTCACAGCTTGTAATGAGAATAGGTTCACCACAGGCAGGTACAGCTTGCCTTGGAAAGCATAAATTTCACACACAATTTTCGTTTGTTTTGAAAGCTTTGGGAGGCTCAACCTCATATATAACTCCATAGTTTTCATACACAAGATGCATAATGCCTCACATCTTCCTGGGTGAAGAATGACAGATCTCGCGATGCATATCCAAAAAAATTAGCACATGTTACGATCACAGAGGCACACAGGCATGCACACGAAGTGGCCACACACGTGTGTGTGTGTGTGTCTATATACATACAGAGAGAGAGAGAGAGAGAGAGAGAGAGAGAGAGAGACGTGGGTGAATTCCAGCTCCACAAATTATACATTTCAACTACCCAGTAAAAAGTGGATTAATATTCCATACATTTCCAAATGCATCTTTCAATACAAGGACTAAGCAATCAGATCCCTGTAAGCAGTGTACAACAAAGCTTATGGATACATTCTTACACTCCAATTCGAAAAGGCCATCTTCTACTTCCTCATAAGAAGAACGACTGTGTGAGCCGCAATACTCCTGTTCTCCCCAAGGCTGTCCACCTTCTCGTGAGTTTTTGCTTTCAGGTTTACAACAGAAGGGTCTGCATCAAGCAGCTGAGACAAATTGGCTCGGATAGCCTCCTTGTGCGGGCTCAGCTTTGGTCTTTCAAGAATTAATGTGGCATCTAAGTTCCCCACCTCATAACCTGCCTCATGCATCAGCCGGACCTGATATAAAACGTTGCATAGGATGAATTAGTTTATGATCAACTGAACTGCCAGAACAAGTACTGTCAGGTGTCTCAGATCATATTTCAAAGGAAAATGTTGAATCACATACCCACTTTTCCATATCGGGAAATAACAACATCTCAATCAATAACCCCAAGTGGAATTTGAGCAATAATGCTTTTAATTGAATATCCCAATTATGATACTAAAAAGAAAACATTTACCCAAATACCAGCAAGAGGTTCTCCAACCACGTTTTCATTTTTAACATGCATATATATTGGTGCGAAACAATGTACCACAGTAAGTTTGTTAACATGCTTGAATGAAGAACATAACAACAGAAGTATATCAAAATATTAAGGGTTAATTGCTTTTTACCCCCCTGTGGTTTCGTCTAAAAGTACTTTACCTACTTAACGTTTAAAATTATGCACATAACCCCCTTATGGTTATGTACCAAAGTAAAACCGTTACTTTTATCATCCAACTTAATGGAGAGTGTACTTCACATGCTCAAAATATGTTGTGGACTTTGTTTTCATTGTTTCCCTCCAAAAAAATATTGTCTAAGTGCCAAAAATGCCCTTTATACTAAAATAGCTAGGGTCATTAAATGAGTAAGTTTCTATTCCCAGATTTAATTATCCATTAAATGAATAATTGGAAGCTAATTTTATTCATTTATTATCCATTAAATGAATAATTGGAAGCTAATTGGAAGCTAAGTTTCTATTCCCATTAAAAATAAAAGGGTAGTATGGTAATTTTATTATTCTATTAACGGTGTTAATTATTTCATTTTGGTACATAACTTTAAGGGGGTAATGTGCATAATTTTAAACGTTAAGTAGGTAAGGTGCATCTATCCAAAACCATAAGGAGGTAAAAAACAATTATCCCAAATATTAATGAGAGAATGGAACACTACTGGAATTCAAACACTAATTCTGTAATCTGCAAGCACCTGATACAGTCAATTCATATGGTTATACTTGGTGCTGTACATTTGTTTCTATTTTGTGATGAAAGTTAGCACCATAGTTTTATCAAAAATGTTGCAGCTCAATCTCTCCATTTGAAAGTGTTCGCATTGACAGGAGACAATTAGCATACCTTATTTTCAAAATCATTTATGCTAGTGGAACAGTTGAGAGTAATCATATATTTTCAGGGATAGAGACTCCATCTGTATGTACCTAGCTAATTTGGGTACAATTTTGACATGGTGTCTAGCATTAAGTTAGGTTTATAATACTCCATAGTCCAATTGTCGGTCCTCAGAGCATGTACCAGAATCCACGCTAGATTTTCGAGGAGTTCGGAAGAAGAAATTTATGAGGTCCTATCCATTTGTTCAAGACTACGTTTCAAGTTGTAAAAAGGGTAATCTCTTGTTATTGGACATGAATTACGTCTATGTATAAGTCCAATTGGGGAGTGTGGCCAGAGGGAGCTTGTTTTCTGTGAAAGATATATAGAAGTTGGGATTTTAGGAGCAGTCATCTGGTTTTCCTCTTTTCCATACTAAATTTCTTGATCGGTGGACAAAGTTTTCATGCAAAACTACACAATGTTCCTTTTTTTTTCTATGCTTGAGTTCTCCATAAATTTGCCCTCTTTCCATTCAAATTTGGAGTTTTTCTCTACAACAATCTTCAAAAAGAAGCAGCTTGTCATCAGTTATCACATGAATACCTCCACTGAGCCACCAAAACGGAGACTGAAAAGCAGTTGACACTTCTGCAACTACGCGTAGTTTGACATAGGAAAGAAAACTGCAGCTCCCAATTCCTATTCTCCTTCATAATGACAGCTGATGGAGCTCAAGTGACAATAATAAGTCTCCCACATTGTTATCAGCGCACAACTTTCTTCCTTTGTTTAACTACTTAGTTTACAATCCAAGTTGTAAAGACATTTGCCAAAGCATAGTTTCCCTATTAATGCAATTAAGATACATAGAACACAAATTTTGGCAATGGGTTTCACAAAAATGAGTTTTCAAGGGGCAGATATGGGAAAGTTTAGCATGTATTAGTATCCAGATATTTCAGCCATTTAACTAAATGAAAACGGGTCAGGTCGAAGAATCATGATGTACTGGGTCTTATACTGGGGATGACTACTTAGTAGGGCAAAAGAAATGTATTCAAATTGGAAGTCTTTTGTCTTGCACTTCAAATAGATAAAAAATCAGGGTTAGATTAAGTATGTGTATATCACTTTGGTAAAAGATATCTGCTTATGAAGAACAAGCTGTAAAAAGTTTTTTTTTTCTTTTTCAAATTCATGATGCATCTTTCCCCTATTCCTTAACAATCTATCTCATCTTCCATCCATCTAGAACCTAATTTCAAATTGACTACGGACCCAATATCCAATATTATATTCAAATAGCACTTTTTTTTCGATCCCTAACCAGCACGTTCAAAACTATGATTCAGTATTGCTAGTTATGAAACCAATGATTGTCACAAAATGCTTGACACGTGAAACTTCTACAAGAATTTCATCCAAAAAGATGAGGCAATTTCATTGATGAAATACGAGAGAAATTGCTGATCATTTGTTTTGAAATGATAGCAAACAAATTCATCACCAGTAGGGCAGCCTCATGCACTGGGCCATCCTTTTTGCTTTATTCTCTCTGAAAACAAATGACTGGCAGTAAATTCTGCATTTGTGGTAGCACAAATTTATATTCTCCTTTGTTTCTAATTGTCAACTATAAAATAAACCATTTCAACCCCAACCAACCTGCCCCAACACTACCACAAAGCCAACACACAAATTATAGAGCCCATTTATATGCTCAAAGTGCCAATTTTTTATAATAATTACAGTGAGTGGCAAGTTTGAATAATCATGAGGACATAAGGAAAAAAAATAAATCAACTAATAAATTAGAAGCAAAAAATTGATGAAAACTCACAGTTTCTTTCATGAAAATAGAAGATGCAGCTCCTTTCCATTTAGGGTCGGAGTCCGGAAATATCTGTCCAATATCCGGAAGCCCCAAAGCCCCCAAAATTGCATCAACAACACAGTGAAGCAACACGTCCCCTAAATAACCACAATCAATCACCATTCCAGTTAGTCACTCACAAGAGCAAAAAAAAATTATTCCAGAAAAATTCACATACATACACAAACATCAGTCTAGGTATTCCTGAATAAAAGTATCACTTACCATCGGAATGAGCTTCGCAACCTCTTTCGTGTGGTATATTGACTCCACCGATGATGAGTGGGTAACCTGGTTCCAATCTGTGAAGATCGAAGCCGTGGCCTACCCGGAAGGGCAAAGACTTTGACGGAGTGGCTGCGACGGTCTCCAGATTATCGGCTTCGACGGTTGCGGCCGACATCACCGCCGCAGGCGGTGTTCTTGCTGTGAATCGGAGAGATAGAGGAGCAGTGTATCTTGTGATGCAGGCATGGGTAGAGATTGAAGGAAAAGGAGAGAGAAAATGTTGGGTCGAAGTGGTTTTGGTGGGAATTGGGGAGGCGGAGTAGAGTGGAGTTGCCATAGCCATTTGGTTGTGGAGAAGAGAGTGTCACAGGGTCGTGTGGTGAGTAGTCTTTGAGCTCTGTTTGTGACTTTCTTCTTCTCTCATGGCAAAGCCTGGGCGTGGATCAATCTAACTCGTGTTGCACGAGTTTGGCAGATTGGGAACCGAAAACACGTGGCAGAATACGATTAGTCATCCACGGTTAAATAAAAGTCCACTTTAAGTACAAAATTGTAACATGTTATATACAAGTTATAAGCCTGCCTAGAGACAACAAGTTATAAACCAGCCTTATATTCGAATCTTGGAGTCCAAATCATGATTTACCATTGCTATGATGGTTTGGGCCTTTGGGGTCATGATCAATTGCTACTACAAATCTCTGTCATTCAGCTGCAAAAATTGATGCTTCTTCTGCTTATCAGAATCTATCTAAGCAAATATTTTATCTCAATTTTCTAATTGTATCCCCCAGCAGCATTCAGATACATCCAAAAGCCGACCCTGGTTCCTGAAAATGATTCCATAGTTGAAGCTATCTCAGCATTTGCTTAGATCAACCTTTATCAACTAATCTTAATTATAAGTTTTAGATCTTCATTGTATAACACAAAAAGATGCAAATCTAACACAAGAAAAACGTATCTTATACACCATCCATTGAGGTGTACAAAATTGAAACGCTCACAAGAATGCTTTGCGAAGCTAGCTGTCTCCCATAATAAGCAAGAACTGAATACCAGAAGAACAGTAATGAACTGAGCAAAGGATATCATGAGTTTATCAATATGCAAGAATTGAATACCAGAAGAACAGTAATGAACTGATCAAAGCATGTCATGAGTTTATCTTAATGCTGCTATGGGATTGACCCGTTGTATGCAATTTTGTTTATACAGGCAAAATGTACAAGTCCGGTTAAGTTTACACAGCCACCACACAACTGTGACATCATGATGTTATTTACATAAGAAACTCCAAGACTCCGCAACTGTCAAGTAACACAAAGCTCAGAAGGAACCAGCATCCGAAGTAGAAGCCCTAGGATGCTTGTATCCATGATCTGGCACAAGATTTTCAGGGGCAGCTCTCTTTGGCCTCAACTGCAAAACAAAACAAAAAAAAGGGTGTTGAGCAGCAGAAAAGGAAAACTTTATTGAGTGTGTCTGCACACAAATAACTTGAATCAGTGCATTGTGATGTAAATTCTGACCTTCTCTTCAGCACGCTCATAGAAGTGTCTCAGAAGAATGTTTTTGGCTTCTGAAGATATCACTGCCAAATGCATACTAAGGAATGTCGGTAACAAATACCAAAACAACAATTGTTTGATAATTGGCAAACTTGAGAAAAAAATTCACATTGTAAAAGTACTTGGTCACATTTCAGTAATTAAGTTGTATCTTGACCCAACTAATTTGGGCATTCCACAAATGTCCTCTCCCCCATTGAGAGCACATTCTACTTGAATTGCCACCTCTAGATATAGTACACCATGCCCCAATTTTACCCTCAGACTGCATGCTGAAGAGCAACACTATGTTCTCATTTTTTATTTCTGGTTCTATTATGGGGGAAGGGGAGGCAGGAGGACAGTGGGAACATGTCGCCAGCAGTTTCTGGGTTAGCCTTCAACCAAATCTTTGAGCTAAAAGGCTTGCCAGTTAAATATCCCAAAATGAAACAACTACCTAGGCAACAACATTAACTTTTGGAAGGAGTGTCAGGGCATAATTCCTAATAACTCCACACATTTCAGCATGTTCCCACCGGTTTAATGTTTCTAAAAGAATAAAAAAAATCCATTTCAACTGCTAATATATGGCCCATTTTTACTGATGTGCTCTGGGAAAAAAAATCTTCTATGGTCAACATGCCACAACAAATAGGTATTCATTCGGGATAATATACCCGCTCACATTAATATATCCCTCAAGACTTTGTAGGGGGTCTGGAGCCTGGAGGAGTCTCACAAATAACTTGAAGATACAGTAGCAATTTAATATCAGATGAAGTCCATATAAACAAATATACATTGTCATGGCAACTAAATAATCCAGCGTATAATAATCATGTCAAGGAAACAAGGAATAAGTTTATCTCCATCACCTTGATTAGGTGGCGGAAGAGTCCGATCATGAGTAGGGTGATAAGTGACAGGTGCCATTTTCTGAACACAAACAAAAGCACAAGTTCATTAAAAAGAGAACACATACAATTTGTATATCCTGTATCTCTTTCCATCGAAATCATAAAGAAACAGAAGATATGCACTTTAGGTGATGAAAAGAAAAGGCAAAAGTGACAATTGACAGGAAGCAAGATCATATTCTTGAAATCATTGCAGATCCTTATCATCCTCAAGGAAGAAAATAAACTGAGTTTTATGGATTGACAATGAATATGTCTGAGAGCATAGGTACCAGTACTTTGAAGTTGGACATGTTTGTTGAAGCATAAAATTCAAGGGATTTTAAGAGCAATGAGCTTTCAGTCAAGGAAGTTCAACAACTAATAGGAAAACCATTTTTCCTCTAAAAAATCACACAGGAAAATGTTTTTAGTGAATGTCTACCTACCACTGTAATACTAAATTTCCAGTAAACTGATGAAGACGCCCCAGTAAATAGGTGAAGCCGCCCCCACAAATATAAAAACTAATCCAAGTACTACATTTAAACTATGGACTTTCTTTATATAAAGGGCTCCACGAAGCTTACAAAATGAACACAGAAGTAGATCACCAATCAAAAATAGATAAAAAGATAAGGAAACAACATAATAGAGAGTAAATGTGCCAAAACGTATCCTGTTAAGAATCAGTCACCTAATCATATTCTATGGTATCAAAAAATGCCACTTTACGTCATAATGCAATAACATCACCTAACTTTCCAGAAATAACATCACCTAGTTTCATTTCTTGGAATTACTAAAATGTTAAAGCATCTAACCCAAAACCAATTGACAATGGGTGGAGTGGCCCCTTAAGAATATAAACTAACCTTGGGTGACCCTAATTATTGGATGTGGGATATAAACTCTCTTTACACCCTCCCTCACATGGGAGCCGGGCTCACATGTGAGGCTAAGAAAAATGCATACCAGGATATAGAATGGATAAGAGACGTGGGTCACTAACCACTCAAGGTCCAGCTCTGATACCATGGTAGAACATCCAACCCAAAACCAATCGACAACAAATGGAATAGCCCACCAAGTATACAAACCAACCTTGGGGGTCCTAATTATTCAATGTGGGTTACAAGCTCTCTTCACACCCTCCTTCACGCTAGACTTGGCCACACATGTGCGGCTAACAAACAAACAACCATACATTCCGAGAAATTTAAATAGGTAAGTGTCTTGCCCATTGACATATAAGTCTAGAATAGACTCATTGTCCTTTTTTTCTATTGTGAGGCTTCAAGGCTATGTTGCAATCCTCTAACTCACTTTGTATGCAAGAAACCCCATAGAATGCTATAACATTTATTTCCAATGTGAAAAGTTGAAGATGACAACTTTAGAAGGCATGAGGAAAAGAAAGATGGCTTATCACATGGTTCAATTCTTTACACTTCTTCTAATCAACAATAGACCATATCAAACAAAGAACAAACGAAAATATAAACTCTTTATGTTGTCTACAAAATGCAATGTTTGTAAAATTATTGGATGCAACATAAAGAATTGAATAAGACTGCAACTTTAGAAGGTGTGAGGGAGTTAAAAAATACCAAATCTAGTAGTTCAATAGTTGTAAATATTTATACATCAATGACAAATCTTATAAAACAAACTTTTATGCACTTTACCAATATGTAATCCTTCCATAATGTTTTGCATACCCTCTATGACCATATTAACTAGCACAATGAAACCAAAATTCATCACGTTCAGCTTGGCCCATGTTCAAAAAAAAGGTATGGGTTGGTCAACGAAATTAGCAAATTATTGCTCGTGTTCAGCACAAATGAGCCCGCAGAAGCCCGTCAGTAAGTCGAGCCCAAGCTGTTTATAAACAAGTCAGTCCATTCATCGCCCAACTTCACGACAAAATCCTTCCCCTCCGACATTCGCTCGCCCCTACAATCCAATATATATTCTCGGCTTTGTCTTATCAAAAACATCAAAATTTTCATCAACATTTGTCCTATTCCACAGTTTCCCATGCATCGTACACGGCAAGTGCTAGTTACTATAAAGTTTATTCACGCATTGTACTGTTTCAAAACCTTATTCCAATTACTTGGACGCAATTAATGTCTGTTATTATGGATTTTCTTTCACCTTTTTATAACTTGTTTGTCACATACTAGGGGCAAAAGTTCCCACACACAGAAAAGATTGCACAATTTGTGTTCTGCTAGTGATGCTAAACATAAAAAGTAGATTTTACATCAAGCCTTCTTAAAAAATAGATATGGTGCCCATCAACAAGTTACTTAAGTTCACCTTGTCAAGGGATTTTAATTATGCAAAACATTTCGCAACCCACAGACTAGTTCGCAACTTCCTTCATCTCACTGGATTAAGAAACCAAGACGTGGCTCATGGTGCTTTAAGGTCCTACTTTAGCACTTCCTAAAACAATTCCTGAAGCTAACAACATGAACAATTTTGGTAAACTAAGATACCTTTCTATTTTTACGATAGTATGGCCATTTAAGAATGTTGATAATGTCAAACTGAAACAAGTGAAGTGAACAAGTCTAAGAAAAGAAGCTTTATCCAAAAGGTAAGTACGACGGGTGCTGCATCGCAGCCAAAGATTACATGATCTATCCTGAAGTCCATGTAAATGCTCAGACAACCCAAGTGAAACTAAGCAGGACAAAAAGGATACCACTCACATGCTTAGGCTTTTAAGTTTCGTTCCCACAATAAGTAGTGAATGCATGTGAATTTATAACTAAATGGATGTAGACTGAGGTAAACTTGGAGGCTTGAAGCATAGAAAATGCCCACATCAAAACATGAATTAAGATCCTGATTCATCTAAGAAACTTTCCCCGTTAAGCATCTGCCGAACATCAGAAAACCCAATTTCAGAAACTACCAGATCATACATTAAAAGGCTACAATTCACAAAATTTCAACTTATAGCTAGAGTCATCTTCGTGGGTATGTCAAAAAACCCTAGTCTTAAACGGGTACAAAATCAGAAAATGCATGTCATTTTACTGCTTAACAAACAAAACCCTCACTTAACTGCATGTGTGCGTTTCTTCTACAATAATAAACAAAATTAACGGCAAATCTTCGACGCTTAACCGATCATACAAAAATTTAAATTCCCATAATAACATGAACTAAACTAAGAAAAAAATTTAGTAATGATCAGAAAGACAAATGCTCACAGAGGGATTGGAAGGATCAGAGGGTCGTAGTTGGCTGAAGTTGTGGGGGTCGAAGGACGGCCAGTCACCGAGCATTGACCCCATCAGGGGAAGGCCGTGTTCGATGGAAGAATCGAGAGAATAGGAGAGAGAACAATGCCGCTGTTTCAGATGTATACAAGAGTTGCAAAGATAGGTGGCCAGGTGGTGGTGGCAGACACAACATGTAAGGGACTTTATTTTTTCTTCTTACAATAAGGAAACTGTAAAAAAAATAAAAATAAAATAAAAGAAAAAAAACCAATATAGTACCAAAAACCATTAATATATTTCTAATTTTTGATGTTTTTGTTTATTTTCTGGATAAAATAATAATTTAAAACATTATTCGTGCAACTCTAGGTAATATTATAATCAGCTCAATAATATAGATATGATGTATTATTCGTGTACATGTGTAAAATAAGTCTAATATAATACAAAAAATATTTTTGACAAACAAATACAATATATGGTTAGATTAAACTTTTTAAATTTTTTATAATTTTGTAATTTATTCTTTAATACTGTAATTAAACGACCCTTAATTTATTTTGTAAAGTAAACCTCCGTACTTGTAATTACCCACAAGTTGTAAAATTGATTAAGTTTAAGAATTATTTGTAAGAATTGAAAACATTTTAATATACAACACATGAATAATCAACTTGTTGTCTAGGTTAGGTTTATTTTTAAACTATGGTATATGAATGAATTAAGCTTGAAATTTTATAAAAATTCTCAGCTTATTTATTTTTCTTCCTATTAACGTCTTTTCCATTAATTTATTATTCAATTTTTAATATCTCTTGCAAAAATTAGAAATAAATTATCAATAAATCATAATCCTCCCTTCAAAAACTAATTAAATCTCATGTCTTCCATGTTTCATTCCAATTTATTTAATCCATCCTACTAAATAAATCCTTAATGTCGTTGATAAATTTCATATTTTTATAATTTCGAGTTATATAGTAGTAATAATTAATTAAGTAAAAGTTGTTCATAAAGTAGGTAGGGGTTCAAGTAATTATTTTTTATTTTTTTTTCCTAGGAATTCTAAACAAAAAAACATTGCCCGAACAGCTAATCGATCATTCTCCGATTGCCATACGACAACCTTGAGTTCTACCTGATCATCTTTTGATTAATTAACTTTCTCCTTAAAGTTAGGAGGTAAAATGTAAGGCATGTGAATTTTTTCTTAATGGTTACGAACTAAAGAAGCCAAAAAAAATTGTTTTGACTTTTTTTTGTAAATCAGAGCTTTGACATTTGACAATGTGGGCAAAACAAGCCAACAAAAGTAGGGTAAATTGCATCAATGGTCTCTAAGGTTTGACACTTATTATATTTTCGTCTCTAAACTTCTAATTTCGTCCTCAATGTTTACACGTTGACCCACTTTTGTCCTTACCCCTAACTTTCGTCCAAAAAATGAATGGAAAATGTCATGTGTCAAGCACTTGAGGGTATTAAGGGACATTTTTTATATTTTACAACTATTTATACATCCAAATACAATTATCCTTATACCCAAACACCCACCTTATTCTTCCTTTCTCTTCTCTCTTCTCTCTCCTCACACACGCATTAATTCTTCTGAGTTCTCTCTCTCTCTACTGCGTCTCCACTCCCAAAACCCAACACATCCCCTTCTCTCGTCTCTCGTTACTGGGTCTCCACCCCAAACCCAACACATCTCCCTCTCTGCTCTCTCCTTTCTCGTTACTGCGTCTCCACCCTCAAACCCACCACACAAATCACAAATACACATCCACAACACAAACCCACAAATGCACATCCACAACACAAAACTCACAGTCACATACACCCACATGGATTCAGAACTGGATTTTCCAAGATCTTCATGGGCAATCAAGCCCCAATTATTTCGAAATCAAGTTTGAATTCAAAATCGAAATCGAAACCAAAAATGAAATAAAAATCAAAGAGATTTTTAGGGGTGGTGTCAGGCGTATGAGTTTTGCAATGGTTGTTTAGGTTAGAGTGTGTACTGTATTTGTGTGTGAGACGTCAAGAATGTAAGAGGGCAATGAGAGAGAAAAGAAGAGAGAGAGATAGGAGATGAATTCTAGCAGTGGCGATCGATTCCAACAGTGGTGGGTGGTGGCGCTCGATTCCAGCGATGGTGGATGGTGGAGCTCGATTCCAACTGTGGAATCTTGCGCAGAGAGAGAGAAATGGGGTGGTCGCCAGCTGAAGAGAGAGAGATGGGGTGGTCGTTGGCTGAATAGAGAGAGATGGGTTTTTTTTCTAAGACTATTTAATTTTTACATGTATGCCCAAAGTTTTGAAGTATAATGACCAAAATGTCCCTTAATACCCTCATGTGCTTGGCCACATGACATTTTTCGTTAGTTTTTTGGACGGAAGTTAGGGGTAAGGACCAAAGTGGGTCAACGTGTAAACATTGAGGATGAAATTGAAGAAATTAGAAGTTTAGGGACGAAAGTGCAATAACTGTCAAATCTTAGGGACCATTGGTGCAATTTACCCATAAAAGTATAAAAACGCGATGATAAGTTTACCCTCTGTGGGACCCATTAAAAATAAGCATATTAATAACCGTCAATTTAATAGTACAAAAAGTCATTCATGACTTTGATTATATACAGGGTAAATTGCACCAATGGTCTCTAAGGTTTACCACTCATCACACTTTGATTCTTAAAATTTCAATTTCGTCAATTTCATCTCTAAAGTTCAAATATTGAGTCAAAGTGGTCCTTGTCACTAACTGCCGTTAAAAAAAGAGACGAAAATTATCCTGTGCGTGTCACGTGCATCTCTTTAAGGGCATTTTTTGATATTTTACAAACAAAATAAGGGTAAAATTGAAAAATTCTCCGTCTTAAAGCATCTCCAATGCCCCTCACCAGTGCAGCCTTTTAGCCATTTTAGCGAGCAAAATTCCAAATCGTGTGCTCCAACGCCCTAGCTATCTAGCTTGCCAAAATAGCTAAGGTCTTCATCCTAGCCAGATCTGGAGAGGGCAATCCACTCGTCAGTTGCTGTCTTCCTTCCATTTCCTCCTTCAGGTATGTCTTCCTTCCTCCTCTAGCGTCCACCTCCATCATCGTTTTCCAATACGGCCGACCACTATATGGATGGGGGTATCGATTTTAGGTTAACCTCTGCTTGCGTGACAGTTTCAATCATTCAATTTAGGGTTTTGTTGTTAATAAGTTCATTCGAAATCTCATTGATATGTATTATTATTGTCTTTATTTACATCAAATTGACCAATAGCACAAGCCTTTGAAGTGATTTTTTTTTTGTTGAATTGATTCGTTTTGATTGTTTAGTAGTATGTGATGTGTGTATTGGTATTTTCGAACTATTAGACCTCAAAATTTCTATATTGTTTGTTCATTTCTATTTTCGAACTTACTCTTGTTGGGGCACCAATTCACCTGCAACTGTTGCTATAAAGGAGGAACCAAGGCTGAGTCTTTGTTAGACTCTATTGACGCAAATAACATGTTGGGTGCTTTTTGTGGTTTTGATTTCCAACAGCTAAAGAGAAAATTTAGTATCAGTGAGGTCAAAGACTAAGTGGAATGCTTTTACTTTTATATGTATTTGACACTTGATTTGCTTCTTTTGAACTGTGATGGAGGTGAGAGTAAGTGCTTTTAGTTTGTAAATCTTTTCAGAATTTGGAGAAGGATGGGGGGACTTTGAGCTTGCTAAGATTTTTTTTCCCCTAGCAGTTGAACATCTGCCTGCTTATATTTATGTTTATCTGATGGTTTATGAGGGTCTGCCTGTTTATGTGCTTTTATGCAATTCTGAATTGAAGAGAGACCAATTTTTCAGCAGAACTCGTGTGTATTAGTTGTTTCTTGCTACTGGGGAGTGCAACTGAATATTAAACTGTCTTTGGAAAAGTAGGTGTGTCATTAGTTGATTACGAAATTACTTCCACCCTTGAAACACATTCAGATTAACTTGGCCAATAACCATTCTTCTGGCAACCTCATTGATGGAAATCAAATTGTCTTTCGTTATAGTAGGCCTAGAAGTTACTTGTCTTTCGTTATGGATTCTGTGGTGTGCCTTGCAATTCTGATTACTCAGCCAAATTTTCTGCCAAGATGGTATCTACAAGTTTGATCTTTTCTAGTCTTACTGCAAAACTTGTTTGGGTTGTTTTGCTTCTTGTTGAATGCTTGAAGGAAGCTTTTTCCTCTTTGCACCTTCTTTAGGTTTTCTTACTGATTCCTTTGTATTCATGATTTGCTATAACTTCTAACTTGTTTGGTCTTAATAGGTTGTGTCTACCCCTTAATCAATTGTTGCCTTGAACATCCCTGTCTTTTATTGCATTCCTCTGTTCTTGTAACTTCTAAGTTGTTTGTTTCTAAATGATATTGTGTTAATATGACATTAGTTGAATCTAACCAACAATGATACTATTATTCTTATAGTATGCTTTGGGTTGAATTACATGAATAATGTATGTTTAGGGTTGAATTCTAGGCGTTACGTATGAAACCATTTGAACATGGATATTACTTCACCAATCTCTTGAACGACGGAACAAACGTAGATGAGGTTAACACTCAATCAATAGACCAAATAAGTCATTACTCACCAATATCACCTCAAATAGAATCCACCACCAAAAAGGTTCGAGGCGGCAACTTTACAGTTGAGGAGGACTTAGTTTTAATCTCGAGTTGACTTAATATTAGTGTAACACCCCAAAACACACCCTGGACGACATTACATGCTAAAACCATTTTCATCATGAGAGCACTAATATCATCCATAAATAAATTAAACTTCATACATCATCCATAAAATATTTACATTATTATCCAAAAGAATATGCCCAACCATGGCATTTACATCTCAAAAATTAACTAATGTAGCGCAGCGGAAATAATAAAATAAAACTAGACTTTACAAGGTTCAAAATGAATATCCTAGTCTAGAACAAAAGGAAGTGTCGCTCTAGGCGTCCACCTCGGGATCCACGCTCCCGTCTATCGGAGTCTCCCAGTGTGCGGGCTCCTCGACTCTTAGCTCTTCCTCGAGAGGGTAATCTGAAAAAGGTTAACGGTAGGGGGTGAGCACGAAGCTCTGTAGAAAAATTATCTCAAACCCAAAAAAGGTTTAGAAACGTATTTAAAATGGCCGGTCTCATTTTTAACATAACATAGATACATAATTTGAAATAAGGCAGTGACATTTCAACAAGGATCTCAAGTTTAGATAGCAATAGTACTAGAAATGAACAATAATAACCCATTTTAATAAACATCCCTTTTCAAAATATAAACCATTTCCCACACATTATATAATATTGTCCTCTTTTGGCATGAGCATCCTTATAAGGAACCTCTCACCCTCAAGGCTTGGTTACTCAAGCATCCTTATAAGGAACCTCTTGAGGAAAATTACATACTGTCCTCTTTTGGCATGAGCATCCTTATAAGGAACCTCTTACCCTCAAGACTTAGTTTCTTAAGCATCCTTATAAGGAACCTCTTAAGGAAAATCACATACTCTCCTCTCTTGGCATGAGCATCCTTATAAGGAACCTCTCACCCTCAAGGCATCACAAACTCAAGCATCCTTATAAGGAACCTCTTGAGGAAAATCACATACTCTCCTCTCTTGGCATGAGCATCCTTATAAGGAACCTCTCACCCTCAAGGCATCACACACAACCCAACCAAGCATACCATTCCAATATTTATATCATTTTACAAGTATCTCTCCAAAATCCCCAAGATATATTATGTAACAATTCCCCAACCAACAAGGAAAATACATGAGATCACAATAACGTCATTTTTCTACCCAACACAAACAACTACGGTTTTCGAAGTCCATAATAAAGAAGCATTTAAGAAGAAATATATCACTCTCCCAAAAACTAGGGTTTTAAAGCTAGAAAAGAGATTTAATGGGTATTAAACTCTAACAATGTAATCTTTGCAAAAAGCCTAAGAGATGATGATTCTATCGCATATATATACCATTGATAGCAAAAACATACATATATAAATACCCTAGCCTCAATGTAAGTGAGTGAGAGAAAACCCCTACCTTAATGTTCTTGGAAAAATTAGGGCTTTGATCTTGAATCAACCCTTCAATCTCTTGTTTTCTCTTGATCTTGTGTTTCTCTTTTTCTCTCTTCCTCTCTTATGTTTTCTAGGGTTTGGAGTGGTGTAATGAAGGCTAAGGAGGTGACAAAATGTATTTATAGTGGAGGAAAAATCGGCTTGTTCGCGACTTAAAATAAACAGGCTGGTTTCGGTAGTACCGGTACTCGGTACCGGTACCATTCAGTACCGGTACCCAGTACCAGTACAAGAAACCTTCTGGAATCGGGGTACCGGTACCATTCAGTACCGGTACCAAGTACCGGTACCATTTACCCAGTTTTGCCTATTTCTTTTGTTTTCCATTTCCAATCCATTCCAAAACTAACCACATCCATCACAAACCTCTCCAACACATATTTATACACCAAACCTATCTAATACAAGTTATAGGACCTAACATTTTATATTTTCACTCACTAAAACTAAATTTCAACTATGATTTTCATTAACATTGTAAATCTTTACTTTTCAAATTTACAAAGTTCAAACACACTTCAATACCCCTATCCACATCTTTAGAACCATTATTTGCTATATCTATATATCTATATGCATATATAAAAGAAAATGAGGGGTGTTACAATTAGCGTGGATGCCGTGCATGGAAATGAGCAAAAATCTAAAACGTATTGGCGAAGGGTTTGTGAGTACTTCAACAAATACAAACCCCAGTTAGATTGTAATCGCAATCCGATTTCTTTGATAAATCATTGGTCGACAATTCAACTAGCCACCGATAAATTTTGTGCTGCTTTAACCAAATTGAAAGGTTGAATCAAAATGGCCTGACTGAGAAAGATAAGATATGAGTGCATTTTAATTACAAGTGTGAAAATAGGGCATTTTTCTTTTATGATACATAATATTATTGTACAATTTGCAGGTCCGTGATGCAAAGAATGTGTACAAGGAACTTCATAAATGCTCTTTTCATTTGAACATTGTTGGAATGAGTTATGGTATCAACCAAAATAGATGGAGGATTCTCAGTCTAAGAAGCAAAAATAAAAGGTGGTGCAACTCCTAGCAGCTCTAATCCTTAAACACCAAAATCGGTAAACATATGAGACGACAGTGGGGGCTTGGAGAGGCCAACTAGAAGGAAGGTTGTGAAAGAGCGAGCAAGAAAGTCAAAGAGCAAACTCTCTGAAGGCGATAATTCAAGTTCAACCTATTTCGTGAAACTGTTTGAAGAAATGGAGGAGAAAAAGATGTTGGCGGAGAAGAAAGTCGAATTCATGAAAAAAATTTGGTTGTTGAACAAGAGAGACTAGCTCATGATAAAGAGAAGATACAACTCAAGCAAATGAAGGAGGAACATAAAATAATGTTGATGGATACGAGTGTCATGCCTTCGATTCAAGCTGAATATTTTAAGCACCTTCAGATATAAATCATGAGAAAGAAAATTTGACATCTAACTGTTGATATTTTATGAACAACCTGTTCATTTTGTAATTGTGTTCTGTTGAGTACTGTATAATTAGTTTGATTTCATCCACTGTTTTTTTTTTTTTTTTTGGGATTTCCTAGGTTAGCATTTATGGGTTATCCTTTTGGGTTGTCTTGAAAAAATTATTGATTATGTTAGCAGGATATCTTGTCATATGGGTTCTTCTAGTATTTGTCTAGCTCTTGGATATGTTATGTTTGCCTCTACGTTAAGGCTTCTAACCAATGTTTATGTAGTGTTTTGGTGATATTATATTGTGTTATTCTAACTCAAATAAAATTATAATGTATGCACTTGTTGGGTACTATTTGAATAATGTATTACCATTGAAAATATGACTGTTAATAAATATGGTCGTTGAAAATATGACCGTTGTAAAATTTAAAAATTTGATGATGTGGCACGACACGTCATCATGTTCCGTCATCATTATGACGCTTACGTATTACGCCACGTGGTATTTTTGAATTATATTCTTGAAAGTTAGTTAAAGTTAATTGAAGTAGTTAGTTAAAATATAGAGCGTGGTTGGAGTGAATTTTTAAAAGTAGTTAGCTAAAGTAGAGAATTCAATATTTAAATATATTTTGAGTAGCTATTTTGCTGAGTGTGGTTGGAGATGCTCTTACTGTATATCCCCACATTCCTCCGCCTTCTGCAACTCTTACCCTCAACTGGCACCAACTTTGTTATTCCTCCACCATCCAAAATCCATTCACCACTGCCTCCACAACAGGCCAACTTAATAAGTTGGTAATAACACAGCTACCTCCTCTCCTCAGTTACCTGTAAGCTCACCACCCATTCCCCTGTTTCTCTCCCCCTTCCCTCCCTGCTGGATACCCAGAAACCTCTCTTTCCACACATATTTGATTTTGATTTTGATTTCAATTTTGACATGGAAGCAATGGTGATTTCAATTTTGATAAGGGAATCACAAGTGCAATCCAACATCCAATTCAAACATGATTCTTTATTACTCCAATGATGGGGGTCATGTTGTGCATCCCTGTGTGTATGTATTTGGGTATTTGTGTTGTGGTGCATTTTTATGGTTTTGTTTTGTTTTGTTTATATGCTAGGGTTTGAGAGAGAGAAAGAGAGATGATGCGTTGGTTTGAGGGGGGAGAGACGCAAGAACTAGAGAAAAACATAGGGATTTTGTGGGTTTGAGGGAAAGGGGCGAACATAAACGAATTGGAGAGAGAGACACAGCGTAAAAGACACAGAAATAGGGATTTGTGGGGTTTGGGGGCAGGGGAAGAGTGGGAGAGTGAGAGAGTGAGAGAAGGGAGATGGCAAAATCAATGATCCCATATGCGATTTTGACCATACTATCAAACCCATCTCTGGATTCTTGGAGAGAGAGAGATTGATTTGTGGGCATGAGTGATAGAAACAAGCAAAAACGAATTGGAGATGGAGAAGAGGGATAAATAGAGACGTGCACAGTGAAGTCTAAGTTGGAGAGAGAGATGAAAGAGGATGTAGAGTGTGTAACAGAAAGAAGGTAAAAAAAGCAAGGAATAAGATGATGGATGTTTGGCCTCATGTTTAATGTATACAAATAAAGAATAAAAATGTTTGGATGCATGTATTGTTGTAAAATACCAATAATATCCTTAAAGAGATGCATGTGACATGCACATGATAGTTTCCGTTTATTTTTTTAACGGTAGTTAGGGCCAATGACTATATTGATTTTGATGATGCACAAAATTGTCTTGTGCAACATCAACAGTCAATAATGTATAAGTGTGTAATTAATGAGCAGTTAACAAGCAATCAATGAACTAAAACAATAAACAATAGATCAACACAGGGATTTATAGTGGTTCGGTCTTGGATGACTTACTCCACTTTCGGGAATGACAGCGGTGGTCTGATGTTCTTTATTGATGAATAAGAGTCGCCGGATGGATGTTCTCTGAGAGTATTACAGTGCTTAAGAAAGAGAGCAATGTGTGTAGTGGAGTATGTGAGATATTGGAGGCGTGCCTTCATTCTTGAGAGGGCTTACATTATATAGCTAGGGTAAGGCGGTGACGTGAGGAAGAGGTCTTCCACTATTTTGGTAAGTGCAATCTCAGTAGGAATAGATCTCTTTGGCAAGCACAGTTAAGGTAGGAGTGGATCTCCGTATCCCGTCATTCTCTCCCTCATGCTCCTATTCAGTCGGAGGAGAATCCTAATTGGATTGGACTTGATGTTGAGCTTGGACTTTGAGTTGGAATGGGCTGAACTTTGCATCGGAGCACCAAGGCAAGAGGGGCAAGAAGGGGAGGCGCCCAAGGGGCTTGGATAGCGGCGCCCAAGGGTTGTCATGCAGCCTTGGGGCATTGGACCTGATGCTTTGGCCATTGTCTTGTTGATTCTCTTTAGAATTGGATCACCATGAGATGAAGAGAAGACAAGTGAGGAGGTTGAGGAGGAGTGGAGAAACTCAACCATTGGGCGGCGCCCAAGCCTTGGGTGGCGCCTAGTGGGCGACGCCCAAGGGCTTAGGTGGCCTCTCATGTGGCGCCCCTTGGCCTCCCTTGACTCATTCACCTCCTTCTCCACTCTCCTTAGATGGGTTGACCCAGCTTAATGGGCTCTAACGACTTGGACTATTTCTTGGGCCTTTTAGTATTCGGGCCTTTCTCGATTTATTTTTATCGGGCTTGGCCCAGTTGAATTTGAGCTCGTCAGATTCCATAGTTGAACTTTGAGGATGAAATTGAAACTTCGAGGATCAAAGTGCAACGAGTAATAAACGTCAGAGATTATTAATGCAATTTACCCCTTATATACACGTAATTTTCTTTGTTCCAACTGCTCCACCGTTTTAGGTCATCGGCTGCTCTAAACCCTTCTCTTTCTCTCTCTTCCGCCTCTCTCCAGTCTCGACTTGTCGAGAAAGAGAGCAAGCGAGAGAGAGGGAGAGGGAGAAGGATCTGAATCACCAACTATGGCCGCTCCGGATGCTCCTCTTTGCTACGTGGGAGTCGCTAGAAAATCCGCTGCCTTTCGTCTCATGAAACAAATGGTCAGTTTCTCTATCGGCGTCATACCAACGCACATAAAATCACCTAATATACACACTTATATGTTGATATATATATATATTTCTGTGTGTGCATGTGTGTATACGTATATGTTGATGGACACACATAGCATTGCCTCGACAGAGCCTAGATTTTCCGAATCTATTGTTTGTTTGATTCATTTCAACTCAGGTCCTATATGTGTATTTGTGTGTGTGCATGTGAGACTTGATGTTCTGGAATTCAATATGTCATAGGGTTGGGAAGAAGGCGAAGGGCTTGGGAAAGACAAGCAAGGGATCAAAGGACATGTTAGGGTTAAGAACAAACAGGACACTACCGGTAATTTTATTGGCTCCTCTTGTTTTCAATTTTTTTTAGGATGGAAATATTTATCTTCCGTTTGGTTACGGAGAAACTAATTGTTGAAAAAGAACTGGAAATTAGTTTTTTCAATCTGCGGATCAGTAGACAGACTGTAGCTGATAACTCAACTGTGTTTTGATGTGTAATAGGAGTTGGTTTAGAAAAGCCAAACAATTGGGCATTTGATACGTCACAATTTGACAGTATTCTCAAAAGATTGAAAGTGGTAAATTCAAACTTTTCTTCTCATATTACTCGTTATGGCTAATTTTTAGTCTGATGTTACTAAGTCATTGTGTTTTTCATCTGGGGGAAATTGACAGCAAGCAGCAGAAATTAACAGCGATGAAGGTACAACTGAATGGCAGCTAGTCAAATGATGGAATTCATATTGTGCTTTTATACATCTCTGTATTCTTAAGCAGACCATTTATTGCATACATCTTTACAGCTGTTGAAAAGGATGATAATCAAGAAGGCACAGATGCCAATGCATCTAATGACAAGCATGATACAGTTGTCAAGGTTACACGGCCACAAGGAAGGTCAATAGATTTCAAACAGTTTAAGTTATCATTTATCCCAAATTTTCAATAGTAATTTTTTCATGAATTGTAGTTGCTGCTATTTTTTGAATGTTTACTAATCTTCAGATATAAGAAAAGAGAAAGGGGGAAGCTTGTCCATGCTTACTCTTCGAAGGATCTTGAAGGAATTCTTGTAAGTTTTATGCATTATTAAGATGTTATTCCCAGGGAATACTTATGTTTGCTTGGTTGCAATATATTGGACATATTTACAGCTGCTTGGACCAGGCGTGGCAAGGTAGTTACTGTGTGAATTATGTTCTTTGTCATGTGTTTTTTGAGCTAGACTAAATGTTTAGATGATGCATCCTTATGCAAAGTTCCTTGATCAATGCCAAATCAATAGTTAAAATTATTGGACCGATTAATCTTAATCTCCCCCCCCCACCCCCCAAACAAAAAAAAAAAACCAAACCCAACCCAACCCCCAAAACAAAAAAAAGAAAGAAAGACAAATCTCATAAGTTAGAAGAGCTTTCCCAGCTTCTCTCAAACTTATTAATTTTGGGATGGCATGCCTCGTTAACCCACTCAAGTTGATTGCTGGGCTCTCTGATTCAGTTTTGAAGTCTGGCCTAGATTAATTTTGGTGATGTGACCTTTTGTATTTGCAGAGCTTGAAGGCTATTTATAATTTTGTGGGCATGATCTTCTAGGATTTCTATTTAGTTTGCTTTTGCTACAGAATTCCAAGAATTTTTATCAAGCTTAATATTTTTCCAATTATGAATTCCAAGTGTCTTACTGTTATATAATGTAGGTCAAAAAGGAGGAGTCTCCTCGGATGGATCATAATCAGGACATATCAGAATCGCTGGACGCATTTGAAAGTTATGTCAATATTGAAGGTAAACTTTGGAATGCATGTAGATAAAGAGCAATACACTTGCCTTTGGTATTGAAACCATGGATGCGATTTCAAAAGGGGCATTGTGTTAAATAAAATCTGTATGCATATTCACATTAGGGTGGTTTTGAAGTTATGTCAATATTGAAGGTAAACTCTGGAATCCATGTAGATAAAAAGCAATATAATTGTCTTTGATATTGAAACCATGGATAAATTTTCAAAAAGGGCATTGTGTTAGATAACATCTGTATGCACATTCACATTAGGGTGGGTTTGACTCCGCAAATGTGTTGCTGTCCATAGCGACATTTTATTATGTTCGACTCTGCAAATGTATAGCTGTCCGTATCAGTATTGTGTTACTTAGAATCATCATTCTGCAGTGTTCTTTCTCTAGTTTGTGGTTTAGAAATACTCTAAACTCTTCGATGTTGGGTGGCTAAGAAAATCATGACATGAGAATAAGGAAACGCATTAGGACCACTGAGTGTTCCTCGCTTTTCAGATGCTCGTGTAGCCCATTCGTGAATGCCTCAAAGCACATTATTCGTTATTGGGTAGTATTCTGCGGGGTAAAGTGTTTGATTTGATTATACTATTTGTTTGCTTTATCTTGTTTGAAGAAAGTAATTTCACTAGCAATAAATTGACATTAAAATTAGTGTCCTGATTATGATTGTGTGTTCCTTTTTCCTGATGTACCTGAAAGAAAACTCATAATCAATTGGCCTTAGTTCCAACTACATGGAGTCTGTTATGTGGGTATTTTCTTTGAGCAATGCTATGTAACTCAAATCTGCAACCCAAATTTGCATCCCAAATGAGGGGGACCATTGGATCAGACTTACTCATCCAATGGTCCCCCTTTTTTTGGGATGAAAATTTGGGTTACAAATTTGGGCTACATAGTATTTCCCATTTTCTTTACTTTACTTTCTCCTATGGCCTTAGGCCATTTTCTTTTTGGCCCTTTGCTTGTCCTTTTGCCACTTTCAACTTGAATTATTTCTCCATATAGTGGCATTAGTTGAATTAATGTTGCACATGGCAATAATTTAAGTAAATGCAATTAGTGGTGTTTAAGTTTCGATGCATATCCCATCCTTACGACGAAGTGTTTTCGTCACCTTGGTGAAGATAGAAATGGATATATATTGCATGTGTTTCCATGTCTCCATTTCCTTCTCTACTACATGTATTTGGTCTTCTCAACAGTCCAAAAGAGTTGATATCATCACGTATGACTAGTAAGATTCTAGGAATATGAACGCAAAGGCTGTGATTTGAATCTGCGGATAGCCACACTGTGCATATAAGGGTTAGGTTTGTTAACATTCCATCTATCTTAAGGCCCTTGGTTAACAGCTATCAAACTGCATGAAAAAAAAATAAAAAATTTAAGAATTATTTTTTCAAAACATTAGTTAAAATATACCAAAATATTTTAAAATACTTTAAAACATTCCAAAATAATTGTGCAAATGCATTGAAATATAACAAAACATTTTGAAATATTATGGAACACCTCAAATTATTATAATTTCGATTCCATCACTGATTCGTTTCGGTCTCCTTGAAAACGGAAACGTTTCAGATGTTTCGACCATTTCGAAACGATATTTTGATCCTTGTATATTGGTTCCATTTCACACCCAAAAGCTTTGGTTGATCCCCTCTCTTCCTTTGTACCATTCTTATTTTGTTTCATCGCTTATAACTGTAGATGTCTTCCATTTTCTGATTCTAATGGGTACTTCTCTCTTCTACATGGTGTCTTTGCTGAAAATTTCAATATGTTTTTGGTTCTAGGGGTTTTCTTATCCTGCTAAATTACTCTAGGCCATTCATCATGGGGCATTCCCAACTTTCTTAATGTAGTAATTTAGCATAATAAAAAATTCGGGGAAGCATATAACTCATGCTGGCATTGGTTAGCTGCTTGTAGAAACTATACCATATGTTCACTCTTATCGTGGCAGGAAAAGAAGATAAAGGTGTTTCGCCAGAGTGGTGGGGTCATAAACACGGATTTGTGCTAGGTGGTCTTCTTGGAGCCGAGTCTAGGAGGAAAAACCCCCTCCTGACTGAAGATACTCAAAATTGTAGTGAGAGGACTGCATTTCATGAGGAGGATCAAGAGAATCTTTACAAACTTGTACAAGTATGTATCTTAATTGATTATTTTATTTACCAACTTGTCCAAATATGTGAGCTTCTTTTTATTCATGCCTTGCAAAAACCACCACCACCTCCTCCACTGCCCTGGGGCACATGCGCACGATCTAAGTCAGTACTTGGCAGCTTTTTTGGGTTGAAAAAGAAATATAGTTTGGCTTGTAATGCATTCACTTCATGTTGTGAACTCTTTATACATGAAGAAAATTTTCAGTATCTGATTGCTTATTTAAATTGTAATGGTTCAATTAACACATGATTGATTACTCTAGTATAATACCAGCACCTTGGAGGATATACGATGTAACGTCCCGGTTTCTTAGATACTTTACGAATCAATCACAATATATCATAAATATATCTCCAAATATTTATGTCAAAGCTCTAATTACTTTGCAAACCAATAAAATAGTTTCTAAAATCTACAAATGAATGTCTCCAAATTATATATTACAACAATAATAAAAGTTGAAAATCTCCAATTCTTTGAACTCTCAGCTCTGGTCCTTTCCAAATCTTCCTGAAAAATATTAAGAGCGGAGAAGTATACAATACGACAGGAAACAATATGTTTAATGGTAAAATATGAATACTCAAATATCAAATAACTCAATCGATAGACAATCATGAACAATCAATTCATCAAATTCGACATGTCGCATAGCTCAACTATTGTCAAATATAGCTTCATATTCGGTTTATTTTGGTGACATGACAAATGACACTTGGACATATAAATTCATACTCACATCGTACAATCATACTCCGTTGGGCCACAATCATATTTAACAAATTATGTCCCAAGCACACTTCGTACATGTACTAATCAATTCTAAAGTATTTAGCTCAAAATACAAGTTAGATCAATAAAACACATAGAATTTCATATCAATAAAAAATAGGGAATATGAATATGAACTTTGAGATAAACGATAGGACACTCTTTGTAAAGAGATTTAAAGACAAGAACATATTGTATGATACTCCGTATATTAAATCACCAAGTGATACTGATAAATTTGATCACCACCATTTTAAGAATAACATATCATAATTTCATAGAATTTGAGACTAGAATCACTATCTAATTTTGAACCTAAAGCCTCTATTTTTTTTCGTCATTTTCTCTCTCTCTCTCTCTCTCTCTCTCTCTCTCTCTCTCCATTCCTCTTTTTTTCGTTCTTTCTTTCTCCTTGATTTCGCTATTGATTATGGGGGCTGGGCATATATATGCAAAACTTGCATTCTCACAATTCCCTCACGTCACTTGGATGATGGCATGGTGATGCAAGCATGGACACTTGTCCATGTTTTTTTTTTTTGCCTTAATACAAATGTCACCATTTTTTTTTGTGTCCCCTTTAATATCTATATAATAAAGTATAATATGATTCAAATATCAAAAGATAAACAAAATTATTTTTGTTTTTCGCAGTTGAAATTGTTTCAAATTTTACTTTAAAGTTAATTCGATGGTTAATATTAGCTCCTCAAATTTAATAAGGAAAATAGGCCCCTAAGGGTGTGTTTGAGGTGACTTTTCAAAAGTGTTTATAGAACTTATAACTTTTCATAAGTACTTTAAAAAAAAATTAGTGTTTGGAACAGTCCCACCATCACCCCTAACGCCCACCACCATCATCACTACAATCACCATCGTCACCCACCACCACAACTACCCCTTCCCCCCACCACCAACACCCCCACTGTCGCCACTCCATCACCATCAACATCACCACTACCACCATCTCTGCCACCCTATCACCACCACTGCCAATAACCAGCACCGTTGCCCATCATCACTCACACCCATCACCACCACCACTGTCGTCATTCGTAGCTGCCACTACCACCATTGTCACTCAAAACCCACCACCACCACCACCACCCACGATTGTCGCCGCCCAGCAAAACCATCACTGTCTTTCACCATCACTACCACTGCTCACCTCCACTATAACCGGTATTTAACTTTTTTTCTCTCTCTTCTATTTTTGTGATTTGATTTTGGGTGTGAATACAAATATGTTTATTATTGACTATTTTTTTATTACTTCGTGCCTTCAGGCACAGACAATAACTAGTGTATGTATATTATATGTAATACATATATTACACATCTATTATACATTTATACCATTTGAATACTTTGGATATTTATTAAATATAATTAATATTATAGTCATTTGACTCATTTTCGCGTAAGTAATTAATATTTGAGGTCCATATATTTATTTGAAAATTTAAAAAATAACCCATGATAGCATAGAATAATAATTAGCGCTCTAATTAATATTTTAACGATTAATTTTTATACGGGTCGTCACATGGATAAATTATTGATACAAGTATTTATCTGCAGGATAAGGCAACATCTGGAAAACAGGGTCTGGGAATCAAGGACAGGCCAAGGAAAATAGCTGGCTGCCACTTTCGGGGGAAGAAGACATCTTTCTATGACACTGACGGTGAGGATTCTTCTGATTCTCGTTCCACAGTCAACATAAAACCTAGTGAAGCCCTGGAAGTGGAAAAGAATGATGAACCGCAGGTGAAACTGAAAAAACTGTGCAGACAGCTTCTTCGTCAGGTTTGTCAGCTAAAATTTTTAGCTTATCCAAAATTGCAATTTTTTCCTTTGCTTATTGACTTCTTTCCACAGGTATCTGGGAAATCACTAAAGCTGAGGCAGCTCAAAGTTCTCATTGATGAGCACTCGTCATATTTTTTTTCTAACTTCTCTTCAAAAAGAGACGCTCTTGCTTTCTTGAAACGGAAGGTATGATTTTTTGGCTAGCAGGGAACAATCATCTCCATATGTATCAAAAGGGGCTTCAGATATTCCTTTCCCACCATTTTGAGTTTGTTCTGACTCTCAAAATTCTTTGTTGCAGCTTGAAGGCAGTGATAAATTCTATGTAGAGGGAAAAAGAGTCCGTCTCTCATGAATAGAGGCTGATAAATTTTGCTTGGAATTTGAGTATATTTGTAACGATATGTACATTGCAGCCGAGACTAGGTTAGTGATGTATGAATCTTTCTCATAATCCTGCTTTTGTAATTGCAGGCTAGGTTGCAAGTAGTCATTTTTCTTATGGTGCATGTGTTTTCACTACAATAACAATTTTTTGTCTGCATATCTGGCTATTTATTGAAGTGATGCTATATTTCAGATGAACATAGTGGAAGATGTAATGAGATCATAACTTTGTCTTGGGCTTCCATTTTTATATAATGCTGTAGCTTTCTGAAAACAATGTTTTCTTGATTTAAATACAGTTTAATATGAATTAGATTTGTGAGGCTGGGATCTGCTGTTTGAATATCAGTTTGTCATCGTTCGTTATGAAATTAAAACAATCAGACAAACATGTTCAGCTGGGCAGTGGATAGAAAACCGTATTTGTATGCTTCAAAGACCAACCTATGCTCCGAAACGTGAAGACACATGATATGGCTAACCCAGATGCGTTTCTTGATGAAAATCAAGTGTAAATGGTGATGAGTCCTATTATTCATCCCTACAAGCCAATGAACCATGAAATTGGCTTCTCTGGAAATGTCTGGCTCATGCAATGAAGAATCCTGTTTGCTTGGCATTTTAGAACTTTGGGTATTGTCATGATCTCTCGGCTAAAAGTTTTCCCGAGGCTTGTTAGCTGAGACTCAGATTTGGCGCTACAAATTCCTTGTGAAAGCTTACCAGGAAATTTTAGTTATGTCATGATGGGTAATTAGATGTAACTGGCCTGTACAATTTTCTTTGCCAAGTACTTCGTTAAGAAATCATATCCATGGCAGTAGAGCGCTTCAATTTCTGCTCTGTGACCACTCTGAACCATAACATCCAACTCTTCTTTGTAGCTATCCTGTAAAAAACATGTGATTTTGTTATATTTTCGGTGTTATATAAATGAAAAGACCCGAGAATAGAAAAAAGACTATTCCCACTTCATATGGGTTAAAAAGGTCGAGGGAAAAAATAATGTGATTTTTGAAAATCCACCTGCAAAATTTCCGAGGATATCAAGCTTTTGGCAATTTGCTGATCCCGTGGCTTCAACGGCACTAAAGATTGTTCAGGTATAAGCTCTAGATCATCCCTCCGCAATCCAAGCCATTTAATATTGCAAGCTGAATGACAAGGAGTGAATAGATATGGATTTTATGCAAAAACATTGGGTACAATGTATGGCAATGGAGAAATCACCGTATTTGTACGCTTCGAGGCCCATCCCTACACTTCCAAATTTAAAGGTGCATAGTATGGCTAATCCAGCAGGATTCCTGCAGTTAATTCAGATCTGGGAGTTGCAGGTGAGCACTATCTATGCCCTTGAAGCAGCCAAGGATAAAAAAAAAGTCATCCTTACCAGTCAACAAGCCCTAGAATTGGCATCTTAGGGAAAGCTCGGCTCATTCGATAAAGAAAAAACCTGTTTGGCATTTTTAGAACTTGGGTTATGGTCATATCTGGGTAAGCTAAAGTTCCAGGGCATGACCTGTTTAAAACTTTTACCTTGTGGCAATATCTGGGTATCCTTTGGCCGTGATAAGAATGCTCGGAATTTGATTAAAGACATGATCCTCGGCCAGCCGCTGGAATATTGCATGCTAAACAAATCAAAGTGTTTATTAGTATCTCTGTTGCAACACTACTAGCAAAGGGTTCAAATTTCTCACAAGAAGCTCAACGAGCACGATTACCTTCTCTACCACAAAAATATACCGTGCATCTGTCTTCATCTCCAATTTCTCTAATAAATTCAGGTCACCAGAAATAGCATAACCTGCAGATCCGCAAGCAGAACAATCTACAACCTCTTGATCTGGTTCCTTGTTTCAAGAAGGCAACCGGATAAGTGACGGTATCCATTAAATCATTGAAAAATAAGGATGATCTTGAGTGATGTCTAATCATAGATTGAAGAAGGCTGCTACAAGCATTTGAGCTTTATAAGTAGATTTGAAACTTGTTGCACTCCTCTCTGTAAACAGGTTTTCAGATTCGGGAAATTGTTCATCCGAAATTTGTCAGCAATCAGAACCTGCTATGAGAGCCAGGGGTTGGAACTGAAGCAGGTAGTGTGTTTGAGTCAGATTCAAGACTACTCATCCAAGCCTAACAAGATAATACTCAAAAGCCTGATTGGGAAATACCAAGCTTTTTAAAAGCTATACATTACAGAACAGCCAACTTAAATTTCCAGTTTGTTTACAAATTTGTCAGGAGACCGGGGAATAAGGCTGCTCATTGGAAGGCATTATGTGGCTGGCAATCTAATTACATGAGGAATAAAAGTGTAGAGATAGATATAATACTGGAAAACATTTGTAAGGAAGAATTTCCCTGCTACAGGCCAGGTATAGTACAATTCTTTTTCTGTATCGTCGATTACATAATGCCATTGAATTTCTTGTCCACAAAAAAGAAAAGTTTATTGAATTCCTGGGAAGTCAATCAATAGACCCCATAGGGTTTATAACTTTATATTGAGCAACATTTCCTACTATTTACTAAACATGGAAAGCAACTGAAGGGAAACTACACAAATAGTTTCCTATCCTTAATTACGATCATGATTTGAACTTACTACCAATCGATCATTCGATTTTCCGTATCTTCAAATGTATCTCACGCAAATCAATATTGCGCTCCCTTTTCTATTCTAATTCACCTAGCAGCGAGTTATGATTATGAAGACCGAGGATGGGGAATGCCACGCAATGGTGCAAACGTCAGTAAAAAAGTGAAGCTGTATACCTGCAGGAACAAGCGGCCAGCAACGGCCCCCCTGCTAGATGCCATGATTCCAAGACTGTAACGGCTGCAGCGAAGCAATGCTATCACATCTGTTGACCGGAAATTTGTATGAATTCTATGATAAGGCTAAAGTATACATTGGCATAGACTAGAGTCTAGACGATGCTAAAGATACAGTTCAGTCTAAACAAAATAGAGAATGGTGACCTTGGATAGTCCTATTGACTTGCAATTGAGAAGTGAAATAGTCTGGTGAATCACAAAGCAACTTGTAGAACAGTTCTCTCTGAGTAACCCTCTTTTCCTGGACCAGAATCTGGTAACACATCTCCATAACCTTCCACACTTCATTCAGTGGAAAAGAGACGGACAAAAAAGAAGAAGCATGAGTCAAAATTGGAGAAGCTATGTTTATATGTGCGCGTGGTATCTTAAAATTTTTTGGATTGATTTACCTCTAATGAAGGATTTAGCAGAATTTTCTCTCATCAAAGACCTTGTGCAAAACGAATGAGATAGATAAGTCCATGAAACATCGGTCAAAAATCCCCTACTTACTCTGCTATTGCTCGACTTCCTACTAATCTGCAGTTACATTCAAAGCTAAAATGTCATCTAAATACCGCAAAATTTGTTCCAATCATTCAGACACCAAGTAATACAAATTTGAGTATAATTTGAAGTGAAAATTTACAAACCAGAGGGAGATCTGTGATTGCGGGAGTCGAAGAATTCAAGATCTTGAGGAAATTGAGAACTGCTACTTCCATTCTTGCTCGGACCTGAACGCATATTCAGGACAAATAATAAGCACTCTCTCTCTCTCACACACACACACAAACACGCGCGCTCGCGCTCACACACATAAAATGTATCTATGTTCCGGGGAGACGTACCTCTGAAGGAGGGAGGATATCTGCGTGGCAGAGATGTTGATCGGAGAAGAAGATGGAGGATTTGCAGAGGTCTCCCATGGAGGCGTCTGAGCTTTTGCACACGAATTGATTTTGGAAAAAGGCGCGTAAACGACTGATCCAAAATTGGCTTTATAGCGTAGTTTTGTGGATCGGGTTAATCTTAAGGGCCTAACTCTATTGGGCCTAGTTTTGTTCTGTTCAAGCCTGAATCTGACGATAGCATTGGGCTCACAAACTTGGTAGCATTGGGCTAACAGACTTTGTGGGCTCTGTTTAGCCTTGCTAAAGTAAAAAACTTGTAATTTGGGATTTGTTCAGGAAAATTTTGTAAATTAGATGAGTAAATTTTCAAAAAAATTCTTTTTGGTTCAACAGTGAGTAGTATTCAGACTAGCTTACATGTATCTTGACTAATTTTCTCATCAGTTGGGTGAAAGGTAAAGTCATTCATACCAAAATTAGGGTATTCATGAGGGATAAATCCCTCATAGGCTTCAAGCAGTTAACAAGATTCAAACTCAAGACATTTGGGTTTACAGTTTATCCATGTTACCGCTTGAGCTATCCCTTAAAGTTAAAGATGAGTAAATTTTCAATAAGATTTCTCAAGCAAGCAAAGCCATGATTGTCAGACATAAAAAACAAATGGTCTTCTTACCCTACAATTATTTTAAATAATTCAAGAACTTATAAAAGTAGGTTAATTGGTTGTAAATTTATTCGAAATACTAAAATAACTTGAGAGTTGCGAAATATTATTCGTTTACGCCCCCCCTTCTTTCCTTTATCCACACAAAAGGAATATACTTGACGAGGCGGAGTATGGCTTCGAGCCCCTACTTATTGCACTTGTAATCGTTCGTACGTACCCCTACCAAAGATAATGTATTAAAAAGAATCAATACTTGTATTTCTGGCCTAAAGGGAAAAAAAGATTGTATCAGCTAATGTCCTCCATGTCGGGATGACGCTATATCTTGAAGAGTAATCTTGGCCTAGAGAGACCAAACTATTTTGTTCTAGATTGGGTAGTTCCTAAAAGTGTATTAAGAGTTTTGTGTCCCCACTAATTAATGTCCACAGTGAGTTATGTCATGCTGCATTCATACCGTGTTTAAGATGTGTAGCATCTATTAATTTTTAATACATATCTCACATGCATGATCACATATTTTATGCTATATGTCACATATGTGTCATGTATTAGTGGTAGACAATGGCGTTTGTTTCAAACTAATTTATTAAGTAGGGACTAATTAATCAAGTTGATTATAATTTAGATCTTATAACACATTCATACCAATAATTTTATATTCATATTTGTCAAGTTGTGTGGACAACTATCAACTTCAATCTCAACCTAAAAAAGAGGGTGGGATTTGAATTATGAATTGTATTATTAGTCGTTACGAATAAATTACATTAAAATTTTTGACTAAGAATTATTTCTCGGCACGACACCCATATTTATTTATCAATACCATAATCTTATCATATACTAAAAAGGGATGATATAAACTTATGAGATTAAGTGTAATTTATGCTTCAATTATTTGAATATTGAAAAAAAAAAAAAACCACTTTTAGCGTATAATGTTGAAAGTCAAAGGCCCTACATGAGTGAGACTACGAAACACGGTTTCCTAATATTATCAGTCGGCCTCAGCTGTGCATACAGTCCCCAGATACAAAATCCACAGCTTTCACTCCTTTCAAACTTCAAACCTCTACAACCCCCCCTTCCCCCCTCGCCCACCCAACCCTATACGACCTACGGCCTACGAACACTTCCATAGGAGAATGGAGTAATATAATAGAGCCAAAAACAACAAGGAGGTAATGGAACACTTCCATAGGAGAATGGAGTAATAGAGCCAAAACAACGAGGAGGTAATGGAGAAAGTGTCAAACGGTAACATGGACGAACTATAAACTCAAACGTCCTGAATTTAAATCTTGACAATTATTTGGAATCAAGTCGTGAAGGATTGATTCCTCATGAATAACTTAGATTCGTCATGGATGACCTGACTTTGACCTCATCAAAGAAGGGACTAATCGAGATGCGCACAAATTAGTCCGGACATCCTTAACCGTTAAAAAAAAAAAAAAAAAAAATTGAAGGGAGAGAAGAAATTGCATAATTTAGGTATGGTAGAGGCGGCCGGGCCTCCTCGCGAGGTCCCCAAAAGTCCAACTTGTAAGTTGCCCATATTTTACGCAATGATGCGGCCATTTGCTTTGATCTTATTCCAAAGGTCACATTTCAGCACCGGCACCCGTGGAGCTCATATTTCTTTGATATTTTATTAGTCACTATGAACTAGAGAGAGGAGCTCAATAGTCATGCAAGTTGCATAGAGGGATAGCGTGGTTGTCAAATTCATATTTTACTTGGTCACTGTGGAATAGAGAGAGGTGCTCAATAGTCATGCAAGTTGCAAAGAGGGATAGCATGGTTGTCAAATTCATTTTCAGAAGTGTTTTGGGGATTTTTTATGTGTGTGTATTTGTTCTTTTTTTTTCAATGGTTAGAATGTCCGAATCAGCTTATGTGCATCTCAACTAATCCTCTCTCCAGTCCGGTCATTCACCCGAGACTAGAATATTCACGAGGATAAATCCTTTATGACCTGATCTCAAGGAGTTGATAAGATTCAAATTCAGGATATTTGAATTTACAACTCGCTCTTATTATCACTTGAACTACCTTAGAGCTTGTGTGTGTGTAAAGGAGCCATTAGATATGCCACATTACTTGAGAAGCCAAATTGAAAAAATAGATTTGGTCAACACAACAAAGTTGCTGATAAATATATAGAAGTTTCATCAGAAACTACATACTCACGAAAAGAAAGTGAGCATGCGAATTGGTAATATTTGGATATACCACATTATACTTTCGCTTATTTTCTTTTAATGTTAATCAAGTTCATCTAATAGCAGGTATCTACATCGGACCTACCCCAAATAATTTTTCATTGAAAGAAATGAAAAACATGTATTCCAGAAGATCTAAATTCATAATTGGAATGATAAGCACGCTAGATGGTTGCTAGCATCTCTAAGGGGTCATTTCCTCTTGCATATGTGGGGAGATATTTTTTAGCAAAAAACAATAAAAACGAGTGTGTGAGATTCCAAATATACGGGATGTAGGGAGAATTAGATGTACCATAAGAGCGCTTGTAAAGAAATTATATTTGTAACTCAAATCCACGATGTGCAAATTAGAGTAAAACAATCTTATTAATGCAGCATGTCATATACCATTCAAAAGAAGTGGGGAAGGACCATTCTAATGAGACAGACAAAAGAGAGAAAGTTAGAGAAGAGTCTATCCAGTTGGTTATTGAAAGAGCATCCAAATTCATATTAATAATTGAGCAATATTATTGAGATTTAATTTGAGGATTTAATGATATGGTTTCAATACAATCATTAGATTAATTGTGAATTTCAATTTTAGATGTAGCCCCATTACCGATCTAATAATTATATTGAATTGGGTCCCCAGATTAGGTCCTAATAACATTTTTCTAATTTGAATGGAAGTGTATGTTATTTTTTTCAACGAATTAAATCCTCAAATTAAATCTTATATAAGAATCAAATTCCTTAACTTTCAAGCACAAAAAGACAAACATTTTACTATCAGTATTATTTGGATATAAAAATTTAATTTAATTTATTGACTTAATAATGTGACAGTAACATGATTCAATAATATTATTACAACTATAGTTGTTAAATTTTTTTTAGGACAATTTTTTTAATCTCAATAACATTACTCATACTTTTGGGTCCGGCTCCTCTGCCGTTGAATAAAACATTTTTTTTTGCATCAAAACGACGTCGTTCCATTTAACAAAATAACACCATTTTGGTGCAAAATAACGTTGTTTTAATCAACAACACATCCGTTATTGATTTTCTAAAAGCAGAAGATGCTCGCCCCCATACTTTTACTTCCTCTTTAGCTGGATATTTCATCTATTCAATAAAATAATCGATTTCTTCACAAAAACTTTTTGCCTTGCTAAATTATTGGTTTCATACGCACGGATGATGAAATGAAGCTTCAACTTTATATTTGTTTACTGATATGTTTGACAAATTGGTCCAATATTTCTTCCTAATCCTACAAACGTACCTTGTCAACAATGAGAACTGAGAGCAGCGTGAAAAATGAAAGCGTGTGTGGCTTTTTCCATTAATTTGGCACCCTTTGACATTACAAAAAAGTCCACCCATTAATTCAAAATGGAAATGCAAGAACTGGTTCGAAGTGCCCTCACAGGGACTTCAAACCATCTCTCTCTCTCTCTACACCAACAATATATAAACGAACTTCCCTTCAAAAGTTTCTACTATCAATTTTCTATCACAAGCAAAAAGTCAGCGTCTGCTTTTCCTCTTTCTGCTCTCCAAATCTCTCTCTCTTTCCATAAAGGTATTGATCAGTGAGTTTGCCGGGATGGAAGATTGGGGTCTGCATGCTGTGGTTAGAGGATGCAACAATGGCTTCAGCACCAGCATCATAGATGACCCACTATTTTGTTTTGGCCCGAAAGATGATAATGAGTTCTTGTTCAATTTTCCTGGTCTTTTTGAAACCAACAATATTGTTTCAGCTAATGAGTTAGAGGAGCTTTACAAGCCATTTTACCCTCTGCTACCCTCTAATTCTCCACAACTTATTACTACACCTTCCATTTCTTTCCTTGAGGAAGAGAAAGTACCAGTACCAGTTGGGAAGGTTCAGGAGAAGCAGACTATCTCAGCTGAGTCTACTGTTCTTGCTACTGCTTCTACAACTCATGCTGCCAAGTACAAAAGAAGGTGTGGCATATGGATTTGTTGTTTCTGATCATTTATATATATGCAGTTGAAACTTTGAAAGATTATTATGCCTTCAATATATCTTGGTTAAGGCTTATAAATAAACTTATTTTTTGGAATCCTTCCCAATCTCTTTTGACAGAAGGAATCAGCAGAAAAGGGTGGTGCTTCAAGTAACAGCCGAAGGTCTCTCTTCTGATATGTGGGCTTGGCGTAAATATGGCCAGAAACCCATTAAAGGCTCGCCCTATCCAAGGTAAAAGTCTCTCATCTCTCTCTCTCTCTCTCATACATACACATAATTCAGTCACACTTATAATTGTTGGTGAATCAAATCAACAGGAGCTATTACAGGTGTAGCAGCTCAAAAGGATGTTTGGCAAGGAAGCAAGTTGAGCAAAGCTGCTCAGATCCGGGGATGTTTATTATAACCTACACTGCTGAACATAGCCACACCCAGCCTACTCGCCGGAATTCCCTCGCCGGTACAACCCGACAGAAATTCCCTGCACATGATCAGAAAAGCGGCCCCAACAGTGGAGACACCGATATGGAAAAAGCCCAAAACTCCGGTAACTCTTCTCCAATATCAACGGCAGTTGATTTCTCTCCAGCAACCCCTTTAATGGCGTCTGTTGAAGAAGAGTCTTCCCAAATGATCTGTCAAGAGAGAAAAGATGAAGATGAAGAACAAATGGTTGAAATGAGCCATAGTAATGAATTTATTATCCCAGATTTGGTGTTAAGCGACGACTTCTTTGCGGGTTTGGAGGATCTGGATGAACTGATCTCAGACTGCGGATTTGACAGTCATTATTTCACCAAACAATCTCCTGTGACATTTTGCAGCTGACAAGGGGAGATTCTGAGGAGCCACATCAAGCACACGAGTGTAGAACAAAGCTGAAGTTTTTGCTTTCAGTGTGGCCTAGTCCCAGATTCCCAGCACCAAATTGTATTGTAATTAATTTCAGTGCCCTGTGGAGGGTGTAAGACAGACTTGAGAGCAGATGGTTATTAAAGTCAAACAAGTTGATGCATTTCGCTCTCTCTTATTAATTTATCTTGACCAAATTAAAAGTATGAATAATTTTACTTTGTGTTGCTATTCATTCTTTAAAAATCAATAATGCCACACACACAACTTTTTTTGCACCATTTTAATATGAATTATTAGATTAGTGGATTCGTTAAATTCATATGAATTATTAGATTAGTGGGTTCGTTGAATTCATTGAATATTTAAATCTTGAAATTGTGTCACATCAGGTGGTGTAGACAAGGTGGTGCATATATCATTATTGTTTAAAAATTAATCTAATTTATTTTAACATAATGATGTCACAAGTGATAAAATCTCAATGAAACAGTCTAACAATTATAATCCCGACAATAATATTGGATCATATTACTGTTACATCACTATATCAACAAATTAAATCGACTTTTTAAGTTTATTATACGAATAAATAAATGATCAGATATGTTTAACAAAAAAATACCTTATATTTTATCATTATCCTCACAAGGATTAGGATAACATCATCTTCCTTAATATCTAACTACAACAATATAGAATCAGCTTGGATTTTATGATATTTTTACATGTATGTGTGACAGTTCTTCTAGGATGTTCATTCATCATTGAGACAGTAATTTTCACTGTCTTAATTCCAAAAAACATAATCAGTTTTAAGAATCAAAAAGTAATTTTATCTCTATATTTTTTATATACGGGATTTCTTTTTTTGGTTTAATGGTTAGGACTGTCCGAGCAAGTTTAAGCGCACCTTACTAATTTTCTCACTGATCTGGTCAAAAACAGATCATCCATGCTGGAATTAGAAAATTCATGAGAGATAATTCCCTCATGACTTGACCCCATGAATTGTCAAAATTCGAATTTGAAACGTCTAATGGGGGCAAGCCAGTGGCGGACCCACAGTGGTGGCAGTTGCTCCCATTGGAATTTTAAAAATTTTTGGAGAGTAAGTATAATTTTAAAAATTTTAAAATTTATTAGAGATTTGTCCCCTCTGAATTTTTTTTTAAAAATTTTATAGATAGTTATGATATTTTGACAAATATATGTGTTACTTATAAATGTCAAAAAAATTCCTTTAAAAGGCTAAATGCCTCCATTATGTGTTAGATTAAATTATTTTAATTTGGTGTTTTGAATAGTTTTATTGTGATTGGTTAAGTAATTCCTATAACAAAGTTTAGTTTAATAGAATAGTCAGAGTTTACATTTGTTTTGATTGATTGTTAAAATTCAATTATATATGATTGAACCAAATTTTTTGGTTCAAAATATTTTGTCAGGTGATTAGGTCTTATAAATAAATTTATAGTGAACTTTTTTTGTCGGCTCTTTTTGTATAGCGCTCATTTATACGAGTTGTTATTTTAATTGACGTTCTATTAATGAAATTATACTTTTGTAAACATTAGTAATTTTAATATTCATATAATTTAGATTGGCCCATTAAAAAAAAAATTTCTGGCTCCGCCCCCGAGGCAGGCCATCGCAAATAATGGAGATTATTTTGCATGGTGACGTGACGATGGGCGGGCCTGGTCGGTTTGTTGGACTTTTTGTTTTGTTTTTTTCTATTTTTCATTCACAATGAAATGGAAAACAAAGAACTAAACTTTAATGAAGCGGGCGGACTTGTTACATTGCCATGTTTATCTTTGAATGTTTCCGCTTTTCCTTTGGTTGGAGACTGTTCAGTTTTTCCCTTTGAACCAAACTATTGGGACTGATATGAAAGACCTTATTTCATATATCGAAAATAATGAATTAAGAAAGTCTCTCTCTCTCTCTCTCTCTCTCTCTCTCTCTCATACACACACACATGCACACCTCTACCCAAGAAGCATCACTAAACGAGTATTTATGAATTTATTTGTATTTGTCAATCACCTTATGAAAACTGGCTGCATTGAGAAAATCCCAAAACATTCATTGTTCTTATTATATTTGCAAATGCATGTCACATATGGAGTAGATTCTATATCACCTATCCACATAAACATGCATGCATTTTATTTATACAAATTACATTAACAATACAATCTGGTTGGTCAATCTAAGTTTATCCTCTAGCACCATATTAAACTTAATCATCCATAGTTAGGGTTCTCTCAATCTGCATAACCTGCAAACACTCTTGGCCTAGCAAAGCAGCAACTGATCCAACAAACGCTGCATTCATGTAGGTTGTGGGTTCGAGGTGAGAATAATCCGATCTCGCATCATTGAACCCGTCGTTCGAATTCGGGCCACCCACAATTGCACCCACATGAGTGTTTGGATTTGGATTGCTTGAAGAATACCAATTTGAATTGCAGCCTATTTTGGCTGGGTGATTGTGGATGGAGGGAATGGATGCACCTCTGTGGTGCAACTGTGTTGGGTATTTGCTGCCAAAGCCCACCATGTAGGACATCTTCATTGGGTTGTTCCCTAGTATGTAGTCCACCTAAAACCACACAGAAAAATAAGGGGAAAATAAATTCAAGGTTTCATTTTAGGAAAATTATGGGCATGTTTGGATTACATCTCAAAAAATAATATCCAAAAATAATTTTTGGGAAGTGTTTTAAAAAAATATATAATTTAGCCTCCAACAACATTTTATCTTTTTGCATTTTAGAAACTTGTACTTGACCCAATATAGTTTGGACTAAAGCGAGACAATTTGATATAAAAGCCTTGGGTAAATTATATTTTACCGAGAACTGATCTTGCAAACATTTTGTCTCTCTTTCTCTATATATTTTAGAAAATTACACTTAATCCGATGTAGTTTTGGATTAAAGCGGGATAATTTGGTATAAAAGCCAATAATACCCTTCATTCAAAAGAAAAAAACTTGGTTATTTTTTTGAAGTCCTAAAAATTTTATGCAGACAGAAAAATGTACTCAATGCATAGAAAAGGAAAAGAGGGATGTAGATTTATTTAATCTGGAGGGAGAAAAATAAAAAAACATAGTCCATAAAAAAGGATAAAAGTGACTTTGACATATTATTTTGTTAAACATATGGACTTTTGACAATTAATTTAGCAGAATTATTAATGGGTTCAGTTTAGTTCAAAACTATATAAGATTCCTGCTTATATAAAGCAACCGATTCTCTCATGGCTCAATCATGCACTTTGTTTCTTCTTCTGGTTCAATTTGTAATGAGCTACAAACCTGTGATTTTGCGAAGGCTTTGATTTTGGCGGCTGAGAAATTCACAGAACCACATTGGACTCCCCCAACATTTGCTGCATTTAGTATGTTGGAGTAGACTAGAAGTACCATGGATGCACTTGTAACATACTGTAAATTACTGCTGTCTCTAGTGTACAGAAGCCCACCTGCACAGAAATCAGTGAACAAAAGTAATTTTTTTTTTCCTTTTTCCTCAATAGCTTATAATTGCAAAAAAGAAAAAAAAAATCTGCAACTTATGAAGCCTTGGAGTTCTCATAAGACAATACAGTGCGATTTCTACGACTTGAACCCTTGATGTGAAAATAACCTTTCCACATGCAGAGACAAAATTGCATACATCTTACCGATCTTGCTATCAGGTGCATTTGGCCTCCCTTTTTTTAACTTTAAAAGGATTCAAAAGCTTCATTATAAGTTAAAATGGCAGATGTTTACCGGGAGTTGTTTTGATTTGCAAGGAACTACTCCCAGGCATAAATGCACACACAAATGAGTCAGCACCACTCTTAAACTTCCCCAAGTTTGTCTTCCCAGCAAAAAATTCCTGTGAAAGAGCCTCAGTAATCTCAGTAATTTCCTTTTGTCCTTTCTTTGGAAAAGAATTCATGTGACAATGATATTGTAGTTGGGTACCTTTGCTAGTAGTGTCTGAGCTCCAGCAAATTTGTTGTCCCAACTGAACTCTGACACAGCCTGACTCCATCCTTCATTGCTTGAGACATAGTTTAAGTAGCTGGTTTCTCCACTTGCCTTGTATAGCCAAGCAGCAGCCCACAGCAGCTCATCCTTACCAAGAATTCAGTAACGTCAGCACGCATGACAAGAAGACTCGGAGACCCGGGATTAAAATTTCGTTGTGGTGAGTAGTTTTATTCATCTCAGAAACAAAAATGTTTTGGAAACAGAAAAAATTAGAATTTTGGTTACGAAACATCCGAAAACATTCCTTAAACACTCTGAAACACATGAATTTCAGGATATAATAATTGATTCGCTTCTGTTCCACTGAAACTGAAATGAAATTTTAATTCTTGCTTGCGATCAAGCCCATGTATTTTTTAGGTATTTAGATGGAATCCCGGTTCTGAAGTGTTTTGAGTTTTTACCTGATATCCTGAGTAAGAGCAGTAGAAAGGGCATGAAGCCTGGTAAGATCCTCTATACTTGTCGGCTAATTGAAACAGCTGAAAAACATTAATATTGAGTCAGATGAACTCTAATAGGGGCATGGTGGACAAGAATTTACTGTCTTAAATAATACTACAAATTATTACCAATTTGGAATGGCGTAATAGCTTCGCAGAATAGTTGGAATCAACCTCTTTAAACACAATTGATGCAGCAGCAAGAGCAGCGGCAGTATCAGCTGCTACCTCAGAGCCTGGTGAAGTTGAAGTGATCTTGTAGAGTGTTCGAGGAGTGTCCATGTCTTCGGGGCGTTCCCAACACTGATGATCTGCGTTTGCATCTCCTACCTATCTAGTAAATCGACACGAGATTAGTACATCTGATGATCCATAAGCATGACAGATTGAAATGATAATATATACTTTGCTTTATATAGCTTCCGTAGGTACATATGATCTCATCTCATATAGCTCATGGCTCTTCCATATAACTAGTGAAAACTATTATCAATTTGAGTACTAGTGCACATTTTGGCTAAGTAAACTATAGAGGTTTTTAGTTTGGAAATCGACCATTGATGAAGACTAAAAAGGGTTCTAGCTGGTTTATAGAACTGATTCTGCTTATCCTTGATTGAAATCTGATTTGTCGGGTTGTAATGTCCCTTTGATCATCGCGTATTCATTCTATTTTGTTCAGTATTTCAGACAAATCCCATAGGGTTATTATGCAAACAGAATGATTCCGAGTTAAGCATAGCAGAGTCTGCTAGGATCCAAGGAATTGTGGACCTGAGTGTAGAATGTTGTTGATGAAGTGTGAGCTCTCAGGAAGAAATTAGTGCCCCATCGGATTGCACTGCGAAGGAAAGTGAGCTGGTTGATTGAAGATATCTCTTTCTGGAACTCAACCGCAGTCCAACTCAATAAGCTGACACTAAAAGCCATTGGCCAACCAAACTTGACATTGTCACCAGCATCATAGTATCCTCCAGTTAAGTTTACCTGCCAAAACCATATGACTAAAGTTTACATGCTTTTGATTAATTACTTATTCCCACATTTTGAATTATTGTGTTGTTTCTTATCAAAGTAATGATCATGCAAAACAGAAACTGCAAAATTGTAAAGAACCAAAACAATATATATGTGAAAAAAAGTTGCCTCGCACCTATATCAGGATCTGAAAGGGGTAAGTAATAAGCGATTTTACACTATTTATCATGACCTTGTCCATCTATGTTGTGTTTCAAATGTGTTTGCATGTGTGTTGGTTCCAAACTATCTACTTTGTTGCCCAGCCAAAAAAAAAAAATCCATACTTTCTCTCAAATGACATATAGTATATATTGCACCATAAGCTCAGCTTGACAATATGACTGATAATCAAGTCGAGTATGTCGAGCTCGTTTTTCTAAACAAACTTAAAAAAATTATACGAACTCAATTCGTTTAAAACACAAGTCAAGCTTGAGTTGAGACTTATTCGAGCCAAGCCCAGGTAACTCAACCCAATTATCAATCCTACTCGACAGTGCCAGTCAACAAAATCATGCCCCAACTACCATACATATGGGATCTTATGATGACTACCAGCTATTCCTTCTTTTATTAAGCCTTGAGAGCGACTGTGGAAAACACAAGTTCCAAACATGACACCAGCAGAGATATATATTATACACATTTGAAGAACATAATTTCATAGAATTGGTTATGAAGATCATACACTATCAGGCTTGCCATCAGAGAGTGCAGAGTCTCCCCTCCACTTCACTCGCTGGCTTGCTGGCAGTCTACCAGAGCGTTGTCCTTCGAAGAACAAGATTGCTTTGCTGAGTGCATCCTTGTAGTCATAAGCTGAGGTGCACAGCCCATCTTCTTCAATGGCTAGTACTGCACTGGGACAAGCCAAGCTGCACCAAAATACCAAAACCCAGATCATTCCACCACGGGCCATGGTTCCTAACTCATTAACTGTAAGAACTTTGTTCAATCTAGTTGGTATTTATAGAGCAATATCTTACTATAAATGCCCTTGGTTTCATTTCATCTTACGAGGGTTTCTTTAACTTCTAGAACATGCTTACTACGATGAGATTGTTTCCGTGATTCGGAAAGACTTCAAACAGTTTTTTTTTTTTTGAAATTGCACCGGAAGTTAAGTTACAATGTTTTTTTTTGGGTGTAGTACCGAAGTCGATGCCTAAGTTTTTTTCCCCCAAAGGGGTATGAATGAGGATGTAAGGTGTGGAATGGAGATCGCGTGAGAACTGAAAAAGGTTGGAAAGTCATGACAGGATTTTACAAAGCCATTGAGTATGATCTACAACTACGTACAACCCATTCCTTAGCGTCATTAGGTACAAAAATTCCCATCCTAACGCCTCCATGTTTATGTTCATACCCTCATAACAAAACCGAATTCCACTTAAATGCTTATAGATTTTCTTCGTAATGGTCAATAGTTTAACTTATAAATGAGGGCATTCTGGACAATATATTTTTATTGGAAAGCAATTTGAGCAAGTAAAGGGATTATGGGAGGAAGAATATCTAATCATTTCATTGGATGTGATGGAAGGTTTGGCAAAAAATTCCAAATTTTAGCCAAACCTTTTAAGTTACATATGGAAAACAAACATGGTACACTTTATTTGGTGCATGTATTGAAAAGAAACTCTGCCAAATTTTATATCTTGATCATTAACAATCTTTTGTATACATACGGTTTTGTATACGTACCTTATGCACATTATGTGGGACAAGTTTTGGTGACTTGAGTTCACGAATATAATAGTGTCATATCTTGAATAAAGTGTGTTTATAGAGTATAAATTTTAACGATATTAATCACTGACAATCTCTTCGCCATTGCTGATCTCAACCTTCTCCATCCATATACCCACACTTAGATAGAGAAAAAAATGTTGTCGTTTGCAAGTGTACGTGTGATACCAGTTGTGCATATAGTGATGGATAACCCCTGCCGAAAGGGGAGGGGGAAAAAACTCCCCCTTTAAATATTCATAAGAGTACTTTTCCCTATATTTATATCAGTTATAAATATCGTGAAACTACAAGACGTCGTCCCTAAGATTTTTTTACAAATTTTAGAGTCATCCCTTAAGTGTAATGTTATGTCCACCAAATTATGTGGATTGTTAGATTAGTGAGTCCCACTGGCACCCACCCACTACATATCCAATGAATATAATGTTGCCACATCATTTGATGTATAAAATTTGGTGCATATAACATTCTCCTTAGCGGTACATTATTCCCCTAAGAGCATCTCTAATAGATGATCTAAAATACACAAAATCTTTAAATTTTAACCATTTAACCCAAAAATTTCATTCCAACAAATTATCTTCAAAACATCTAAAATAACATTTTACTACAGTGAGCGATATTTAAAAAAAATTTATAATATTTTCTCTCTCTTCCTCTCATTTCTTCCATTTTCTCTCTTCCTCTCTTTCACTATTCCCAAAAAAAATAAAATACAAAAAGAATGAGAAATAATATTTAAAAAGAGTAGTTAAAAATATAGAAAATCTATCGAAGTATATATTAAAAAAGTGAGTAGCTAAAATAAAAAACATTTTTTTTTGAGTAGTTAAAATAACTTTTGTTTGTTGTTGGAGATGCTCTAAGGGGTACAAATGCTTTCACAACTATCATTCTCAACTTACAAGGAGGAAGATAGGGCAGCTATATGGGACAAGTGAAAATTGAACCCAAGGCCAATGTTTCATGCAGCCAACTAGGGGCATTCGAAACTTCATGGTATGTATAAAAACATATAGGTTCTCCAAACCCTAAAAAATTTCCCAAATTAACTACCAACAATCATGACCTCCAATGTCAATAGGAGAAATAAACAAGATTTAAAAACAAAGGACTAACTAAATTAGAACCCCCATCAACCGTGAATAAACATCCCTCCAGAGGAACTTTGGTAACTGTACAAGCGACCCTGTCGACCAAAATTAGTCATGCCAGCTATATACAGGTTCATCAGATGAAATCCTCCACCATTAATGCATCCCTAAAGACTGCGGGGGTAGAACAACTGAGCTTCCAGACATACTAGCAGGCTCTGTCGATGATTGATTTACTGCTGGAGGCGCATTGGCATTCCTGCTATTTGCCACAAGGGTATGCAACTGGGATGGAACACCAGGTGGTAACACAGGCATAGTTGATGATGGTCTAGCAGCTTGAACGGGCTGGGTTGGCTGAATAATGTATTGGCTTAAAGCAGCAGAATAAGCCCGCCCAGATAGGCTTCCACGCATCCTCCCTGTAGGGCGCCAATTCTGTTCTGCTTCCAAATCAACCGAACCATCTGCTCCTGTGACTGGTTGCACTGCCCCTGTATTCCCTAGCTGCTCTCCCATGGATGATCGAAACCCATCAGCACTCACTGAAAAAGATGATGTTCTAGATGTTTGAGGAGGAGCTGGCATAGATGGTGAATTTCTAGCCATCTGGGCAGGTCGCTGAGCACCAACTAGCAACCGGGCATGTTGGCTATCACTTACACCAGTTGTCTGACCAATTCCAGGCGGTGCTACTCCACTTACACGAGTTGTCTGACCAATTCCAGTTGGTGCTACTCCTTGATGAATTTGAGTCCGCGGGAGATGAGCAGGCGACCGTACCAGACTTGGAGACTGACTCATGGCATGGGGCACCCTGATGTTCAAAGGTAGCTGCTGATTTGAGTTTGGGAGTACAGTTGGAAGTGCTGAGGAAATTCTGTAAGCACCTGGGAGTTGACTTGAAGCTGGACGACCAGCAATCTGTTGAGCTGGTTGACCAGGCACGAATGAGCGATTTTGATGATCCCAATGCTACAGGTAAAAATATAGTCAAAAATAACAATAGGAAATAGAACAAGGAAACCCATGCATCTATAGTTAAGCCCAATGTAATGTGAAGGGAGAATAATCTTTCCAAGCAAGTCAACTTGCGTTCAGGAATTTATCATACAAAGTATTGACAGCAACATACATGGCTATGACAAAACAAGCGGTGAAGGACAATCTCAATATAATTTTACCTGTGTTCCCGAATACTGCTGCAACAAAGATGAGGCCGCGTGTGACAATTGAAGTGAATTCAAATGAGACCTAGAAAATTGTTGCTGCCTTTCCACATTACTGGATGCTGTATTAAAACTATCTCCAATTGATGGCACAGCAGGAGAACTCACAGAAGCAGCAGAAGGCCCAATGCGGGGCAAGATGTTCAAAATATTTCTTCCTCTTTGTTGGGTTACAGGTGTGGAAGTCTGGGCTGGAAGAGCCTGAACTGCAATTGGTGTTCTGTTTACATGTCTGGGAATTGATGGGACCCTTCCATATTCGTTGCTGATAACTGAATTCCCGAATTGCGACTGTTGTAGTTGCATATTATTGGGAACAGAAATTTGGTTCTGTACAGGTGTTGCAAGGAGAGCATTTCCATGAAAAGCCTCCAGTTCATGATTAAGAGCAGGAGAAACAGCATCAGTTAATACGGGAGACAGCATATAATTGGTGGGAGCAGGCTCAGAAACACGACCAGTAATTTGCACATCTGACCTAGCAGTGGATGTTCCCGATCCATAAGTGGACAAAAAAACTCCTGACCAAAAGTCATCCTCTACATGAGAACTGATCTGATTAACCTCATTCATATGATTGGTGTTTGGCTTGATTGTCAGGCTCTCAGTATGAGATTTACTTGGACAATTAGAAGGGAAAGGTTTTCTGTCTTCAGTTCCACAAGTTCCAACTGCATCCATCGCATCATTTCCCTTGGTGAGATCCAAAATATCTGGAGGAGCATTTAGGAAGATAGTAGATTCTTGATGTGCAGGCCTATCTTGCTTGCAACTGGGGGTCTTATCATGTGGCTGATCCCTAGGATCCTCAGTTTCTGTGACAGCCTTCCACGATCCATCTGCAGAAATGATCACATCAGCAACATTCTCTCCCACCTCTTTCAAAACCTGAAGAAAAAATCAATGCTCAAAAAAAGAAAAGAAAAGAAAAGAGAACTTCAAAAGGAAATGGAAATTACAAATACAATAAGTACTTGCCTTGACCATATTTTGATCAACACAGATGTCAGGGAAACATACAAACTGATTGCAATGTGGGCAGCGCCAGGATGGTCGTCTCGAGTTTATGTTCACGTAGTTGTCAAAATCAAAACACTAAAAAATGAAAAGGAAAAAAAAAACACAAAAAAAAAAGAGTGAACTTTTACAGAGACCAAAAAAAAAAATTTATGTAAACAGAAGGTAAAAAAAATAAGGATGGGGCAAGAAACTTGTTTTGGGAGAAAAGGAAAAAGAGAGGGGGGGGGGGGGGGGGAAGGAATCTCAGATCGAGGCTGTCTTGAATTTTTTTTAGATATTTCAAGAATTTGTTCAGATTTTTAAGCTTTTATGGGGGTACAAAAGACATTTCAAATCACCACAGTTTCAATGCGGTCACGAATTGGTAAAATTTTCCATTGTTATAGTATTCCTCACTTTCAACAGCCAAAACTTCAAGCAATGCAAATATCCAACATCTACAACGGGTGATACAACATATCTGATCAATAATGATTATATGCATAACAGGGGACGTTGACTCAACTCAACTCAACGAAGCCAAAACTTCGGCTACATGAACCCTGTTTCGTCATTGCGCTCTATCAAGAGTCGTATGTTCCATTAGACCATACTCTATCATAACTTTTTTTTTACTATTTCGTTCACAATTATTTAAGGTCTACCTCTGCCTCTCGCATTACCATCTCTATGTATCAAATCACTCTTCCTTGACAATACTTTATCAGGTCTTCTGTAAATATGTCCAAACCACCTAAGTCAATTCCCTTTTTAATTTATCTCCTATTGGTGCTACGTGGACAGTTTTTTAATATACTCATTTTTAATTCTATCCTTTCTCGTTTTATCACACATCATCTTAACATTCTCATTTCTGCAGGACTTAGTTTTTTGAGCATGTTGTTTTTTAATAACCCAACATTTCGTCCCATAAAGAATTGCTGGTCTAATGAATGTCTTATAAAAACTTAGCTTTTAACCTATGGTGTATACGTCGATCACATAATACACCAGATGCACTCTTCCATTTAGTCCATCCTACTTTAATTCTATGATTAACATCGTCTCCAATCTCTCCCTCCCTATGGATAATTAATCCCAAATACCTAATGTGTTCACTCTCAAGTATCACTTGATCTTCGATCTTTCCTACCTCCATATTTGGGTTTCTTCTAATGAAAGAGAGAGGATTATCTGAACCTAATCACATCACAAAAGTCTTCAGATTAGGGACCAACATGTAGATGTTTCCACCTCCACTGATTAGGATAACATATAAACTGCCAAAGAGATACCATTCCAGTATCCCAGACAGGATTCATAACTATTCAGTCTACTCATTCGGTCATTCCATAATATGATGGTACAGGGTGGAGTATTCACCTGAAGATGTTTGCATGAACGTCCTTTCACAGGAGTTACAATGCGCCTGAAGCTGTTTAAGATTAACAATACAGATAAATTAATAGGGAGCCAACAATATAATTCAGCTGAAAATCAGGATTCACAATAAGATATATACAACTAGAGAGCAATAGTGGTTTAGCAAGACACAGAAAAGAAAGTATACTGAGTAACAAACATGGTAACATACCTTATGGGACAGTTTAGTGATATGCGAGATGGCCCCTCAATTATCTCAGAATCTACAAAATATATGAATGCAGAGAATTTGTATGAGAACAAAAAAATATAGAATAAACAAAAAAATCAGTTTCTCTTTTTTTTTTTTCGTGTGGACATACCTGAATCCAGTGCAGCAATGGCAGGCTGCATATAATCAGGTAGGGCAGAACAGTCTTGAGTTGAGACCAAACTCATATAAGCAACCATAATTATATAATTTCCTTCAAAGTGAGTCACAGATTGTGTCAAGCGGCTGATGAATTTCCAACAATGAAACCAAATACTAGACATGGAAGCCTATGTATGTTATACCGTTAAACTGTCCCACAACTTGAAGAAGATTTGTTCCATATTTCAGCATATGCATCACAACTGTCGGAATCTGCGGTCCTGTGTCCTGATAGGAAAAATAAGACACTAATAAATCACCACGTGCTAGAATTTACATCATACATTATAGAATATATACCAACTCTTTCAAAATAACATCCACACAAACCATGGAAACATTAGTCCTTCTCTCCACTCCCTTCCCATTCAACAGAAAGCTATAGAAGGTAAAGACAAAAGAACAGCTATTAAGAATAAATTCAGTATAAAACCATTCAGTCAAAAAAGAAAAGAGGGAACAGATTCATACCTTACTTGTGGTGGACTTATAACACACGAAGACGTATCTATATTATCTGTTTGAGCGACAAATAGCCGCTGCAGAAAAAATGAAAATTAAATAATAAAATAATCAATCTTGATATTTCCAACTTTATGTTCATGTTTTCTAGCTTTTGCATGTACAAAATGAAAGAAGTAAATGTAGAATGATGAAACAATTATAGAACAACATGGTAAGATTCCAATTAGTATTAAGTCACAGCGATAGTCTGGGCTATAGCCTTAATGCACCCTCATTATACTGACTAATTAGAGGACAATATGCATAACATGCCCAAGAAGAAAAAACAGAGAGGAAATGGTTGATAGCAGATATTCGAACTGAACAAGTAACATATTGCTGAAATCTATGAACTGCCTCGTTGAAAACTGCATTGACAATGGAGGATTTATAACCCGACAATTTTTCCTTTTTTGACAGATTTTTTTTTTGGGACTGGCAGCCACAAGCACAACCCATGCACAAAATGTGTGGGAGCCCATGCACATGCAAGAACCTACCACCATATCCACTCCTTTGAATCCCCTTCCTTCTGATTTTCTGTCCCTTTTAATGAAGGGAGAGTGATACTGGAATTATTGGTACCAAATCAACCCCTCCCAACAATCTTCACACAGGATGACCAGTGGGTTATAAACTTATTCCTTAATAGATATTAATAAAGCATCACATGCACTTCAACAGCAAAAAAGACAACTATCACTGCATCAAAATTTATGCTATAAATCCGGAGTTTATCAGATTGAAGAAATACAAAACATAATGAATATTTTGTTCGACACAATATATTTTGTGTATACTCATGCAAGACAATTTGTGAAATTTAGTTGGTTTGAGAGATGCTTACTATTTTATCTTCTGGAGAAGGTTTCACATCCTTTGAAATATGAAAGTCAACCAGATATGTGCCATACCCAGGCTATAATAGAAAAAAACAACAGATTAAGTCCTTCAAGTGCTTTAAAGTAAATGGAAAGATGACAAAGAGATAAAAGGCAATGCGCACCTTGACTTCAAGAAAAGCAAGTATCTGACCCATTTTCATTTGTGGATAGAATCTACACACACACAGAATCTTCAGAGTACAATTCAATTACTAAGGTTATTAATACTGACCAGTGATTCAACACTCAGCCACATCAAAAACGTGCTCAAACATAACATACACAAAGAAAACTCGGTAAACTGTGACACATGATTTGAGTAAGAACCAATCTTTCCATCATGGTCACTGAAACAATTCAATCACAATTCTTGACAAAAACCCCCACCTGACTAATTGAGAAAATATTGCAAAAACAAACATGAGAAAGCACAGGCCCAACAGGCAAAAATAAGCATAACAGTAACAGTTCCAGGTAGCATAATATAAATAAAAAACGTAGCATAATATACTTTGTAATCATTTAAAAATAAACGAGGCGACCAAACTAACAAAAAACAACAACAAAGATGAACACAACAGTGACATACTAGTTTTACCCAGCAATTCGCAGGGGTGCAGCTTAGGCTCACACGTGACAGCAAAACACGCAAACTGGAACTTATGCAAAAATATTTCACAAGGGGATGAGGGAAAGGAAAAAGGAGGGGGGGGGGGGGGGGACTAAAATGGTTGGAAAAAAAATAAGAACAGCCTAATTCATCATAACAACGAAATCATGAACATATATCAACCCAAACAATTTGAATATATTTGATTGCAAGAACTTGAAGGTGAATCTGACAATCTAAGCAGGTGGGATAAAATCTGTGAAACAGTTGTAGTGTAGGTTACACTTCTTCTTTAAAGCACCAGCAACCAATTACATCTACCATGTAAGTTTTAGACAAAAAAAGGTGTCTGGCATCATATGGGCCACAACCCAACTATCACAGGGGGAAAAAAAGAAAAAAGAGATACACATTTTTTGAATTACTTCTCAGCCACAGAGCCAAGCATTCATATCAGTAGTGGCATGCAACATGCATATTGCCCTTGGACTGACTTTGCTAAAAGCTTAAAACAATGAAGTAATCGAGTAAAAGACCAAGACAGTCAATAGTTGGTGCATATGCAGCATTGCCAACGAACTCTGCTTAAATGAGGTTCAAAGAGACAAGAAGATGCAAACAAATTGTCAGCACCTACAAAATCACTATGATCAAGTAATGAATAACCAGTAAGAATAGCCCTTGATATAATTATTGTAATAAGTATATCACCTATAATGGGCTAGGACATCTAGGCCCCATCATGTCCCTTTCTTGTTTACCCTATGCCCAAAAATAACAAGCATATCACTTTTTCCCCCTCAGTGCAAGTCCAACATGATTAATACACATGTACATGAAGAATTCAAAATTTTAACAGAATCAATACCGGACAATCTAAGAATAGCTGTAACTACAAATGAGAATATTCCAAACCAATTAAGAAAAGATTGAAAAGTTTCTACCTTGACATAATAGTTGATATAGCAGAGAGAGAACTGCTTGCTTCGGTGTTAATATCATTTCCACTGCAGAAGCTGCTCCCTATCTAACTATGCAGAACGAAAGCAATTAAGATAATCAACACAATATGAAGCCACAAACTAGAAAAAAATTGCAAATCAATTATAAGTAATTACAGGAAACTATTTACAAACCTCGTTAGCAAGACTAAGAAGTTCTTTGGAATCTTCATCCAAAAACCATCCATTTTGACAAGCATTCTACGCAAAGAAAAGCGCAGCATAAAACTTTCAATAAAAAGAGGAAAATACAAAAAATATTGATAACACATTTAAAGAGACATTTAGAGTGGAAGAGCAATTCACAGAGTACATATGCAATTGTCAAAGGGAACACAATTAAACCAAGACATCAGGGAAAATGTTAATTTAAAAAGAGGAATAAGGAAAAAGGTTCAGTAGGCACATAAACCTCATGCTATAAAATATTGAGAGTTGAGACTTCCGGCCTACCTTTAGAAAGAAATTGAAATTTTAAAATAGGTGAAGTTGGCATAATGTTAACTGTATTGTGGGGGGTGATTTGGTCTGTAGTACGGGTACAGAAACACAATATGACACTTTCTTGGATATACAGTGCAACGGGAGCATACTTAACTGATACGTTAATTTGGTTACCGATTTGCTTTGGAACTCTTGTCCGGATCAATTTCACTGTTGTATATTTTATATAATTACACACATAGTCAACTACTTTTATTTTATATTTGTGATTGTTTTCTTATTATACTCATAACCAATTACTATATATTTCATATTTGTGATGAGATTTCCAAAGCGAATCCATTTGGGATTAAAGTTACAATTACAATATGGGGTCGGAAGTCTTGGCGATCTATGTCGCGAGCCCTGTTTGGGGTCGTTGCCCCTAGATAGTGGGTCGTTGGGGTTGAACGATTTTTGGTAACTTTGTGTCGACATAATGTGCAACCAACAAGTAAATGAATATCCTTGACACCAAATTGCAAGCCATTAAATTTATCCAGAAGTAAGAAAGAAAAACAAAAATGAACTGAAAAATCATTTCTTTGGATATCAATGGGAATAAGACTGGAGTTTGCTATCAGAATCAGATGTGGCAAGACACAAAGAAATCTATGTCTAGCCAAATAAAGAACCAAGATTGCAAGACATCACAGGCAGTTTCTGATATTTGTTCAGTAGTGCATCACACAAGCCCCAAAGCTGGTCTCTCCAAAACAGAACAGAAACATCATTATTGATTATTCCGTAGACCAAATCACACTCTTTCTTCACACTGACATCAATGCATCAATTTAGAAGGCTACACCTTAGACTTGGAAACACAACCACAACAATCGGATTCACAAATGAGGAGTGAAGAACTGCTATACAACTTTATCATATATCCAGCTCCTTTAAGCCGTAGCCATCGATTGCATACACATTATGATGAGTGGCAAACAACATTCAGTACTTGATCTCCATAAAAAAAATGTGTATTAAAATTATACCTTCACAGAGATCATCAGCACCATGATTGCTGCTTGCAGGAGGGAATCGTTTTTACTTTGGCACACCTATTAAAGCATAACAAGATGGAAAGAAATGATGGACACCTTCAGGTAATCACCTTAACAGATATAAGAGCATAGAGATGTCGGGTAGAAGCAAAGATCTGACAGTTAGTATTCCACAAAATATCCAAGCATGAAACCCTAGAAAATACCATATGAAACACAATATCGTCCAAGAATAGACAAAAGCTGCATTAAATAGAATTCAAGGGCTAGAATGGTACAGGGGAGACAAAAAACAATGAAGCGTAGATACATTCAACCAATGTTCTCATAGCAGCAAGAAAAAAGAGGCCATGAGATAACCAAAAGTGAGATTCTTGCTATGTTGAAAACAATCATTCATGAAAAGGGGAAATTGAGCACATAGCCACAGAATAAAAGCCAACGAGTGCTCCAAGATTTTAGTAAACGGGAAATTTAACATATTCATGCTAGCTATGCCCCATGATATGAATGTTGGGAATCTAAGAAACAATATGTTCAGAAAAGTAAGTGGTGTCAAATGAGGACATTAAAAGACATGAGTGACACTGAAAACACAACGAACCACGAAATATGGAAGCATGCATTTGTGAGAAGTTTGAAGTAGGCATCAATCCAGAACAAGATGAGGCAACTTGCTAACTTTTGATTGACCATGAGTAACAGTGGTCAACAATTGCAAAAATAGAGGCAGTTAAAAGTTATTAAAAGTTACTGGTTGATGTGGAACCTATGAAAAAGACAAGGGAAAATTTGAATTTCTCGAGGGCGGCTCAGCGCCATGTTGCAAGTTGGTTTAAAATGGGTGTAGCTTTACGTCAGTGAAAATTACAGGCTGCTGGGACCATCTTCCTATTAATCAAGTTGTGTCATTGAGTTTTATTTTGTAACCACATGCTCCAAGAAAGTTCTAGAACCATTTGCTTTCAATAAAATTGGTCTACTAAAAAAACTTCAAGCTGTCCAATCATTTTTCCCATGCAATTTGAAATGCCTAAATGGGCAAATCTCTTTTCCGTCTTAACTTCCAACATTACAACTGAAAGTGGAGGAATGTCTATTTAGTTCATAATTATAAAACTAGAAAGTACCATGTGCCAACAAAGATACAACTTACATAGTTTTATTTAGGAAGGGAAAACTGCCCTAGAATTAGAGGAGATGAGTGACTAGGTGAATTGCTTCTACAGAGTGTTCTGGATGTGGAATACATGAAATGGAGAAAGTTTTATAAGACAAATGCAGGTTTACCCATGCCCCAGTTAGATTTCCCTTTGGAAGGGAAAATTAATAGCATTGTCCCAGAAGTAGAGGAGATGAATGACTAAGAAAATTTGCTTCTATAGAGCATTCTGGATGTAGAATACATGACAAAATGGAAAGTATCACAAGAAAAATGCAGGTTTACCTATGCCCCGTGATATGAATGTGAGCCTTAAAAATATTTTATCTAAAAACTGGTGGTCTTTAAAATGAGGACATAACATGAATAAATGGAAATTTTGAGAAAGAAAAAATATGGCATGCTAATAATGAACTGTAAACCTTTAGTGGTTTAGCTTATATTAATACCAAGTGATTGCTATTTCAAGATGAGGACACAACAAGAATAAGTGGCAATATGGAGAAAGGAAAAATAAGGCATGTTTATAATGAACCATAAAACTCTAGCATATATTAATGCCAAGTGATTTCTACTTCAAGATGGGACACACAAGGGCAAACATCTATATCTATACTACTTATAAATGTCAAGATCTGTGAATAACTTTTGATTTCTTATTTTATCCCTAATTATTATCATAAAGTCAATTATGCCTACATTTTTTTCTATTTTTCATACCCTACTGAACTTCCAAAATATTTTGACCTCCTGTTAGAAGTATAGCTAGATAGACTTTATCTCTATGACCTGCCTGAACATTTCGCTTTTTCCATTCAATTCGGGAAATCCTTGAAACACTGTCAATTAAAGAAGACTTCTTGGAGTTTCGTAGATTTCCTATTTTATCCCTAATTATTATCATAAAGTCAATTATACCCACATATTTTTCTATCTTTTATACCTACTAGACTTCCGAAATATTTTGAACTCCTTTATTAGAAGTATAACTAGATAGACTTTATCTCTATGACACGCTAAAACATTCCTTTTTTTCCATTCAATTCGGGAAATTATTGAAACACTATCAATTAAAGAAGACTTCTTGGAGTTTCGTAACTCCCAAGCCATTGAAAGTTGAAACAGTATCAATTAAAGAAGACCTCTTCGAATTCATAGGATTTCCTATCTTCTCTATATCTTAGCTCTCTCCTCCATCACATGCAGTGCCAGTCTCTACCTCTCAATTTCTCTAATCCTTCCCGTTGTCCCCACACCACCACCGAACTACCGGTAAACACATACACAATCACCCCTTTGCTTAAACTACCCACCCACAACCTCGGTCTCCTTTCATAAGAGTTTTGTAAATAATTTTTTAATAGAAATTATGCCCTATTGAAATTTGGGTTATGTTTGATTCCCAAAAATATCATTAATACCCAAAAATTTTAATTAACAACAATTTATCTAAATTAAAATACAATTTCAAAGAATAAAAAAATTAAATTAAATTTCATCAAATTAATCTAATTTCATCAAATTTACAAATTAAAATATGGTTTGTGTGTTTGCTATGTGATGTGTGTGTGTGTGTGTGATGCATGCGTGTGTGACAGAGAAAAGGGGGATGGGCAGATGTTGCAGAGGGCTGGAGCCTGGAGGTGACGTGAGGGGATGGGTTTCGGGTGGAGGAAGTTTGAATTTTAGGGAAATTTTTTTTTCGGGTGGAGGAAGAATGAAAATGGACGAGGATTAAAGCAATCTCAACCGTTGAGGTGCTTTCGTAAGTCTGGGATTCAAAATCCGTCCTAATTTATTATATAGATTTATTATTTGATGTGGAGTGAAATTCTATTAATCCAACTTCGCCGCACGTCGTGATAGCATATATATATATGTGTGTGTGTGTGCAAAATTTTTCACAAAAAGAAGAGAGAGAACCCAAGACAACAATGGAAACTGAGTGGGTTAATGAGAAAATCATCATAAAGCATCAATGTGAGACCACCCAAACTAATGTAGGCAAGGACCAAGAAGAGGCCATGGCTCTTTCTCACTATTCTTCTCTCTCCAAACCAAACCATCCCACTGATTCTTCACCCATGATCACTTTTTGTCTCTACAGATACATGTAATATGTTTGTTTTTAATATATATTTTGCGGGTTTTTTTTAGAATGACTCAGGTGTGTCCTTCACATGCTAGATTAAGCAAAAACCACTACTATAGGCTCAGAAAAGAAAGGTCCCAAAAAGCCTAAATACTATGTTTGGCACGTGGTATTAGCGGTTACCTAATACCACAAATCATGGGATTTGGCATTACCAAATTTACCATGGTATTTCTCATTCCATTCCACACGGTAATTGCTAAATCGATCATGCAAAAATCCCAATTATTGCTCTCTCAACATCTCATGACTATGGCTTCTGGCTTCCTAAAAACCCGATGCTCTCTACATTTTACGTCCATTTTTCTCTCTCTCCAAAGACGGCTACAATGAGTAGATTTGGCGATGGCGACGAAAACGACGCCAAATTTCTCCAATCGCAGGTATATCTCTTTCTTTCTCCTCTTTCTCTCTCTCACTCCGAGGAGACTTTGTCTCATTTCTCAAATCTGACACAACTATGTAAACGTTCATGATTTTTTCTCCTTTTTAGTTAGTGTTCAATGTACATGATTTTTTTCCGGGTTTTCATATTCAAATAAGAACTTCTCATATTAATTTTTTACTACGTATGTTTCATATATAGATAATGCTCTTTCTATCTAAAAATCTGACATAATCTGATAACTAGATAATGTGGTTTAATTGTAACCATTAGATTAACATCAAATTTCAATGTTTGATGGAACTCACAGTCAATCTAAGAACTATAGTGAATTAAGTCAATATTGATAAAAAAAAAAGTCAATAAATTTGGTCCAAAATAGCATTGTTCATTTTCAATTCCTCTATACTTTAAGAAATATGACAAGAATGTCCGATTTTATATGTTTGAACCATCTCATGTCAAATTCTTTTGTCATTGCTAAAAGTTAGATAATTTATAAATCCAGTTAAAACAATTAAAAAGTTAAGTCTTTTTTTTTTTGGTATGCAACAACATGGAAATACTAAAACACAAACTACAATTACAATCTAATAAAAATTTTATGATCTAAATTTTTTCGTCGCATTACTAGTTCTTACTAGTTTTGAATAAAAATCTGAACATGGCTATGATGTCCAAATTATAGGATTCTTTTGAGAGATCCAACCACCATAGCTGAGGAGAACGTTAAACTTGACAACCATATCGTATAATAGAAGTCACCTGTTTCAACAATCTAGGTAAATATTGAACTCCACTTGGAACCTCCTGGTTTGCAACAGAATAGTCAATCCCCCTGTTTTTGCAAAATAGGTCTAGTCAGCTGTGTTGAGTATGAGCATGAAAACAATAAAGATTGCTTCAAGTTTTGCTCCTCCAGGATCTCAATAACATGGGGTAAAACATAAAAGAAACAGGGACAACGGCAACATTATATATTACCCCCGCAAGATAATGAAGAACCAATAATAATGGAAAGAAAGTTAATTAACAATAATGACAGCAGGTTTGCAACATGAACCGCATCATAAAAGTAAAAATAGAAAAATATTCCAATTGTTATACAAGAAGGCAAATGGAAGCCTGAACAGGAAACTGGTTTACTCTTCAAAGTGTTCTTTATTGCATTCTTCACACAAGCTTCCGTGGCACATGATGCGGAATCAATTAACAATAGATAGAAACATGGGTGGAAGTTAAGTCTGAATACGGATCTGATTTTTAGACACGTGGGATAGTGGAATTTGTGAGACGTGGGTGGAAGTTGAGTCTAATTAGGAATGTGAGTTTTGTACATGTGCCATAGATAAATTTGTGATCAACATTTAAATTGTTAAATATCATTCAATTTTAAGTATACTATATCAGTGTACAACTATTTATTCCACATTACCCAAGCTTGTCCCAATTGTAAAATCTTATAGTCGGTGATTCAAAATCTTATAGTAGCTTGTCCCAGGATCACGCGAACCAAGTCCCACCCCTACTTAAACCTAATATGTGTGTGTGTGTGTGTATACGGCATTCTGTATACAAGCAACCTATAAGTCCCAAACCAGATTCAATTTTGACAATGACAACTCTATACAACACACTCTCAACAATTTGCTCACCAACATTAACAACATAAGAAATCGAAACTAGACCTAAGCAGTTACATAAACAAAATCACTCAGATAATAATTATACATAAGCTTCTATAAACAAAGACCCGTAAAAACATGTAAAGAAATCAAACGAAACCGTAAAATAAAAACGGGTCAAATTCAGCCAGGGGAATTTAAGTAATCATATTACGGATATGGAGAAGAAAATCTGAACTAAAAAGTACCTGGCAAGGGAGAGACAGAGATTGAAGAACTCAAAAGCGTTGCTCTTTGGCGTAGCGCGAACGTGCATCGCTAAGCGGTCCGCTACAGCAGATATGCGAAACGAGTTCACATACGATGCCGTTACAGCATTATTGCCTCCATTACCCATGTCCGTAACGGCCGTTGGCGCCGGAGTCACCGCCATTCCGGCCATTTACACAGGTTCTCTCTCTCTCTCTCTCTTCCGTCTCCCAGTAAAACAGGCTTCCAAAGATGAAAAATATTAGAGTAAACTACATAAATAAGTAGTCCTGACCTTCCTAAAAGTTACTTTGTAATTGAATTCTTGAATTCAAAAATTTTAATAATTAAAATTTTGAACTAATTTTTATGCCAATTAAATTTTTAAACTTTAAAATTTTAGTAATTAAGTCTTTTTATTAATAATGATTAAGTTTTTTGACAAAATATCTCACATGTTCACCTAAATAATAGATTAAGAGTATTTTAGATTGTTTGTTCAAAATCTACTAGACAAAGAATTTTATATACCCATCAACCGAAACTTTAAACTTAAACCTCTTTTATATCCATCAAACGAAGCAGATCAACAAATTCTTCGAAAAACTTTAGGGGTTCAATTAACACGAAAAATAGTTCAGGAACTTAATTGATAAAAAAAATTATAGTTTAAGGGCTATTTATATAATTTACTCAAAATATTAATCGGAGATCTTTAGTCGGTGCTTTAAAATAAAAAAATTAGTGAACGGGAAATGACGTGTAAAACGGATTTGTAGTCCTATAAAAGCTTACGTGGCATCAGCTTACCATACCATTTTGATGTGGCTTTCGTCCTTTTTACTCCTTTCTCTCTTCTTTTGAGTAATGCTGTGATTAATGAAAATTTTTACTAAATAAAGGGGATAATTGAATCACTAGAATTTATTTATTTTTGATTGAATTCACTCGTCCAATAATTTATGTTGATTTGATAACTTTTTTGATACGTACATCATTTACCTTATTTTTTTGATAGATCTTCTCATTAACACTGATTTTTTTCACTTACCTTAAAAAATCACTGATTTTATTGTTGTGTTAGTGAAATATAAAGTCCTTTTTATTTTATTAAAATAACTTCTATTATATTTTTATTTAACTTTCTTTAAAGAAAGATTATCTATCATGTATAAGTAACCATTCATTTATAATTAATAGATCTCACATAAATTCATATTAAGTAATTTATCATAAAAAATTAAGAAAAAATGTAATTAGTGAAATATCTAATAATCACATAACTTTTAAACTTATTTACTAAACTGCGACACTTTATAAAAATTGGGGTTGACAACCCCACTTTCAAGTTCAAACTATGATGGACTGCATATAATTTGGAGACTTTTTGGGCTTGCTGGAACATTTTACAAAAATGGAGTCAATAACTCCACTTCGTAAAAAATAACGTAATATGATAAATAAGTTTAAAAATATTATAAATTGATAAATATGTTTACAAAATGTCTTGGTAATTGATTATATTCCTCACAATACTATATACCCCCACCCCCTCCCCACCCACCGTAATGAACCAACAGTTGTTGGAGGCAGGTGTGTTATTTTGTTTAATTTAAATTGATGTATTGACAATAGTCAGGTTTCTGTGGACCCATTTATTCAACTAATTTGATAAATTCACTTGAATCAACAAATAATAAACCAAAATCTGCTACTTTTGGATCAAATACGTGTCGGATTCACGAATCATATCAGTCATATCTCTTGACTAGAAGATTTAGTTTTGGCAGTGCTATAAAGGGTTGCAATCAATAATGCTTGAACAGCCCACCACCCCTAAGGATTGGATAAGCTCATTCACACCACGCAACCGCACCTTAAGATGGGAAAGTCCTTGCTTCTTGTTCAAATCACACCCTATACTTGCCTTGTACTGCAAGGTATATGGCATAATCAAGCAACTGAAATTTGGCCAATGCTTTGATGCTGACAAGTTGTCGATGAAATTCCACAACCATCATCTCTAGCTATAGAATTTCTCAGATGAGAGGTACAACATACAAACCAAAAATGTTTCATGTCTTTCTCATCCCGAAAGACTACGAAACATCAAATCATAACACATTCCAATACACAAATCTCCAGTCACTATAAGGCCTAGAGCGCAATTTGAACTCGTATCACCCGAGTCATAATGAAACAATTTAACCACTGCACCAAGACACACTACCAATTAATCGTAGCACACTAATGTCAAATATGAAGTGTGACTCTACCTATTGAATGTGAGGCAGTAAAAATCTCAAGTTTTCGCAATATTGTCATGTGCCATCAATCAATCAAAGGATCATTTGAAAAGAAAAAGGATAAGTTAACAATCTTAAATGATGACATATTAGCACTGAAGAACTCCGCTGGTGATGCAAACAGAATTAAGTATTGCCATAAGAAAAAACAGCGCACACCGATAATTCAGCACAATGTAAAGTTCATTTCCATTTTACACAATGAAAAACCTACATTGCACGGATAACACACAACTCCAGCTCGTGTGTTATGAGCATTGCAGTAAGTTAGTCCTCACATACCCATTTGGTGCCAAAGAAGATAGATTTAAAACTTCATTGCTTTGTGCTAACAAATTCCCAAGATGCAAAATGATTCAACAGACAGCAGTTCAGACACGACGTCCATCTGCAATTCTCCTCTGCTCATAGTATCATCCCTGGTGCAGATAATTCAACCCTTTGCACCCTGAAGAGGATAGCAAAAACACAATTCAGAGTCCAAACTGATATGAAATTTAGGAAGGGAAAAAAAATCTTGGGTCACAGCTCTTTCAATGATGTTGAATGTATCAACTGTAATTAGCTTTGTCTTGCTGAGAAAATTGGGAGGAAACATAACCTATACTAATCACGTTTTATGTGTAGCCTGGTGACCAAAAAGTGAAAATAAAAAGAGACAAAATTGTAGCCTACAGCAGTGTTCTTGAGTCAAGGTTGATAAATAAACTTCCATCACGTAACCCTCATATTTTTCAAATACAATCCCTCCACTGTCTAACCAACGGAACCTGTCTCCCCAACACTCCTTGCCCAAAATTGACCTACAGAAACTACCTAGACCATGGAATGAATTAAACGTTCATTTCCATATGCCTGTCAATAGTATATGTATATCCTTGATTTCTATACACATTGGTTAAGCATATGCATCAAGAACTAATGTCTCCCTGGCAGATCTCCAAGGATAAACCACAAGAGGACTAACCTTAAATTCTTCACATGGTAAATCACAAGTTACAATGGCATGCTGAAGAGAACATTAAGGAACTGATGTGACATTTGTCACAGTTAATTATTTCATAAACTGAAGTTGAGATCTTTGCTCAGTTCAAAAAAAAAAGTTAATATCTTTGCGGTTCTTGTTTTATTCTAACTAATGCTCATGTGCCTCATCCTTTTATCTTGATTAATCATTTTTTACCTTATGAGGTGGTGTTCCTGGTCTCAACATGTTGCTGCCAAATCCCATCTTCCCTTTTTTCTCCGATGCCTTTAGAATTTGAAAGGAACATGTCAATGTATCATCCACACTCATCATCGCACCGGCATTATCAAACTCGCCACAGTAATTTGGAGCTGAGAATATGGTGACCAGCTGCCGCTTTGCAAAGAACTCATACCCATCTTCCACAACCTGATGAGTAACAAAGATGAATATGGAAACATCAATATCAGAGTCCATACCACCAACAGTCCAACCTATGGATCATTCCCCCCCGGGTGAAAAACCACAACAGATAAATAATAAAATAAGCAAATAAAACCAAAATCATATACTTGCATACACACATGATGTTGAAAGATATTCTATACTCAAATCTTATACCCAACAAAAGAGCCCACTTTTATCATGACCTAAAAACAAATCAAAAATCAAACTGAAAAAAAAAACACAATTAAAAAGCAAATCTAGAGATTGTTAAAATTAAAATTTTGACACAAGTTTACTATGTCAGAATTCAGATTACTTTTACGAAAATAGACTTCCTAAGCCAGCACAACTTATAAACAGAAAAGGAAATCCGAATGCCAAAACTTGCAAATCTTTAGGCATCACAAACAAAGCTAGAATCGTTATAGACGCCATGATAGAATTGTGGTACATAATCATGAGAATCACATGCAATTTGCATAGCAACCAATAACTCACTCTTAAGCCAATAGGCCACCACGACAGTTTATATAACCTAATATCACACACAGACACACAGTATTGCCCATGAGAACATTATGTGTGCCATGAAATTCAACTAACAATAAATACAATATACGTCGGGCATAGAACTTCAATAATATACGAATTTGAGAAGCATGCCCAAGGAACTTTTATGTACAAATGTCATTACATTAACCACCCACAATGTTCATTGAACCTTTTAATGTCAATAGCAAGGTAGTATGCCATATGAGCACATGGAATTAAAGCATATAATCACTTGAGGCATTAGGTGAACAGCTGAAAACATGCATCAAGACAGCATATATATACCTCCACATGCTAGTGCAAGTTGTAGGATTTTACTAACAGGTTGGGGCTATTTATGCTTGCTTACCTGGTGAGCTCGGCAGATGAGATCAAGGTCATGCCTCTGGAGGAATTCAGCGACCTTGTCGGCTCCAAACGTCCATGACACACCCCTGTCATTCTCTCCCCATCCTTCAGTATCTTTATCAGGATCAGCCCATAGCAGGTCACAGAGAAGACCCTGATCTGGCACATCAACTGGGCGAGCTATATTCCTGATCTGATCCAAGTTCTTCAAGTCAGGGGACAATCCCCCGTGCATGCAAAGGATCTTCTCATCAATAAGAGCAGCAACAGGTAGGCAATTAAAACAATCTGTGAATGTCTTCCAAACACGAACATTGTACCTCCTCTTGCACTCATCAAAAAACCCATAGATACGGTTGATAGAAGCACATTCATGGTTGCCCCTCAGAAGAAAAAAGTTCTCCTTGTATTTTATCTTATATGCCAACAGAAGGCATATTGTTTCTATGCTCTGCTTACCACGGTCAACATAGTCCCCCAAAAACAAATAATTTGCATCTGGTGGATACCCACCATACTCAAACAAGCGCAGAAGATCAGAATACTGACCATGAACATCTCCTGCACAGCAACAAAAATGATAATAAATTGATTGGTTCAACGAGATGGAATTACATGTAAGACAAGATTTGTGATAGGTGACAGCAACAGAGTAAGCCATGCATACAGTGCTTGCAAGAAAGCAAGCACAGTTGATTCAGCTGGGAAAGGCAATTTTATAAACAAATCTGTAATGATATGAAATTAGCATGGAAAGAATCCAAAAGAAAGATTAAATCCAAAAATCAACACATATAAATATCCAATTCCACTGTGTCATATGAACCTGAAGTAACCAGAATATCGAATGACAAAAATAAAAGGCAAATCACACACTCATCACGCAAGTGCACATACAATAGGTGGTAACAACTTGGCTGTCGAACATACAAAGCTGCCCGTCCAGCAGTTCTCTCAACCAGAAATAATGGATGCTCAGCTTTGTTGATTGTGGCTACAGCCTTGTCAACTGGTTCATTCGCAAGCCTAAAGAAGCCAAACGAAACTCCATAATCCAAGGGAATCTTCCACGCATGTATGTGAGTATAGAATTTGGGTGTTGTTCAAGCTCGCTACCATTGGAAAACCAGTTGTCAAAATAAATTAAACCCTCTGGAACAGAGCTAGTTGGGATCATTCCAATACCACACAAACATATTAGCAAAGTTTAATTACGCTGGCAAGCAAACTCTTGTGCTGGGAACAATCACAATGGATCAAGAAGAAATAAATTGCCATCAACTAAGGAACCCTCCTTCAAAATTGCCTCTTTAAGAACAATTTGAGTTACCTGTCCACCAATACAAAACATCCAAACTTGTGGCAGTTAAACTAAACTTCCAAACCACTTAATATGTACCAAATCAAAAGCAGCAGAACATAGCCATGATATATTGAGTAAAGGTCAGATTTCATCAACATTGCTAATGCATTCAGCAGCTTGCGGGGGCTCCAATAGACAGCATTCTCATGCAGAAGTTTGCAAAATACCAGTCAGATGATGCACGGAAACTCTTAATTCGAACGAGGCAACGGGGCAAAACCCTGATGGCCATACTGAGGATGACCCACTCTCGGAGATGCTTAGTGCTGGGCATGAATAGGCCAAGCCCCCATTATTTTCTTGAATCTTTTTGTTAGAAATTATTAAACCTTCTTAGTTGACAGTGCGTAAATGCCAATTCTAAATAAGCATATAGTTATAATGCATTTGGTACAAGCATTTAATATAAACCTTAAATGGCATATTAAATTAACCCTATTTTTGCACACGTCCATTACCCTATAGGAGGCATCCGCCCTAGATAAACTAACCACCTCGTGGTGTCCTTCCCGCCCCAAACAACAACTCCAATCCCCCGCGGGAGTGGGGAATGATCGGCGCAGCGGTTAAGCATCCTTAGACAAGATATTGGTCTTTTGGGATCGGTACATTTGTGTCCAAACCTCATGGTCCTCACCAAAGGCAAAATCATAATCTACTTTATGATTGAAAGCCCAAAATGAGACAAAAGCATAGGTTTAACAGACAGTCCAAATTAAGACGGAAGGAAGTGGAATTGAAAAGGCTACAAAACTCATTTCATAGAAACCAAACACATTAAAATGACACAAGTACCTATCCTTTTTTCATTATGAAACCCTATTCAGACATCCGTGTATGTGCGTCTATGATTTAATGAAAGTTCAACAAGACCTTGTTGGATGACCTTTCACCTTTTCACACAAAGAATTGTTCTGGTGTTCCCCTTTTAATCAATTTGGAATCCATCCAGATACGCTTAAGCATATAAGTCAATCCACACGCAGTTTACAAAAAGACCTAACTTTTGTATAGCAGAGATTTAAAAGGCAGTTTTCCAGCAACGTCACACAAAACAAAACAGATAATTTCCTTTCGCAAGGTAAAAATAAAGTAAATTTTCCGAGGTCGGCTTAACTGAAACAGTAGCAGTCACAATAGACGGAATCTGTCGCTTTACATATTATCAGAAACAAAAATTCACAAGATGAGATCATGATATTGTTGGACACCAGTAATATACTTTTCTCGGTTATATAATGAAAAAAACTGAATTAATACGACAACGCAAAATTACCCCAGCAAAGTGCCAAGGTTTTCAAACTTAGCAATAAACTTACAAATTGAAAACCGCCAGGATCCAAATAGTGAATACATTGGACAAAAACTAGCATAAAATAATTTAATGACAACTCAAAATGTTTTTATTTCATTACCACAAATCTTGATAGGAGCTTCGAGCTCAAGAAGATTAGGTTGGCTGAGAAAAATCTCCTTTGAAGCCATACAAAGCTGTCGAATCTCGGCCTCCGCGAGATTCACCTGCTTCGGCACCCGCCCGTTCTTCGCGTCAAGAAGCCGCCGTATAATATCATCAAGCACAGCCTCATCCATAGCCCCACTATACAAATTCAAAACCCTAGCTTCTCTCTCTACACACTCACATACACACACACACCCCCTCTATCTCTAACACCTCCGACAGACGGTATGATCTATCTAACAGCGAATAGCTTTTATAAAAAGCGATATATACCAATAAACAGAATAACAAAGTAACGTTGAAACCTAGCTTTCACTTTCTCTCTCTACCGTTAGATGTAGAGATGACATTGCTATGATTCCGGTGGAGAGTGACGGCGATTTTTCTTTGTTTTGGTCAATTAGTGCTTTTGGATGAGTGGCCGCCAATTCCCGCTATCTTTCTCTCTCTTGTCTCTTCTCTCTCTCTCTCTGAATATTGAGAGGGCGTTGGAGAGAAGTATCACAGTGGTGGGGTTGGGGGGACCTGACTATAATTGTGTGTAAAAGAAGCCCTAAAGTTTGCCAAACCCTATCTGCTGATTATGGAGAGCATGCGGTTTGCACGTGCTCCAGAAGTCAACTCACTCGGATTCTCTTGTAATTATTTCGATTAGAAAGAACCAGAACTCGTCGTGTGCTGTACTCTTGGACGTGTGAATTCCGTTAAATTTAACGATGAATTTAGATGAAAAGGTCAAAACACATTTTAAGTGTTTGATTGATATAAATATTATAATTTAAGGGTTAAATAGATAATTAAAAAATTATAGGGATGTGCATGTAATTTACCCTCTCCCACGTGACACACATCAGCTGCTTAACTCAGTGGAACCGGATAAACAAAACTGTACCAGAACACTCCCTTACCATTTTGAATCAATTGCTATGGATAACGCCACGTCCTCCCCGGAGGGGGTCAACGTGCCAAACAAAACCCGTATGGAATAACGACAAAGTCACCGGAATATTCCACACCGACGAACCACTTCAACCTACTATTCTTCTTTTCCCGAAAACTATAAATACTTCTCATTCTCACCCCTCATTTTCGTGCCCTAGACTCTCTCGTCCACCAGCCGCAACATGCTCTCCACAGCCAAAATCTCTAATTTCTCTCTCATTTCTACTCAATCCACCCCCTAATCCCTGGTTCTTCCGTCGTTACAGCTCTGAATAAGCGAAATAAGAGTCCCAAAATGGTTCTGTCCGACTCATTCTTGATTTAATTGCGTGTGTGATGCGAGTGTTTTTGGTAGAAAATGGTTTTGAGGGTATGTGAAGTTCTTATTTTTTGTCGGTGGTGGTGGCGGTGGTTTCGATTTTAATGGATGCGGTGGAGTTGCCTCTTCCGGCTGCCGTTACGGTGTCCAAGCTCATGGGATCGGAGGGTTGTGGTGGCGTTGGGGTTAAAATGGGGGAAATAGAGATTCGGGAATCGGACCGCGTTTCAATGCTCGTTACTCCTTCAACTGAAGCAGGCAGTTCCTTTCGCAGTCAAAGAGGTGACTTTTTTGGGTTTTGCTCACCCTATGTTTCTGTACTTCATGAATTTATGCTATCTTGCTTACTGTTTTGCACCATTCTTCGTTTGATGAACTGGTCGATCTTTTGATGTTTCACTTTCCTTTCGTGAATTTCGCTATGAAGATGCGCTTCCGATTTAGTCATGCATGCACTGAATATATTTTCCAATATAATTGTATAGAATTGTTGTTGCTGTGACCGCATGAAAATCATCTGGCTATGTGACAGAGGTGTTTCTTGCGAACTTTTATGGTTTCTCAGTGTTTGTTTCACACGGTCGTATGGAATTCATTTTTGGAAACGAAATGTTTTCCCTGTACTTTTCGTTTATTTCAATTTTTTTGGTATTTGGGAGGGGGTTGTGGTTTTTTTTTTGTTTTTTTTTTGGGGGGGGGGGGGGGGGTGGTTTGATGGTTGTTGGGTAGTTGGCCATAATTAAGAGGAAACATTATAGTTAGATTTCTCAAGAAAATTTGTTAAGATTTGGTGTAAAACCTAACAGAATGGATTTTTTTTTTTGGCAAGTACATGTGTTATGTTCAAATTGTTAAATAAAAGCTTTTGGAACTGACATTGCTTAACATTAGTTACTGCACACATGCAACACGTGAACTATTTCAAGTATGAGATATGTAAGTTGAACCCTTGGATCGCTTTTGCTGAAATTCATGTTTGTAGTAAATCTTGATGTTTAATCATCGAAGAATCACATTATAAAAGAAATCCTAAGTAATATTGCCTAAACTATCATTGAATAGAGCATTGTATGCAAATCCATCATTCTATATTTCATCATTGTAATGCAATGCAATTTGCTTGACAGTAACCATGGTGATTCTCGTTATCACTTCGAAGTCTGGAAAATGTGAATTAAAAAACAACTATTTTTCTTTTTTCGTTTTTCCTTTGTTTTCTTTTGATAATTAATGTTCCCAAGGGTAATTAAGCACACCGTCAATGAAAAATGTTTGAGACACAAGTTTGAAAAATGGGTTTGGAAGCATGGATACCAAAGATGAGAGAGTGCCTACCCTAGAGTTGCTTAGCCTCTATATTCTGGTCTTAAAGTATTTGCTTCTTTTTTGCTTCAAACAATCAATTATTTGTGTTGAGAACATTGTTTATGGTCCTATGGTTTTTGGAATGGAAAAAAGCTATGAGATATTTGTTACTATAACATATGACTTGCATAATTTCAATAGTAATCTCCTGTCTCAAGATTAAGTTCTTCAATAGAGTCAATCCAAATTGAAACTTTGCTCAAAATTTTGGCCTACTTGACAAAATTTGTATGGATATCATGTGTTCTGTTAGCTGTTTAGGATAAAATCTTATTTTCATGTTGAACTAAGATAATATCAGTTTAAAGTACATGACATGGCTGTACGAAATTATCTCTAACACATAAAAGAAGGGGTTTTAATCTTTCATTTGTTAGTTGCCATCGAATGGCATGGTGCGTGCTTGCCGACCTCTCACACCTAATATTTGTAAATCTTGGATGCAATTTAGTGGTCTATTTATCGTATCCCGATTCGTTTGAGTCACCTCACATTGGGATGCCTGAAATTAATTTCTTGAAGTGTTCAGAAAATTTAGTCAAGTTGACTTCTTCTCACATTGGGATGCCTGAAATTAATTTCTTGAAGTGTTCATAAAATTTAGTCAAGTTGACTTCTTTTTATAAAAAAAATATGCGGAGTATGAGAATAAGAAAAAGTAGGAAAGAGAAAGTCAGAGTAAGAAAAAACCAAAGGAGGACAACAAAACAACGCAAAAAAAGAAAATAGAGCCTCCAAAATTCTTGTCAACGCAACTCTCATAAATGAGTCAATCATTGACCATGCAACAAATGAAGTGTAACAGACATAACTTCATGCATGCCTATTTAGACTTTAGTGACCAATTCAAGGAAAACCCAACTAAATTTTATATTGTAGTTGCAAACCATTAGTCGAGATGGCTTGCGATCACTGAAGTTTAATACTTCTCCACACAACCAATAGTGGGTGCAAACTTGGCATTTCCATTCCTGTTGTCTACCGGGGATTTTAACTTAATTTTGTCCTTCGGGGCCACCAGCTAAGGAGAATACCTTTACAGACGGGTGTTTATACTTTATATTGTTGGTTCATTTTGTAATTTTATTTTTTTATTGCTCATTTTCAAGGGTCTCCACCTTCCCTCATGCATCACAACTCTATCCTTATGAATTGAGTTTTCTAATCTTCTGGGAACAAATACTAGAGCTCAAATGCGCCAAATTTAATAGTTTAAATCAAAAGACATGAATCAATAAATACTATGTTTTCCTAAAACTTTAATCTTTCTATTTTGATCAACATCGAATATTTGAGATCTAATATACACCAAGTATTATTCATTCATGTATAACTACATCTAAGAGATACAATGGATCTCTTCCAAATTTGAGTGGAAACTCTTCACAATACATACGCAAAACATGGATTTTATTACAACTCATAGTTTCAGCTCTCACTTGTATACAAATTACAGCTAACAAATAGATTAATTATATACTCCGACTATTAATATGCACAACTATCTTAAAATATAGCACCCTGACTCCTGAAAATTACCATTTTAAATGTAATATATTTGCAACAAATCAAACAACTATCGCAATAAGCGTCGGTAATTTAAAAAATTAAAGCAAACAACATTTCAGGATCAAGTTAGAAATTTTATTCAATCCAAGTTACAATAGTTAAAGTACTGTAATGTAAATTCATCATTGATCAATCTGTTAGTGCATATCAGAAAAAAAAAGCAAATTTAATCTAATTGCCATAATAAAAACCAAAACAAGAAAACAATACCTGTTAAAGTAGAGGTGGGGGAGAGGTGTATGTAGTGAACCATAAGAGGGAACCCACATCCTTGTCTTGCTTTGTCTATCCTCTATATATGAAGAAAGGCTGAATGTGGAGGACCAAAAATTCTTCCAATTGAAATTGCTAATTGATGAAAAATGAATTCAAGGAAGTCTAGAAATTGAGGAATTTCAAGCATTATCTACTAGTAGTAAATGAGGTTGTGTGGCTTTAGAGTTGCTTTAGTGCCTTCTGGTAGTGCGGCTTTAGAGTTGCTTTTGTGCACTTTTCTTTTTCTTAGCAAGACAAACAAATAAAGATTAACACAGTATGCAACAGATAGCCAAAATTCAAGGCAGACTTTATTAGCACAAATGTCAAGTTAAATTGGAAGAGCAAGCATACTCAATAAAAATTGCAATTATTATTGGTTAAATGTCATGAACCATTAAATTAATCTTATTGTTTAAGAGTAAAAAAGAAAAAAGAAAAATTAAAATTGCTGACAGTCAGAATATGTTTGGAGAGGATTAAAATGACCTAACTGCATTGTAAAGGGGTAAAAAAGCAAATCAAAAGTTTTGAAAAATAGTTGATATTTTAGATTAGTATAGATATAGACATAGATTAGTATAGATATAGATATAGATATAAATACAGATTGAGGGGAATGTCAAAAATTTATTTTAATGTTGTCATTATTCATCTCTTAAAATTTTAATCTATTGCCCTTTAAAGATTCATTAAGTGGACAAGAAATGATCCCATCTTTTTCAAGTTTTCAATATATAAGGAGGAAATTGTCTTTAAAGAGTTAATTAAAGTTAAAATAGGAGAACAAAAATTTTTCATGCCAAGGGACTTTTAGAAGTAGTATAACTATAGATTATCTATTAAAATTGAGCTAGAGAGGAGCTTCTTCATTGTTTGTTTAGCTTTTTGTCATTTTTTATGAGATGAGATCTTAAGCAAGTAAATCATGGTCAAGCTGCTACATTAATCTTTCAGAATGGAACAGTAGTGCTCAAATGAATCAGGGTAGTGAGGAGAAATATACGTTTTCTTATGTTTGTTTTATGCTTCTGCCTTCTGCTGTTTGTTTGAGGTAATGACCATGGATAAAGATAGGAAATGCAACTAGTTTTACCGACACATCTTGGTTTATGGCTCTTGAAAGTTTCCTCCCTTGTATCTATATTTCACTTGTGCATTTATTTTTCCCCCTCAAAGGCATAAAAACATTGTACTGTGGTACTGATATTTTAATTTCCATTTTTACTCGTTCTAGAGAAAACTCATACGGGGAAGCAAAAGAGTAACTCAAATGCCAAGCGAGGGGATAAAAGAAACGGTAAAGTTATTAAGGGTAAATATGATTCTTTCTTGCTAAAGAATGGCTTGGCAAGCTTCAGCTCAACTGCTGGAGGAAACAACAATCTTGGTATGTCAATATTAGCGTAGTAGTTTATTTTAATACTTGTCATTCATTGATTTTCATTCTGGTTTTTGTGAGGTGGTTTCATTTACTGCTATTCTGCTGTGGAATTGTGGTTTCAACTAAGTTGTTAATCATGTATTTGAATTTAAGATTGGCATGTAGTCAGAGGAACCTTGTTAAACACAGCTTTCGTTAATGTGTATGTTGATGTTAGTGTTACTATGGTATGCGGAGTACATTTAATTTCTTTAGCTTTTCTTCATTTACCTTTTTGCTTCTAAAACCAAACATGCCTGTTCTACACAGTATTGAATATTGGTTGTGCACAATAAGACTTTCCCCAGGGGCTTACATACATCTATACTAATTTTAAAAGCACGAAATTTTTTTATTTTCCTCTTTTACCCTCAAACAATTATATAAAGACAATCGTATCCTATTTTCTACTTTAACTCTTGGACCATTCCTATTCTAAGAACTAATATTTAATTACAAGTGTAATGAATAAATGGTTACCAATAGTAAACTGGCTTATATCATATCTTTTCATATCTTAGGAAAGTTAACCAGCTTCAAGTTTTTTCTAATAAAAGTAACTTACAAAGAAAAACTTTTATTTTTCCTTTTTACCTTCAAATAATTATATAAAGACAATCATATCATATTTTCTACTTTAACTCTTAGACCATTTCTATTCTAAGAATAAATATTTAATTACAAGTGTAATGAATAAATGGTTACCAATAGTAAACCGGCTTCTTAGGAAAGTTAACCAGTTTCATGTTTTTTCTAATATTTAATTTCAAATTAAATACATACAAATTAACCATATAAAAGTTAACAAAATACATAATTTCACTTAATTAGCCCTCATCCATTAGGACCCTTAGTATCCCATAACAGACGCCCCCTCTCTATCTCTACTCACACAAAGACTTTTATTTCTCTTTTTTAGAGACAATTATATTATATGCTCATTATACTGTACATTTATTCTTTCCACTGGTCCACCAGTCCTCTTAAGTGTTCAATACGTCGCAATACCTTTACATGTAGGAGAATAATTACTTCCATTATTAAAAAAATGGCTACATGAACTATATCAAGCCATTCATTATGACATAATTTCTTAGTATTGTAACAACCAAAACCTTCCATCTTCATAGCATTCATGCACTTCCTCTTTACTTTTCTCTCTCTATCTCTCCTTATGTATCCCTTTATTAATATAAGAATCTAAGCAAAACAATAACAAAAACAAAAGCTCACCTTCTTTGTTCGAAATTTTGGATTTCCAAATTCTACAGTTTCTTTAAGGATACCCCAAAGCATTTCCCTTGATACGATACAACTTTTACTGATTTTATGGTAAGCTCAAAACTTCTTATGTATGTTTATAGTTTTATGAAATATGATTTATTGTTCAAAAAAAAAAAATGAAGTATGATTTAGAGTTTTTCATTTATTTTTGATGATTCTATGTTGGCTTCTTTGGACGAAAGGAAAAGAATTTTTTGAGTAAAAAGAATGAAGGTCGAGATAGCTTGCATATACTGGTGTCCATGCTTCATTATTTTTATAATTTAAATATATGTGACTTGTATGAGAGACTAATTGTTCAAAGAAAATGGGGTTAGAGACAAATTCGATTCGTTTTGAATGTGAAGATTTTGTTATAAGAAAATATGTATTGCTTGAGGCAAGGGCGGAGCCAGAAATTGTTTCTGGGTGGACACTGAATATTTTAACAATTTTAAATTTTTTTTTTTGCAAGTGATAAAAATGGGATAATGCATTTATATTTAATTACATTCTATTTAATACTTAAAACTTCATTAAACTCAAAAAACTAAAATTCGTAAGCATACTAGATACAAATGACAAAAAAAAGGAGAATAATTATATTCTTTTACGAAACAAAGGGCTAATTAAAACCATTTAGAATTGATTTCGATGAATTTTCATACTTTGAAAGTCTTGTATTAATTTTATTATTCTTTATATCCACAATTTTACTATCACTTAGCTATTTATCATTCATTCGATTACGCAATCAAATATATTCGCTATAATGTCTATGATAATTACTAAAATAAATGTCAAAATTAAAAGTAAATTCATAGATATATCATACTTTTTCTGGCCTTGACTAAAAAATAGGATTGACTAAAAAATAGGGTAGGTATAATTTAAAAAATCAAAAAAAGTTAAAATATATATAAATAATTTTACGAAAACAATTTGTGAGGGTGGGCATGTGCCCCCCCCCCGGGCGCATAAGATGGCTTTGCCTTTGGCTTGAGGAATGTTTACTGTAGTGTAACCTATATAAAATATTGTTTTTTGAATAGTTTTTAGTTGGTTAGAAGTAATTTTGCAAATCTACATACGTTATTCGTTAGTTTGGATTAAAAAGGAAAAAAAAAGTCTACATATGTGTGGTTCTAATGATTCACAGGATTGGAAATACATTGTATTAATCTTGGATGGCAAATAAATAATTGATTTATGAGTGCAAATGTTTGGTGAAGCTATTAGGTTGATTATACTTTCTAAGGAAAAAAGGGTAATATATCAAATCTTGGGTGGCTGGTTGGAATTTTTGGATTTTGTCCGAATGTGCACATTGAGCCAATCAAATATTTCCACATTTCCATGTGTTAATTGAAGAAAGATTGATGTGAAGTTTATTTTTTCACCCTATGTGTCAAAGCATTGTATTGAGATGTAATTAGATTTAACGAATGGATGTATCTTTTGTTGGCCAGCCTACAATTCCCCTTGTCTTATTAACAAGTTAATCTTACTTGTAGATGAAATACAACTGTGATATAAAATAAAACAAGGTAGATCGTGTACAATAAATTAATTTGTAGAGTTGAACCAATCTATTCCTATGACATATACATTTTATATGGATATGTATGATTTCACACATGCACACTACTGTATACTATTAGTCTCAAACTTAGAAAATTTATGACTGGCCACAATTTGTTTTTGTAGAATTATAAATTATCATAGATAGGAGCATCGACTCATACATAACATGCATAAAAATTCAGCTATGTTGCTATTGAAATCTTGAGTCATAAAAAGAATGCTTTAGTAGTCAAATTATTCAAAAGGATGTTACAAAAATTTTAACTAATGCACGTGGTGCATTGCTAAGTATGTATATAAGCCCGAAGGCTATCTGATTAGATCAGTGCTTAAGCCGTAGCATGTTAGTGCGCATACTCTTCCTCTATGAACAAGACTCATCTGTTCTGCCCCTTGTTAGGCGATATCTTTCCATGAACACCTCACAACTTAATGATGAAATTTGCTAGTTTTTGCCTCCAAACCGACAAGAAGAGAACATATAGTCAAACCCATTATTGCGTTATTTCATTTTCAAAATTTCAACACTTTTGCCCATTGGGTCGTTCAAGGATGAATGTGCCAAATAAAAAATGGATAGAGACAGGGAGAGGAAATGAAAAAGGATGAAAGCGTTTAATTGTTTCATTCTGTGTCCATAAAAATTAAATATACAATAATTTTCCCTGACTGCCATTTATTAGTTACCCTTAAAAAATGTCTGTTACCTTTGATCTTAGGAAACAATCTTATTACTGATGATGTGATAAGGCCCTACCAGTAAAGCCACATGTGATATTTAAAGTTTAGGTTCCACATGTTGAGTTGTTATTCCTCTGTAGCTTTATGTTATTGGGTTTCTGCCACATTGTTGATATTTATCACCTCATTGGTGCTCTACGAACATAGTGTGCACTTACCTTGACTCTGAACATTTTTGTGATATCGGGCATCGCTCAATCTATCATTCAATCACAGGCCGCTTTGTCATTGTATGATTTTTGATTGTCTGATCACACTCGATATTATGTATCTACTTATCGTATTTTTACCCCTAAATGGTAACTTTTTTTTTGTTCAGGCCTCTGCTCAGTAATTCCGTAGCAGGTTTAGTTCACTGCCTGTTATGCAAACTCCATGTTCATAAGTGTCACATAATATCATGGAACTGAGTTACCAGTTTTACCAAAGAAAGGACAAGAACAGGACTGAGTTGCCAATTATTTATGCTTTGAGACGTTTCTCAGGTCGTGATTCCTGTTTGAAATAGCTAGCATCAAATAGCTTTGTGTGAAATACAGTCAGGATGTATTTAGTTTAGCAATAGTGTGTAATTTGTAGGTTTCTGATTTAAGAAAAACAATATGTGGCAATCTCTTGTGTGCTATTAAGATTAACCTCTATGTACAATTATACATTGGAAACTGTCCTTATTGTTGCATGTCCAAAACTGTGGGGTCTCTGCATTACAAGGATATGAGGTCATTTTGCACACTCTATATTCCTTATTTCCTCTAGCTTGATTGTATATCAGTTTGCCATACGTTTCTGAGTTCTTGACTTGTAGAATATACTGTTTTCAGGGGTATATGGTTCAAAATCCGATATTTTTGATGTCACAAAGCATTTAGGTGATTTGTCGTTGAATGAGCTCCTTGATGGCACTTACAAGTGTCCTAGTTTTGTGAAAGAGAAGGGAAAGAAAGCAGCCAATTTAACTGAAAATTTACTGCATTCAGTCACAAAGGCTTGCTCTGTTCTTCAACTACGAAAGCCTGTGCAGCCCCAGAATTGTGTGGAGGAGGAAAATAGTTACAGCCGGAAGGTTTCTTCTGCTTGTCTAATGAGCTCTGGTTCTTCTTTAGCAAGCAGAACTGATGGTGATAAAGGAGATACCAATGCTACAGATATGTCCTCATGTAACAAGGTTAGTATGAAGGGGAATCTAAAATGCTGATTGTTAGATTGTTGAGGGAGGATCTACAGAGGCATATAATGGTATTAGTTATTGTAATCTAAGATGCTGGCATAATGATTGGAATCAAATCATTCCTCATTCCAATAAAATTTCTCTCTCTCTCTCTCTCTCTCTCTCTCTCTCACTTGACTTCGATATTTGGAAATATTGGAATTGCTTTAACCTCTGCAGTGGTGTTGAGTATGCTACTTTCTGCTTCCCGATCCCTGCTTTGCAAATCCATGTGAACTTTAAAGTTACAGGGAAATAGCAGGGTAGGAAGTCAAAAAAACCTTGTACTAAGGTCTAAGGCACTATCTGGCATGTGTAGCTTTTACTTCCCCCACGCCCCCCAACACACACACACACACAACCCGCCAACATTCGTCATCTAATTTGATGCCATGGCATTCAACCTTCTTTAGGTTTTGCAGAAGGATAACCCAATATTTGATCAGGAATGCAATGATCGTCTCTTTTATACATTTATTAATTCTTCCATTTTCTCTTATCTTGTTATTAAAGGATCAGGATTCTTGTATCAATCCGAATTCCCATTCCAATATGCTCAATTTTCAGTTGTATCAACCTAAAGAGATTTTGGAGCGCCTTGAACTTCCTCCACCCAAGGATTTGGACTCTTTGCTCCTGGACGCAGCCAAGCCTGTTTTGTCTTCAAGGAATAATACAGATCCACGCACAGGCAAGACTGTGTCTCACCGAACTGGTTTGCCACCTTTTCCTTGGTCGCATACTGCCGGCAGCCATTGTAAATCTTATTCTGATGCTGGGAAATTATCATCAAGTAGGAGCACATGCCAAGGTAGATGGGTAAAAGTAAGGAACACTCTTAATTATATTGGGGGCAAGCCTGGTTTCGTTGCAAACTTGGAATCAATCACTTACAATCAGAGTCTAGTTCCTTCAAGAGGTCTGACAGCTGGAGCTTCAGAAGTTGAAAATGCCCAATCCAATAGCTTGATCTCCTGTGAAAGGGGTTTATCATCTTCTGCAACATGCTCAGCTTCCCTGGCTCCTTCAGGTAAATTCTTTAGTGGCTATTTCCGTGAGAAGGAACTATCCTTCAAAATTTATATCTTTCACCTATATGCTTATATTCTTTTGATCTTCATCTCAAGGGGGCTTAATCTAGGTCATGGTACTAAAACCATTTATATTTAGATTGTTAGCCTTGCTTTTATATACTTACAACCAGAAACAATGCCAGCTGCCTATTCATGTGGGTACACATGTTCGCTTGTGTATACTTGTAGTATTTAGATGTATCCTTGTTGCATCCTCGTTTTTACTTACTCCGACTCCCTCCATGTCTTTGTGCACTGCACATTCAAGCCATGGAGATGCAAAACAGAAGAGAATTGGACATACAAGAAATTAAAATCAGAACTATGTGAACAAAGGAATGACCATTATCATTTGTTGAAAAGATGCAGTGGCTGGCAACTTTGATAGATACCATATGACTATTGTCAAAAACAAACTCTACACTTACCTGAAAAAAACAAGAGAGAGAGAGTAATTTTGGGTTGGTATAACTAACACCTGGCCAGCTTAGTTTAAACTGCATCAGAAGTTTCTCCCTCCGTTTAGTTGTATTATTCAGTGTGTTCATGCTACCTCATTTACGTCATGTTTGATTAGCCGAGTATATGTAGTAGCTCACACATCAACTTATTAAGATTGAGATCCATCACTGGCATTGGTGCATGATCACTATTCTGTACGACTAAGAATTATGTTTGAAGGTTTCATCAAATTAAACCTGTCCAAGTGCTTTTCTCCTTATCATCTCTTAATTATTGACGGTGACAGCTGGGCATTCTCCAAGTCTAGTAGCTGCTGCTCAGACTCTGTGTGAGATTGCAGCCCGTTCCTCGAAGCAAAATCCACATGGAGTGATGAATTGGCAGAAGAAACCTTCCCAAAAGGTCATGAAAGCTTGCACGTCGAGATCAAATGACCAATCTGAAAAAATATTTGCAGTACCAAAATCTACAATGGGACTTGACAAACGGGTCCAAATTGCAGATGGTGTCCTTCCGTCAAAGAAGCCTAGGCTCTCTGTGAATGAGAAGAGTGATGAATTTGGTCATACCAATACTGCAAAGAAAAGGCCAATAAATTGGTCTACTCCCAGATCAAGTAGAACATCTCCCAGCAAATCGCTCAAGGACACAATTGCAGAAACAAAACATTGTAATTCCAACACTGTAAAGAAACCATATACGATGCCACCATCGACAAGAGTCTTGGACAAGGCTGGTAATAACAGCCAGCAGAAACTGAGGAAATTGATGCCCACACATTGGAATAGGCCAGGCAGCTAGCTGGATTGTTGATCAATATGGTTGTGAAAACGGACTTCTTGTACGTTCATTTAGTTGCCATTGAGGTTATGCGAAAATTCGTAGTTATCTATGCATGTACATATTGTGTTACAAGTAGGATGAGGAATTGTTTTCAGGGTTCATATCAGGTTAGGGGGAACAGGTTTCTCATGTTGTAAGGATATTTGTAAAATGGGTGTCGAAGCACACCAGGGAATTATTTGCCTTGTGAATATCATTGAGTAGAAAAAACCTCCTCTCTCTCTCTCTCTCTCTCTCTCTCTCACACACACACACACACACACACACAGAGGTATGTTCTGGGCAAGCAAATGACTTGGCATCCATCTGGTTCAACCTGCCTACCCCTCAGTTTATTGAGAGTATATTTGAAGCTGATGTGAAAAACGGATCTAAAATCAAATGTGATAAGAACTTTTTTTTTTATAACCAAACGTTTTAATTATATGTTTATTAGATTCGTGATGTAAATTCAAGATGTGTGAAATTATTTTTAAATTAAGCAGATTGAATCAGCAAAAAACATCTCTTTAAAGGCTCTTACACTTGACAAACTTTGAAATATTAACCATTGAACCAAATTAATTAATCTTTTTTTCCCTTTCCTGGTAAGCAACATATTGCGATTAGACTAGGTGGAAACTTTTCTCCACATTCTTACTGGTGATTCAGGAATTTGTCCATGATTTTTTTAACTTATACAAAACATTTAAAGATAGAGGTTGGCGATTATGTTGAAACAAAAGTTTTTTTTTTCTTTCGTGTTTTGAGTTGTCTTCCTGTTAAACAAGAGTTTTCCAAGCTAAAGCAACTAGTTTATTCTTGGGACGTATTACGTCTCCTCAAATTAGGTATCTCAAACACGCATTGAATGGAAAAACTAATTTTTTGAAACCCACAAAGTGATATATGTGGTGTACATGTATTTGGGATGAAAGATTTGCGTTTTAATTTAGGCAGCATATGCAAATGAACGGTTTTTAATCATTAAAAAGCTCACTTCAGGAATCACGAAAATTGATTTTGTCTCCTCATTTGTGGCTTCTTAACTTTTGCTAACAAAGTTTTGTTACGTTAAGACACAGCTCAGCAACACCAACGTTGGCCTAGTGAACATCACCATGAGAAAAAATGAAAAAAAGTTGATATTATAAACTCATGTAAACATTTGATCAAGTAGCAAAACAATCCCCATGGCAAGTCCAAGATCGAATCCTGGTTGTACGATCAATAGAAACACCTCTAACCCGAAAGAAACGCCGCCGATCATGGCTTCTTTCTTCTTGATCTCCGCCACCACCCTCCTTGACTCATCCAACAACTTGCATGATCGATGTGCATAAGATCCTTCAATCACGTAGGCATATCTCTTATCTGATGGCCCATGATACACATATGCAAGTACATTGAGATTGGGTTGTAGGATACTAATGTGTTTCCTCACACAGCATATTGGCTTCTTTGATGACTTTGTACCAGTGTCGTCTCCAACTTCTCCTTCATAGACAAGCCAGTTATCTACCAGCCTTAGCTTCTGTTCATCAAATTGTTAAGAAAAAAACAAGGAGCAAACTCAATTAATTTAGACACGACATAAATTCGGTTAAACACGACTTTCACAACATGAATCAGACATGATATGATGAGTCATGTATAAGTTAAATAGGACACGACTCATGGACAAGGCAATATTACCTTGCGACGGCATACTGTAAGGATGGGTTTCCCTGAACCATCCATGAGAGTGACATCATTTGACCGTCCGGTGTAATTATCAACTCTGAAGACTAGATTTCCACCGGAGCCGATCACCGTGAAACCGTGACAGCTAAAAAGGAGAGATTTTCTCCATACCGTCAGTGATATGCTTGGGCTGTCACTCTCGCTCTTGTACTCCTGCTCATCATGGACTTCATGGACTGTTCTTGATAAAGATTTCAAGAAGAGAAGCATCTCTCTCTCTCTCTCTCTCTGCAATCTTTTTCAAAGTAAAGGAAGTCATGGTAGTAATGAGATATTTATAGGGCTAAGAAAGAAGTTATAACTTGATTACCGTAAGGGTGACATTGGGAAAACTCTTAATGCGACCAGTCAATCCCAACATAAAACATATGGGTATGAATACCGTTGTGACGAGAAATTTGATATTTTAATTCTAGTATGGATGGCGTGTTTTTGACCGAATTGAGAAAAAAATTAATTGTGATGCGCATAAATTGATTTGAATATCCAACCGTTGAACCAAAGAATAAAAAACGTATTGTTTGAATTACACATTTTTCAAAAAAATGTGACAAATAGGATGATTTGCAAAACTCAGTTTATTTAAATGGATTGACATGACTCACAACCCTAATAAGTACATGATTGCGAACCAACTAATCATAATTATACTTGATATGAATTCGATCATATTAATTTATTTTATGCACGATTATGGATGGCCCAAATATACATAGATTGAGTAAAATTTAATTCAACATAACTGGCATAACTTCTAAACACGACAACAACCATAATAACAAGCATATGTGACACGTATCATATATGCAGGAACGAAGTCGGGAATTTTCATTAGGGTGGACACTTTAATTATATACTCTAATTTTTTTTTCCTTAACCAATTACAATAAAATGATACATTTGTGTTTATCATATCCTATTTAATACATGAAGTTCGTTCACTATAAAAGGACAAAAAATAATGTATATTATGTATGTATATAAAAATGACTAAGTATCAATATTGTAAAAATGCGAAGTTAATTGCTGTTGTATAATTCAAAAGCTACCAGTTATCGATTGACCATCTATTATATTTATTCCATAAATTTTTTTCCAAACATTATCACTAAGATATTATAATAGTAAAGTCACTAAACTAAAATTTAAGAGCCAAACATAGTAAAAAATTTAAATTTCAATTGACACACAATAAACACTACAATCAATTTTCAAAAAAAAAAAAAAATTAGAGACAAGTTCCTGCAAAAAAATAAAGCAAATTGAAGGTCAATTATAAATATTTTTACTTTCAAATTAACAAAACAAAATTAAAAATTCATAAATATGAATATTAAGATCACCTATAGAACACCTTAATATAATAAAAAATGACTAATTAATTAAAGTAAGAAAGTTATAGGGTGGGCACAAATAAAAACGTATTTGTATAATTTTTAAAATATATAAATATAGACATACATATTTTTTTAAAAAATTTTTGAGGGAAAATGAAAGAAAACTGACTAACAATCATTCATTTTTCTTATTAACATGAGATTGAATGTTAATAATGACAGACATAACATTTATTCGAATACAATCTCCCGTTCAGTTCATGTAACAAACTGATCAATATCATTAGATCCCGAATTTTATGACGATGTGCCCACCCTAAACCCTATGTAGCTCTGCCGGTGATATATGTACAACATCAATAATGTATTCGTTGCTCGGGGCTGAGACTGAGAATTTTATGCATGCCTACCTAAATTCTAAAAGAGACAACCATACCTAACTGGACATGGCTAATCTTCTAGAGGGGTTATTTCATATTTGGATTACCCTTCAATTGTATATGACAATTATTATCTTATTCTTTTAAATAGTACAACGTTTGTAAAGGCGACATGTGTGTGTGCGCGCGCTTACATCGATGTGGTCCGAGATTCCCTTTCCCTTGTCCTTCTTATGGTTTATGTTTTTTTGGGAAGATTTTGGTACTTAAGTTTCTGTTCTTATGGCGAATAGATCAAGGCAAAACAGACGAACAAAAGGGCCATATATCTGGAAACAGGGTGAAGTCCAAGAGAGCTGCCCACAGTACTGTTCATTATTTCATAAACAAAACTTGGGATAAAAACTGACCATAATTCTTCCAAGTTCCTTGAAATGAACGGCATTATGGGTGACAATCGTGTCAAGTCTGGTCGTGTTCGTGTCTTGTTATTTCGGATAAATGTCGAATATGGTGAATTTTTTTAGGTCTGGCAGGGTATGATAGGCCCAAGCCTTTACTCAGATGAGTTATCGAGTGGGATGGGACGGACTTCGGATAGGGGTGGATTACCTGTAGCATAACCCGTCACTCATTGGACGGACTTTTTTTTTATATGTATATAATTTCATTTAAAAAGTTTTTAACTTAATATTGTTGTATCAGAAATTATCACCCCACTTAAATAACCCATTTTGTTATGTGAAAGGTGTAAAAAAAGAGAAGTTAAAAAAGAGAGTCAAGGTTGATCAAATAGTTAGTTATAGTAGACACGTTTAATTATAGCACAAATGTTGAAGATGTCTATGGTAGTCTCATTTGAATTTGTGTACGTATAACGTTGTATAAAGACATAAAGTCACAAAAGAAGGTCAAATATATAGATGCAAAAACTGGGAAGTGCCATAAAAATCTTACCACGGGGCTGCTCTTAATACATCTTGGTGGGGGGGACTGTGTTTTCCATTTGACTTCTTTTGTGAGGTCTCACAGTCTATGCCGTTGGTCTTGTGGAGCATATGGGTCTCTTATATTAGGAGTTAATATTATTGTTGTACAATGATTTCATATGGGTCAAGCAATTCTAGAGAGAGACTTGTGAGTTCGATATGAAATTCACGCATATTAACGGGTTCTAATTTAATATTAGAGAATTTGAACAGTAAAAAGATAGACCCGTTAGACTCATATATATATATATATATATATATATATATATATATAAACATGATTGACAAATAATACGGACCCACACTATGCGAACTTAATTAAATAATATTATAAATAAATCGCCAGACGACATGAATTCTCAGTCTCCCACAGGAAAGACCTTTGAAAATTTTTGTTTTTAAAGAGATATTTCAAGTGATATGTGGTGGTAAGGAATGGAACCCATTCAATTTCCGCACAATTTAATTGAATTCCGTAATAAATATTGGGACCATGAGTCTTAAGTCATATGCTCTTTCAATACGACTCTTTCTCTGTGGTCTAGAGAGAGAGAGAGAGAGCATTGGGACCTCAGAAAATCTATTCGGTGGGCGGTTGACAACCAAATTAAGCAAGCAGTGAACAGTAGGATCTATGAATGTGTCAATTTTGAGAATATTATTCATACAAAGGGGACATTAATTACCATACTACTGTAATTACAATAAGGGTTAACATTAAATTGCTCGATAAGTTTATCTTCAAATAGTTCATTTTTTTTGGAATTTTTTTATATTTTTTTAGATTCATGGTTTTTCGTTGATTAATATTTGATGAGAAGAGAAAAGATAATCAATAGATAACCTACTAGAGTAACTCAAATGAAAAATGTCACGCGTTTTTATCTCGAATCTCAAGTTCAATTTCGGTAAGAGAGCTATCATTTATTTTTTGTTTATAAGAACACAAAATCTTTATTCGTAATTAGAAGTTACATAAATAGTGGACATGCCTCATTGATCATCACGAAACAAAATTGCATTCCAACATTACTTGATGAAATTTAAAGAAAAATGGCAAAAAAACTTTTGTAATTGAAACAGAAAGAGTAGCTAAGAGCTTTGGTTTATCTAAATCTTGGGTTTGTCTGTGATTATACATACTAAAATTTTTTATTACACAAGTAAGTTTGAATAAGATCTTAATAGGTAAATCGGAGCAAGAACAAAAAGGGCAAAAGACAGGAAGAAGTAACTTTCACTAATGTATCACTTGAAGTATGTTGGTAAGTAAAAGCACCGGCCAAAACTTGTTTCATCCAACCCCTCCCTCCCTCCCTCCTTCTCTCTCTTTCTTTTCACTAATGCTAGTGTGCAATAGTCAATGAAAAAGGCTGAAAAATTCATGAATATTCAAGTTGTCCATTCCTTTTTAATTTGACACTCCCCAAGCTGATATTGGTTATTAGAATTGGTGTTTCCCCACTCTTCAATAATTTAATGTTTAGTAAAGAAGGGTTTGATGGGGAAGATAGAGATTTCACATCATTGTTCTTGGAATGCTTTTGAAAAAATCTTCCTCTAGAAATGGGTAGATTCATATCAAGATCTTCCCATATTTAGTCAATCAAAACCCCTAAAGCCGACAAAATTATCTAAGGAACTACGTCTTAAAGTTGGCTTTCCATAACCAAAGCATGAATCATGAATGGACACGCAGGCTTATGTTTAACCAAATTTAGTCACAGATGACCTCAAAATATGATTCCCTTCCCAAATTTAGAAGAAAGAACACTCCAGAAGATGTATCAACCACGTGCTCATTTGCTGATGGAAGCGTTGATAGTGATTTACCTATTCAGGATAGAATCGCTATGCAATTGATAAGACACGACTTTAGATCGTTTTTGGGATAAATAGTTCATTAATCACTCAGAATAAATCTATTTTACTCTTTGAATGTTAAATCACTGAGATAATTTTTGCTAGTCATAATCTGGTCAAACAATAAAATTCATTATTCCTTCCCCCCACACCAACTTTTTAGGAAGAGTAAGAAAAAACAGTTTTTTGTTGTGAATACTTCCTAGAAATCAGTTCAAAATGGTATGACAAGTCCAACATGAAATTGAACATTCTTAAAGTACCCAAGGTTGAATAAAATGGACTTTGTTGGTCGTTTGGGTTTGTTTGTTGGGCTCTTTTGGACTAGCATAAGCTGTGAAATAATGACAGAAGTAGAAGAATTATTATGATTAACGTATTGTCTGTGTTCGTTTCAACTTGGATTCTTGGTAATGTTCTCTAGCTACTAGAAGTCTCATTCAACTCTCATGAATTCTCCGCTCTTTTGACATGTTTTGAGCTTTATTATATATCGTTTTTAGATTTAATAATTATTTACCTTCTCAAAAAAAAAAAAAAAAAGTCAGGGCTTTACTTGAATCCACTCTCTCTCTCTCTCTCTCTCTCTCTCTCTCTCTCTCTCTCTCTCTCTCTCTCTCTCTCTCACACACACACACACACACACACACACACACACACAGAGAGACAAACAAGCAAACAGCACACATTTGAATCAAGAAGTGGAAAAAGAATCAAGAACTCCCAGCCCAAATATTTCCTTGTCGGACCATTTAATGTCCAGTTCCTGCACCCTGTGTTGAACTTCACAGGCTTGCGTCTGAAACTGAAAATGAAGCTCAAGAATTGGGCCTGGGTGGTTCAGACCATTTCGGAAACAATAGGTGGTTGCGCATGGGCCTATACTGGGCTTACAAAAAAGATACTCTTGGGCTGTAGTCACTTCTTCTATGAGCTGGCCAGAAGGGCCTTTTGTGGATAGCCTAATCCAGGCCCATTCTAGCTTTACATCGGTAGACATTTTCTTCAATGGGCAGGTCCAGGTATGGTTAGCAATATAATACACTGGACCTTTTGTGGACTGCCTCCCTCATTCTCCTTTTCACATTCAGAGCTCACCGAACTGAGCTTACTTTCCTCATCAAAATAGAATCTCCCTTCCCTCCAGTTCCATTTATTTCTCAACGAATCACACATTATTAATTTTTTTTCCCAACAACTTGTAAAAATTAAGCCATTGGATGATAGAAAAAAAGAAAATAAAAAAAGGCGTTCACAGGTTCTTAGATTAAAACTATTACTAGAAACCTCCGATATATATATACTAGTTATTACCCGTGCCTGAAGGCACTGTACGACGAAAAAAAATCAACTAAAAAAAATGAGCATTAGCAAGAGAAAAAAGCGGTGAACATAATAATTTTCAAATGAATATATTACCTCTCATTTCTAAAGCCGATTAATATATAAAAAATGTACAAAATTACCTCTAAAAACATAACTCAAAAAATTTAAACATATACATAGTTTAGTATGAGAAAAATGACTCACTTAATGTATTTAGGAGACTTAGTTTCCATGAAAAAATTCAAATGCAAAAAAAAAAATAATTCAAAAGAGATGTAATATAATAGTACAAATAAATGATATAGGCAAAAATAGCAACATAGCAAGAACAAAAAGTAAAAAAATAGGCCCATATAATATTTTTTTGTGATCTGAAGCACTCATTTAATCTTAAACATAACTTGAAACCCAAAAGACTGAAGTTTATAATGCACTAAAAGGTTGTATTCTAATTTAAAGCCAAAAAAAGAGAAAGAGCAAACTAAAAGTCAAGGTTATAAACACAATTTCATAAAATATTAAGCAAACATAACAATCAAGGCTATAAACCCTCTGCACCACCCCTTACATAACCAAAGAGCAAACAAATGTACCAAATAGCCTTTCACTCGCCTCGATCCTTCAATTATACATGAAATAGTTCAAACCCACTTCTAAAAAGCTGAAAACATTACATTAGAGGCCATTAATATAACTAAAATTATTCAAATCATAGTCATATCCAATCTTCAAAATCTTTAGAGGATCTAGTAATAATGAAATAAAAGTCCTCATGTCAAGGAAGCCCCTTAATATTACATCACAACAATTTGCATCAAATCAAATAAAATCAAACAATTGGCATCAAATCGCATTCAATTCCCCTCAATATTGCATCCTATCAATTTCCCAACAAAATAACAAAACTTTCTCGAAATTCGCATTAGGTCACTACAATTTGCAAACAAAATTAAGATCAAGGAATTCAATCCCCAAAATTACATACAAAAGCTAGGAATAGTAATTAAATATAAATTACAAACAACACAACTAAGGTCATCTCTATTAAGAAAACGAATAGGCAAATCTACTAATCTAACTCACTCCAAGCACAGATTTAGCAATGAAGTTTATAAATAAATGAGACAAAAATCATCAGTAGAGTGCCATTTTTCCAATGCATAAGCAGCCATAAATATTGGGAAAAAAATTCGCAGATTTCCAAAAAGCTTTGTAAGGATCAGAAACTGACGGAAAACCATACGAAATGAGATAATCAATGAAAAGTCCGCATCAACCTACATATTTATTTGGATTCTCAGATATACACCTCTGGCCTATACACATATATCAAAACCGAAAAACATGTGGATTTGCCCAAAATCTTCAAGGATAAGGAATTAAATCATTAGACATCAAACAATCTTGAAGTCTCCGCCTCATTGAACATATAATCAAAACTCTCACAAAATAGCAGCCAAAAGAAAAAAATGGAGCAACACAAAAAAGGTATTCAGTAAAACAATACACGTACCTCAGCGTGAGTGAAGAAGACTGAGTTGAATCGCGACCACTTCCAGTGTCTTGGCTGGGTTTTGAGGACCGAGTGTCTTGGCTGAGAGAGAGATCGATTTGAGTTAGGGATAAAATGGGAGGCAATTTGAAATCCTTCGTTGATTTAGGGCTAAAATTGGGGCAAATTAAAATCCACAGATCTGGACGATTGTTCAAGCAGAGAGAGAGAGAGAGAGAGGGAGAGAGAAGAGAAGACTTACATTCGATTGTTCAGATATGCTGAGTTCTCAGGACGATTGCCTTGCTGAGTTCAAGACTTCGCCTAGGTTGCCTGGGTTCAAGGGTGTGTCGCTGGAGTTCAAAGAGAGAGAGAGAGCGGAAGAGTACTGTGGTCCTGTGGAGCTGCCTGAGGTATACTCGAATGAGTGTTCGAGTGAACAGAGAGAGAGAGTTCCGGAGAAGGTGAACAGAGAGAGAGAGAGAGAGAGGATAGAGTTCACGCTGAGAGAGTGATTAATTTGAGTGTGTGAGAGAACACTAAGTGTGTGATGAAAAGAGTGGGCGGGAATTTATTTTTTTGGGAGTTAATATCAACCATTGGATCAGATTTAGAAAATTTTAGAAACGATCTGAACCGCGAAAAGCAAAAGTCATTTGGTTTATCTTTTGAGATTTGAATTGTAAGTTACTTTATTATATAGATATATATATATATAAACTAATTATTATTCGTGCCTGCAGGCACAGAATAATAAAAAAAATTATTAATCATAAACGTATTTGTATTCACACCTAAAATTAAATCACAAATATAAAAGAGAGAAAAAAGAATTTAAGCAACAGTGGTAGTGGGGGGTGAGTGATAGTAGTGGACCTAGTGGTGGTGGGTGGCGACAACCATCGTGGTCGCGGCAACCATGAGTGACAACGATGATGGTGGTGGTGGATTTTGGTGACGATAGTGCTAGTGGCAGCCATGGGTGACGGCGGTGGTGATTGGCCACGATGATGGTTGGGTGACGACAGTGGTGGGTTATGGTGGTGGGTGGCAGTGGGGTTGTGGTAATGGGTGGTGACAGTGGACGACGGTGGTGGTGGGATAATAATGGTAATGATAATAAATATAAGAATAAAATGATAATGATAGTGGTGGGTGGTGGCAGTGAGGCGACAATGGTAATAATTAATGGTGGTTGACAACGGTGGTGGTGGTTATGAGTGGTGGCAATGGCGGAGGCGATGATGGTGGTGGCAGTTATGGCAGAGGAGGTGGTAGGGTGACTGCGATGGGGATGGCGACGATGGGGGTGGTGGGGTGGTAGTAATGGCGATTACGACGGCGACGGTGGTTGTTATGACAAAGGTGATGGTTGGGTGGCGGAGGTGGTAGGGGTTGGGCATAGGCGAAAGTGGCAGTGTGGCGACAGCGATGGTGGTGGTTATGGAGGGGGGTGGTGGTGGTGGTGGGACAATGATGGTGGTGGTGAGGTGGCGTTGACAGTGGTTATGGTGGTGGTGGATGTGGCAGAGATGGTAGTGGGGTGACGGCGATGGTGGTGGTAGTGGGGTTGGTGGTGGGGTCGTGGGAGTGATAGTGGTGGTGGGGTGTTGACATCAATGGTTGTGGTTGTGATAGAAGTGGTTGTGGGGCAACGGTGGCAAAGGGAACGGTAATAGTGATGATGGGCGGTAGTGGTAGAACTGTTCCAAACATTACTTTTTTTTTTAAGTGCTGATGAGAAATACTTTTGAAAAATCACCACAAACAAATTTTTAGGGGGCTCCCTATTAAATTTGGGGAGTTAATATTGGTCGTCGAATTAACTTTAAAATAAAATTTAAAATAATCTGAACCGTGAAGAACAAAATTCATTTTGTTTATTTTTTGAAATTTGAATTATATTGTACTTTATTATATATTCGATATATATATTTTGCTACAGGGAGTCTAGACTTGCACCGACTATTTTTTTCGAGCTCAGTGGTTGGCCACTTTGACTTAAGCTGATTTAGAACATATCCCTAAAAAAATAAAAATGACTAAACTTTAAGAAGTATGAAAATAAATCGAACCTGAAACCTCCGTGATATTTGTTAGCATTTGGTAATACTTCTTTTAGAACAAAAAAATTATTATGGGCCAAAATAAAAAAAATATATTTAATCACTATATAGTAAAGGTGATGTATATAAATATTAGAATATAGATAATGTATTAGTGCGCCGAGTCATAATTTGTGCTGCGCCACAGGTGTTGTCTGCCATTGATAATTATGAGGCAAAGCAGCAACCAACCACATGTCTCCTGTTTTATCTATTTTCCTTTTATTTATTTCTTTTGGCTTTCAAATATTAATAATAATAATACCCTGAAGCAGAAAATAATACCTGTGGCCATATTTTTTTTTTTTCATATATATTAATTAATATATAGAGCAGATCATTCACCTACTCCAGATGGTGTACTTTTGAATGCAGATCAATAGAATTTTTCCCAATTCTCAAAAAAATATTAAAAAATAGTCCCGATATTAAAAAAAATAATTTTTTGTTTCTGTATATTTATTTTTTGAAGGGGATGGATCCTATTATGACATGTGTAAAGACATTAAATGACATTAAATGAACTCACGTGAGGTTGATAAGACAGGGCACGTGACAAAGACGTAAGCTGCTTGAACAAATGAACCTAGCCGAGATGATCAATCAGTTCGGCAAAGTACCAGTTGAGCTCGGCTTGTACCAAGCCGAGATGATCAGTTAGTTCGGCGGATATTGAAGCTGGTTGTCCATGATTATAGTCGTGTTGTTCGATAAGATATACAGAAGAATAAATACTCACCTAAAGTTTCGGCATTCAGATAGGCGAATCAGCGAAATTGTTGAGATCAGAAGGAATTGCTGGAGAAAGATCAACAACTTCCCAAACTGAATGACTAAATTAAAGGAGGGTGTGCCACCTTGAACCAAAAACCTCGGAAACCCTAATGAGATAGCGATCTATAAGAGACAGAAAAAACTAAGGGAAATGTACGCTGAACTCTCCTAGTCTTCTTGCATTTATTCAATTCCATTACTGACTTAAGCATCGGAGTGCCTTCGATCGAAGCACTTCGATCTTGGGCAGTTTGTTCGTTTTGCAGGAAGAAGATTGGGAAGCCAAGCTCAGAAAATACAATCAGAATTATCGATTTATCATCCGTAGGAGGTATTCTCAATTTTTACCTCTTACATTTTGGCGCCGTCTGTGGGAAGATCATTTAAACAGAACAAAAAACTACTATGTCAAGACTTAGAAGTGCTATTGGATCACCTATAGACAGCCTTGCTTTGGGTAATTTCGATCCCGTGTCACTTCCTTCTGATGGCAACATCAGAATACATATCAACGGAAGCCCTGATAAGCCCCGCAAGGATGACGAGACATCCTCAGCAAGCTTCAAACCTTCTAAGAATCCAAACCAGCATGTTGGAAATCACGGTGAATCTCTCCGTACCGAGGGAGAAAATCACTCTATGAAGAAGCTGATACAGTCTATGCAGGACCGGCTGGAAGCTCATGACAAATTGTTCAAGAAATCTTATTCCAGGGAGACAGATCTGCTGAAGGAAAACGAAGAGTTGAAAGCCAAATTGATGGAGCTAACTAGAAAAGAAAAGCGCGAGAGAGAAAGCCGACGAGAAAGTCCTAAGAAGAAGGTTGGCAAGTTCAAAAAACCCGAAACTGACAAGTACTGACAGAAAAAACCTCGGGTTTCAGAGGAGGACTCCTGGAAGCAGTACATCGCCGAAGAGTTGGACAATCGTTTGAAGAAACCGGAGCAGAGGTCGGCTAGGGATATGGCCAGAAGAGCGACTGGGGAGTATGGAGACGGTTCGGAGTCGTCTCCTTTTTCATCCTGGATTGAAAAGGGGCGTATCCCGAGTAAGTTCACCGTTCCGAACTTCAGACTTTACGATGGAAAAACTGACCCATCCTCCCACATCAGACATTTCAAACAACTAATGACAATACATCGGAGGAATGAACCCCTGCTCTGCACGATATTTCCTAGCAGTCTTGAAGAGTCGGCCATGAAGTGGTTCGACAGCTTGCCGAGGCAGTCGATTGACGGCTGGTCACAGCTAGCCGAACAGTTCACTGCTCGGTTCATAACGAGTAGTAAACAGCCTAAGGACGTTAGTGCATTGCTGACACTGAAAAAACGAAACAATGAGACTTTGCGCGAGTATGCTCATCGCTATTGGGAGACAATGAACGAGGTAGAAGGTTGCAACCCTGAGATTGCGGTGGCATCATTCAAGATCGGCCTTCCAAAGGAGAACCCGCTATACCAATTTTTAACAAGGAGGCCAGCCGTAAACTTGGAAGAGTTAATGGCTAGGATCGAGAAATATGCCAAAGTCGATGATGACTTGTCCACAGACGGGGGCAAGGATCAGTATAACAGAAGGCAGTTCGGCAGGGAGAAATAGGCTGAGCCAAACAGAGAGATAGTGAGAAAGAACGAGAAGGAAGGATTCTTCACGAAATCCCCTTTCCTTGGGGTAAACACACTGTTCAAAGAACCCATACACAATATATTGGGCCAGATCAAAGGAAAGTCATTCTTCAAATGGCCCAACAAGTTGATGGGAGACCCCTCGAGACGGAATCCTAATTTCAGATGTTCATATCATCGTGATGTTAGTCACATGACCGAAAATTGCCGAACTCTGAAACAACACTTGGAGGAGTTGGTTCGAGAAGGGCACCTCGCCGAGTTCATCGAGAGCGAGGCCAGCCCAAACGGAGGAAGAATCGAACCTAAGGGAGATAAGACCACACCAGTAGGGGTAATAGATGTTATCCACGCTACAACAAATCCACAGATGTCCACGAACAACTCTGCTAGGGCGTACATTCAGAAGGCCGCGAAGGAAAGGGAAGTCTATCAGCTTCGGCTAACCCCAGAGGTAAGAAGCAAAAGGCTGAAGGTGGAGGAATCCAGTGACTCCATTTGCTTTACCGAGCAAGACTTGGATGAGATTCATCAACCGCATAATGATGCGTTGGTGGTAACACTTCAGATAGCCAACTTCGATATGAGAAGGGTTTTGATCGATCTAGGAAGCTCGTCTGAGATTATGTACATTGACCTTTTTGACAAGCTCGAACTCAGGAGAGAGGATCTCAAGCCATCCAACACTCCATTAGTTGGCTTTAGTGGAAAGATAGTCCTTCCCAGAGGAAAAATCACACTGCCAGTAAAGACGGGACCAGTGGGCGTCATGACTGAATTTCTTGTAGTTGATACGGTCTCAGCCTACAATGCAATAATGGGGAGGTCGTGGTTACACGAGATGAAGGCGGTACCATCAACCTACCACCAAATGCTAAGATTCCCTTCTTCGGAGGGAATAGTGAACATCCGAGGAGACCAGGTCAGCTCCAAGACCTGCTTATTGGCTTCGGTCAAAACGAAAAATGAGTCAGAGGTTGGAGAAAAAAGTTCTGTTGCAGGTATGGAAAAATAGCAATCAACGATCAGTGGCTCGGCAGTTTCACACGACCGAGCTGAAAAGGAAAGACCTAAAGTACCTTTAGGCACTGAAAAGGAAGCTACAGACCGGACAATTGAAGTTCTATCTAAAGTACCTTTAGATAAAGATGGAGATCCGGACAGGTACTTCTTACTCGGAGCAGCTCTTAGCCCCGAACAGCGAAAGAAACTTATTTATCTGCTTAAAGAATATGCCGACGTCTTCGCATGGAGCACTAGTGAAATGCCCGGCGTACCGTCCGATGTTGCGTTCACAGGTTGAATGTCGACCCGACCTTCAAGCCCATTAAGCAAAAACTAAGAAGGTCGGCACCACCACATCAAGAAGCAGTAAAAGAAGAGGTGACCCGATTACTTGAGTCTCAGACTATCAGGGAAGTGCAATATCCGACCTGGCTATCTAACACAGTGGTCGTCAGCAAGAAAAATGGGAAATGGAGGGTTTGTGTGGACTTCACCGACCTTAACAAGACATGCCCAAAGGACAGCTTCCCTTTGCCCAAGATAGATCAGCTGGTTGATGCGACAGCCGGGCACGAACAAATGAGCTTCCTAGATGCCTACAGAGGATACCATCAGATCCCCCTGGCCAAAGAAGATCAAGAGAAAACCGCCTTCATCACTCCTGTAGGAACATACTGTTACAAGGTGATGCCGTTCGGGCTAAAGAATGCTGGAGCAACATACCAAAGGTTGGTAACAAAGATGTTCACGCATATGATAGACAACACTATGGAAGTCTACATTGACGACATGGTGGTGAAAAGTTGATGTGCCACCGACCATTGTGCCGACCTAAAAAGTACTTTTGAAGTCCTTCGAAGATTCAAAATGAACTTAAATGCCTCCAAATGTGCCTTTGGTGTGGGCTCGGGAAAGTTCATCGGTTTCCTGGTTACAAACAGAGGTATAGAGGTAAACCCTGACCAGGTCAAAGCCATTGAAGAATTGCAGTCACCTCGGACCGTGAAAGAAGTACAAAGACTTACAGGGATGGCAGCTGCGCTCGGCAAATTCATATCCCGAGCCTCTGATAAGTGTAGACCGTTTTTTCAATTTATCAAAGGAAGGAAGGGAACACTTTGGAGTCCGGAGTGTGAAGAGGCGTTTCTAAATCTCAAGGCATACTTGGCCTCACCACCAATCTTATCAACACCATTGTCCCAAGAATGCTTGTTCCTCTACCTAGCAGTATCTGAAAACGCTGTGAGTGGAGCGCTGATGAGAAACGACCATTAAAGATTAAGGCCTGTTTATTATGTAAGCAAAATGCTCCTAGACGTAGAATCAAGATACACACCATTGGAAAAGCTTGCACTTGCACTAATTAGTTCGGCCAGGAAGCTTAGATATTATTTCCAGGGACATCAAATCACCGTGCTCACCGACAAGCCGCTGAAGTCCATTTTTCAAAAAGCCGACCTATCAGGACGCATTGCCAAATGGGCTGTCAAGCTCGGCGAGTTCGACATCTTATTTGAACCAAGAAAGGCAATCAAAGGACAGGTAGTTGCTGACTTCATTGCCGAATTTCAACCCAAACATAACTCAGAACCAAACTACAAGGTAGATGACAGTCAGATGATGGAGTTCGGGGGCAAATGGATCCTTTCTGTTGATGGGTCTTCTAACCAAAAGGGCGCAGGAATTGGCCTCATTCTAGTAAGTCCGGATGGTTGTGTCCTAGAAAAGTCAATTAGACTCGGTTTCCCCGCATCAAATAACGAAGCCGAATATGAGGCCCTAATTGTAGGAGTGAAGCTCGCGGCCGAATTGGGGGCATCAAAGCTTCAAATATTCTCCGATTCACAACTGGTTGTAAATCAGATAATAGGGGAGTATGCGGCTAAGGACGTAAGAATGATGGCATATCAAGCTATTGCCGAAAAAGAATTGCGAAAAATACCGGAGTATACTATCCAGCAGGTCGGAAGAGCAAAAAATTTGCATGCCGATGCCCTTGCCTCATTGGCTTCTGCCATTAATCAAGATACTGAAAGAGCCCTCACAATTGAATTCCAATCCGAGCCGAGTATCAATCACAGTAAAATTGATGAAGTGTTGTGTAATGAAGCCGAACTGAGCTGGATGGATCCAGTTATTGCTTACCTGAAGAATGGTGATTTACCAGAAGACAAGAAGGAGACTCATAAGCTACGATTGACAGCAGTTAGGTATTGGTTATCTCCAAAAGACGAGCTTTACCGACGCTCATTTGGCGGCCCATACTTAAAATGTGTGCACCCGAAAGTAGTCCCGGACTTCCTGTCTGAAATTCATGAAGGAAGTTGTGGAGCTCACACAGGGGGGATGTCTCTAGCTCACCGAGCCATCTCACAGGGCTTTTGGTGGCCATACATGCAGAAAGACGCTCAGCAATTTGTTAGGCGATGTGAAAAATGCCAGAAATTCTCGGCAATTCCAAGGAAACCCTCACAGGAGTTACTTCCGTTGTCAAGTCCTTGGCCATTTGCGCAGTGGGGGCTGGACATAGTGGGACCACTACCTCGAGCTCCTGGCAATAAGAAGTACCTTCTAGTTGCCACTGACTATTTTACCAAGTGGGTAGAAGCCGAACCCCTGGCCAATATCAGAGACACCGATACAAGGAAATTCGTTTGGAGGAACATTATCACAAGGTACGGAAATCCCTCATACACTTATCTCTGACAATGGCACACAGTTCGATAGCAGTCCTTTCAAGGCTTTCTGTCAGCATTATGGTATTCGGAATCACTATTCCACCCCGGCCTATCCTCAAAGTAATGGGCAAGCAGAGATCTCCAACAAGACCATCTTGGATGGAGTCAAGAAAAGATTAGAGGATGCCAAGGGAAGATGGGTAGAAGAATTGCCTAGCGTTTTGTGGACGTACCGTACCACACCTCGGCGCTCCACTGGTGAAACCCCCTTCTCCCTAGCTTATGGAATGGAAGCGGTAATCCCATTAGAGATCGGATTACCGACTCTGAGAACCGAACTGGTGCAGAGCAAAAATAATGACGAAACTATCAGCCGGGATCTTGATCTAGCAGAGGAAAAGAGAGAACGAGCAGCTATTACGATGGCCTTTTATCGGCATCAAATGGCCCGAGTCTACAACAAAAAGGTTATGCCTCAGTCTTTCATGCTTGGAGACCTGGTACTCAGACAAGTGATGGGTTCGGCAAAGAATCCAACACATGGAAAGCTTGGACCGAACTGGGAAGGACCGTACAAGATAACCCGAGTATGGGGCAGCGGTTACTACGACCTCGAGACTATGAATCACAAAGCCGTGCCGCGGCCCTGGAACACTGCTAATTTGAGAATGTTCTATTTCTAAAAAGTACCTTTTTAGATCGAACTCCGAAGTACCTTCGGAAGACTTAAGGGTGCCCCTTGAGTCAGTAAAGTGTTTTTCGAAAGTTCAGACGAGAATTGAAGTTATTAAATAAAGATATTTTTTGAAGATCCAATTGCATATTCTACTTTTCATTTACGACCTACTGCTAAGGCAGGGAGGCAAAAATCCTGATAGAAGTAACTACTTAAATCAGGCGCAGCCACCCGATCTATTCCAGTCCCACAGCTAGGCATGACGATGTAAGCTAAAAAAGGGATGGATTGGAGTCCAACAAGGTTGGCGGGTCGGTGCGTGGTGGAGACACTCGTAGATTCCCAAGGGATTATGAGTAACTCTACAAGAGGACCTAACTCTTGGAAGAAAGGTCGAGCAAGTGCCATAACTTCAGCAGATGTAAAGTACCTTTTTAATATTAGTCCCCACTGAAGGACCGTATTCACTGAAGAAGAGCCGAGCAAAGGGCCATAACTTCAGAAAAGGTAAGAAGATTTCTAAACGTTTAAGTCCCCGCTAAGGGACCGAGCTCTCTGGAAAAGGCCGAGCAAGGCCATAATTTCAGAAGAAGCAAGAAGTAATTAAGTTTACAAGTCCTCACTAAGGGACCGAGCTCTGTATAGAGGCCGACCCAGGGACAATATTTGAAAGTTTGAATTATATTTCGAATCGTCTTAGAAGATCTGTTTTAAGAGACCGAGTTCTATGAATAAAACCGTAAAGCAAATATCCAAAACCAAAAGAGTTACTTGTATTAAAACTTCGAAAATATTACATCAAAAGATCATTACATCAAAAGTTACAAAAAACTCTTAAGTATTTTCAGGAGGTTGAGAGGAGCTAGGCAGGCAATGTTCGGAGTAGAGCTCGGAAGAAGATGGGACCCCAGCAGCGATCAAAGCAGCATGCCAACCCTTGCTGAAATATGCATCCTGAAGAGAGGGAATTTGGAGGGCCAAGTCGCTTTCTGCTTTCTCAACACCTTCATTGTAAGCGGCATCTTCTCACTCTTTCTCCTCGGCCTTGTATCCCTCAAATTCTTCTATCAAGCTGGCATAGTCAACTTGGGCCTGGGTAAGTTCTACATTGGCTTCATGCTCAGACTCCTTCAGTTGACCAAGCTCGGTGTGAAGTTTCTGGGTCTCCTCGGCCAGGCTGTGGTTTTGAGCCTGTAGAGCCTTGACTTCATCACAAAGCTTGGCATATTCTTCGTCTACACTTTCCTTCTTTGCAATTGCTGAAGCTCGGGCATGGATGACGTCTTTCATAGCTTTGTCCTTTCTGGCTATCCTAGCCCCGACCTCATGAACCTTTTGCAAACCCTTATCGAGTGAAAGGAAAGGAAAAACACTTAGAAGAAGCAAACGTGACAAAAAGTCAAACTGAGAAATAACAAACACTCATCAGCACCATATGTTGAATAACTGTCGAGACACTTCATCATCAGTAAGGGCCTCATTCATGGCCAAGTCCCGGGGCAAAATCAGTCCTCTAGCAAGCCCTACTGCAACATTGAAATCTTCGATGGCAGAATCCTTTGAAGTAATCACTTTCTTTTTTGACCTAAGGACAGGACGGAAAGAAGCATCGGTTGGTATAGGGGAATCACTCGCCTCGGCCTCGGCCTCGCCAGTCCTTCGCCTTTTAGGAGCTGGGTCCTCGGCGAGCACAAAAATCGAGTCATCTTCAGGTAGGGGAGATTGAACAGAGTTTGGAAGCTCAAGATCCTCTGGAATCAAAACATCGATATTCTGAACCGGGTCTGCTACGCTGCTGCTTGGAATGACATCTTCAGTGATAGGTGCGGCTCGGCAAGAACCTCGGTGTCAGTTTCATCCAGCACAGTTATTGAAGGAATGATGGGTTGAGTGGGCTCGGCGGTTTGGGTCGGCTCGACAGTAGATAGGAAATCTAAGAAATTCCTGACCGTCCGTCGACCCGAAGCAGCCTGGGAGGATTTCTTTTTCGCACAAGGAGTCTGTTCCCGAGCTGCTTGAATTGCTTCTCGGTCTGCTGCCAAGTTGATGTTGGGTCGATTTGGGACAGCAATAAATGAAGTATAAGAGGGAGTATACCCTAACAGTGTGTGGGCAGCTCGGCAAAACAAGGATTCATTAAAATCCCAAACCTTTTTGAGCTCATCCATCTTCACGGCTGACTCAGGGATCCGACCTTTTACCGTTTCACCTTCAAACAAAAGAAAATCAGACAAAAAACAGCAAACTACTCAGAAAATTTGAACGAATCAAAGCTTCAGTTACCTGGAGAGCCCTCTTCATAAGGACAGTGATAGGATGAAGTAGCGTCTGCCGCATACTCCCAGTTACCAGAAACAAACACTATATCGTTCTCATGACCCTTGTTGGAATCAGGGAGATGGGTCATGAGGTAACGATCCTTCTTTCTCACAGCAAGGTAGAAGTTATCCCCTGCCGGCTTCAGAATGTAGGAGTATAGAATTTCCCACAAACCTAGGTTAAGCTTCAGAAGCTTATTCAGCGCTGCCACACCCATCACTATTCTGAAGAAGTTGGGGCAGCATTGGATGTGGCACAACTTTGTTGCTGATAAAACCCAGAGAAGAAGTGGGTCAATTGGGAAACGAACTCCCCCTTCAGTGATCGTCCTCGTATAAATGGGAATCCTCTCCCTAGTACCAATCAGTGGTTCATCCTTTTTAGCAACTGTTACTTCAACGTCGTCAGGGATGTTGTATTTAGTCTTGAAAGCTGGGATTTCAGAAGGAATGAGAGGAGCCATTATAGTAGACAAAGGCAGAGAGAATGAAAGAGACGAAGTTTGAAGCTGAGAAAGCAAAGTGACGAAGGGAAGAATAGAAATCGCTTATATAGAGGGATGGAATCCCAAGAGACATCATTTAAATCAATTGCCAAAAGCCAAGGGGGATGTCCCAAAAAAGGCGTGAGCAATGATGAGACTAGAAGCAAAAAACGGCTGACAGACGAAAGGTGACTGTCAGATGTGTTTTGGGGGCAAATGAAGGGGATGGATCCCATTATGACATGTGTAAAGACATTAAATGACATTAAATGAACTCACGTGAGGTTGACAAGACATGGCACGTGACAAAGACGTAAGCTGCTTGAACAAATGAACCTAGCCGAGATGATCAATCAGTTCGGCAAAGTACCAGTTGAGCTCGGCTTGTACCAAGCCGAGATGATCAGTCAGTTCGGCAGATATTGAAGCTGGTTGTCCATGATTATAGCCGTGCTGTTCGATAAGATATACAGAAGAATAAATACTCACCTAAAGTTTCGGCATTCAGATAGGCGAATCAGCGAAATTGTTGAGATCAGAAGGAATTGCTGGAGAAAGATCAACAACTTCCCAAACTGAATGACTAAATTAAAGGAGGGTGTGCCACCTTGAACCAAAAACCTCGGAAACTCTAATGAGGTAGCGATCTATAAGAGACAGAAAAAACTAAGGAAAAGGTACGCTGAACTCTCCTAGTCTTCTTGCATTTATTCAATTCCATTACTGACTTAAGTATCGGAGTACCTTCGATCGAAGCACTTCGATCTTGAGCAGTTTGTTCGTTTTGCAGGAAGAAGATTGGGAAGCCAAGCTCAAAAAATACAATCAGAATTATCGATTTATCATCCGTAGGAGGTATTCTCAATTTTTACCTCTTACATTTTTTATTCAAAAACAAATATGATGCATGTAAGTTTTTTATTTTTTTTACTTTTACTATTTTTAATTACTAATTAATAATTATTAAAATTAAATTTTATGATTGTGATCAATTTTGATATGATATTGATGATTGCGCGGTAGTCAGAATGGAATTTTCTGTATTCATGATTGATACCTGGCAATCATTCAATATACTATATGATTTGTTGCATGTTCTGCCTATGGATATAAAGCTACAGCTCCCTAAAATCATGATAATTCAAATGGTTCTCATCAATTAAAAAAATAAATAAAAGGCTGCTGCTTAAAATACCCACTAATTAATCAATCTGTAAATCACATTAGTGAGATGGATTATGTATATAGTGCTATGAGAGTCTCTACCTGATATTCTAGTACGTACTTGGAATCATTTACAAACAAACAACTATATTAATATTGGAAAAATCATTAAAAATTATGTAATGGTATTATTTTCGGGAGTAGTGCTATACTGATAGAAAAATAGAATAAAAAATATAGATAAAATGATATGACATTATAATAATAAGATTAATTTGAATTTTAAATACGTAAAAAAGAAAATAATAATACCATTATGATAATGTCACATCATTTTACTCTTATTTTTTATTTTTTTTATCCATGAATGTTAGAAGATTCTTCGAATGAAGCTGTCGTTTATTGTTTTCTACTATATATTCTTTTTGAGTGATGTTTTGAGTCATTTGGTGAATTAGATTATTTATTTGGGAGTTTTCTCAATTCTTTTCATTGATCTTTTGACTAACTTCTTGGACGGGCCTCTAATAGTTCGCACTCACCAACGGTTGCAAACGAACCTAGTCTAAGAAGGATTTTCTCTTGTGTCAAACTTATGGTTTAACACTCAAAATTTGGGTAGGATATACCATAAGACTGACACGGGCATAATATAATAAAATTTATAAAGATCGCAAAGATGAATGTTTATTGTTGTATACTTCTTGGTTAATGTTTGAAATTATTGTATATTGAATCAAACGGTCTTTTACGTCAGAGAAAGTCAATAAAATAGGCTAACTAAGTAGTCTTACTGATTAAAACTTTAGTCTTTTGTGGATTACATTTTTTTTTTTTTGGAGTATTTTCTCTACAATCCCATTGTTTTTTGGCGTTTTCCATTAGAGAAAATCAACAAGAACAAGCAAGTCGTGGGATTCGATTGAGTTGAAATGTTAGTCATGGTTACAAATTTCAATCGAAAAACCAATTTTGGAGACAGCAGGTAAACAACAACTCCGCAATTCTCTTTCTGTAGAAGTCATATAGACGCCATCAACTGATTGGAACTCTCTTTAGAAACTTCAATGGAACACTTTACGGGGCATGCCACCCTCTCTTTGGTCTTCACCACGCTATGTAAAGTAAGGTAACTATCATATCGACTTTTTTTTTTTTTTTACTTTTTTTTTTTTTGGGGGGGGGGGGGGGGGGGGGGGGAAGGAATATTATTAATATTGGTCTTTAAATTTTGAATTGAATGATCGGTAACTATCCGTCAATACAATAAAAATTGTAATTTTTAAGTGTTTTGGAGTAAAATAAGTTAGGTCTGTTTGAACCTTGACTTTTTTACTAGCTTATGCAACAGCTTTTTGAACCCAATAAAATTTATTTAGTCTGATTCATGAAATTGATTTTATGAACTTTTCTTTCGACTTTTTGGAGTTTGTTGCCTGTTCTATATAACTTTTTCATTAGTATATTCATAAAATATTAGTAACGTAAAAAAAAATTAAAATTCATGTTTTGGGAACTATTATATATAATCTATACATACATGTAATTACTTTTTTTATTTTGACACAAAAAAAGTCAAAAAAGATAGAAAGTCACTCCAAACGAATTTTTTTAACTTTTTAAAGGACACTCCAAATGATTTTGGTGGACTTTTTAAATCTAACTTTTTTTTTCCAAATTCTTTTAAACTGCAATTTTTCAGTTCCAAAACTCGCCTAATATCAAAAAATACTTTTTCGACATCATAATGGGACTTTGAGATAATTTTCATGACCTAATTAAGCAGGGGTGGCAATCAACCATCAAGTCCTGGTTCAAAAGTCCATACCTACTGAGAATTTGATTTACCAGCAAAAAAATGCTTTCTGTTAGAGAAAAGGGGCTAGAATGTGGTCATGTTACGTAGCAAAGACCAGGTGGAACTGTCAATGAAATCAACTTGTAAGTCAATTACAGCTTAACCCTACCAACCCCCATAGGTGAAAATTCTTTCTGTAACTGGTGAGACAATGACTTCTTCTTCTTCTTCTCTGAACTTTTTAGCAACCTTTCGTATTCGGTTGTAATTACATAGTAAGAGGTGATGGTCTTTTGCTTGGTCTACATACATCTAACTAGGGGTATGTTTTCAATGGTTTGGATCAACGACCCCTAGCTAATCCATGTCCATCACTTACACAGCTTTTGCAAAATTGTGATCTGCTAACCAAGTTGGAGCAAGTAGTAATAAGAACCTAGTCAACCCGGTCAGGTCAAGAGTAATTTATCTCTCGTGAATACCTTAATTTCAACATGGATGACATATCTTTTATCGGATTGAATAGATGATTAATCGAGGTGCGTGTAAGCTGATCTAAACACCTTTGACTATTAAACTCCAAAAAAAAAATTTGTGAAGCATTGGGACGGATCCAGAAATTAAGTGTAGAGACAACAATTTGAACTACTTTTGGGGAAGAAAAAAAGAAAATTGGGAGAGCTGCAAACTCTATATTAGAAGGTAATGGTAGACTGAAAAAAAGAGAGAGATTAAAATAAGGGTCAAATCATCTAACGTGGACATGGTGTGCAAAATTTATATTGTAAATAAAAGTAGTGAGATCAGAAGTACCATCAGATCAGTATTACATTACTTAGACCCGTTTTTGGTCTTTTATTTCATTGGTCTTCCATTGTCCATATAGAAATATAAAAGTTACTTAGCAAATTCCTGAATATTATATAATTTTAGGAAACTTAAAGGGTTGATCGTCCACGTTGACCCCCAAATTTTTTTCACATTACATATAAAAAAAATTGGGTTATAATATACAAAGGGTTTTGAATTATACACTTGAGGACTCAAACCAACACAACCTTGATGAGGATACTTTTTTATCATCTAAAAAACCAGATTACTATTCTTCTTAAATACATAGAAATTATGCATACATTTGCATGTGCTACCTAGCTACAAGCATAGCACTCCCAATGTGTAGAAGAGGGACAAAAATTTCAAGGAGTAGTTTAAGTTGTAACATGAATGAACTGTAAATTTAGATATTCTGAGTTCGAATCTTAGTAACCCTTTAAAGTCATGTCGTGAGGGATTTATCCCTCATGAATACCCTAATTCTGGCGTGGATGGTTTGTCTTTAGCTGGACCGGAGAGGGGACTAGTTAAGGTGACTTAAGGTGGTTCGAACATTCTTGACCATTGAACAAAAAGAAAACTGGAAAGTTAGTGAACATTTTTTTGAGTGGGTTCAGTCAAACGTGTAAGAAAAACATTCTCATTAAGTCAGTTCAAATGGTAAAAATGAGTAATTGGTTAGAATTCAGATTGGCCTCATTAGTGACACCCTACCCATTTTTTTAAAGGATAATCAATCATATACTGACCAAAACATAAGGTAAACAATATGGAATAAATGATGTGAGATTGCAATAACGACGATTTTAATTTCAATTTTATTCATGTAAAATTAAAATTTTCCTTACATTAATGTCAATTGCCACATGATGTGAACTATTTTTTGGTTTCATAATTGAGTCAATATAGCATTACCTTTGTTTAAATGTCAACAGATGGAAAACTCCACTTGCTTGTTATCATTTCTTTGCCCATAATCCATTGGCTCTGCCCCCATGTCTATGCACAAATACCAAACCATTCAACACTTAAACGAAAAAGAAATATGCCCAACGGAGGAAACAATACAAACAACTATTTTTTTTGGGTCATGAACGATTTTAAGGGACGATAAAGTTCGAATTTACAATCTTAAAATTCAACAATAAGGACGATAGTCATTAAGTCATCCGATAACCTATATGGACAGCCATTAAAGAGCTACAACAGTCTGTTCTTTATAATATATAAGTAAATTCAAATTTGGAGTTGGTGAGCAATGACTTAGGACTTTAGAAGGTTTGTGGTGGGCTTTGTACGTGAAGTTCTTCTAGAAGGCTACCTACTCGCAACCCACTTCCAAACACTTAACGATGTGAATGGCTTTTGCATGGTTTGCTGGGTTTGTTGAGTTACGGCTAATTGTCTACTTGTTGCATCACGTGTCAATTATTCAAACATTCCACATTAAAGCAATCACTTAGCACCACTTGTTTTGACTACAAATTTGAGCACCCCCATCTTTTGTTTATTTATTTCAAGACCCCCCAAAAAAATATTTACTCTATTTATGCCCACAAAAAAAAAAGGCCGTATCTTTCTTGTAGTTTATGACCTTATGTTTTCCCGGTGCAACAACCATGATTTTATTAATGGGTGTTTGGTCCAATGGTACTCCTTACCTTGTGAAAGCTTTATCTTCTTGAGGTTAATGGTTCAAGCCCCCTTCCCCTCCCCCCAAAAAAAAAAATTTGTCAAACTACATTTCATTTGTACCTTACGAAATGGGTCACACGATTGCATATATTGCTAAAACAGGAGTTCCATATTCAAATGGGATATGGTGTAACAACCAAGTTTTAATATTCGAATATTGGATCACGATAGTTATAGTGAATTAGGCTAATAAATTAACTCTCAATAGCATTGCTTTTATTAAAATTGATGATGCACAAAACTGTCTTTGTGCAAGATCAACAGTCAAGAATATCAACGGGTGTGATTAATGAGCAATTAACATGTAATTAATGGCAATCAAGAGTAAAACAATAAATAACGGGTCAACACAAGAGATGTATAGTGGTTCGGTCTCGGGTGACCTACGTCCACTCTTTGGAATGGCAGTGTTTGCCGGTGTTCTTTATTGATGAATAGCAATCAACGAAGTGTTACAGAGCTTTGGAGAGAGAGAGAGAGAGAGAAGGAGAGAGCAAGTATGTTGGAGATGTTTTTCGTGTCTCTTTACCCTTGAGAGGGCTTACATTATATAGCAATGGTGAGGCGGTGCCGTGAGGAAGGGGTCTTCCACTATTTTGGTAAGTGCAATCATGGTAGGAGTAGACCTCTTTGGTAAGCACAAGTAAGGTAAGAGTAGATCTTCGCATCCCGTCATTCTCTCCCTCGTGTTCCTATTCAGTCGGAGGAGATTCCTGGCTTGGATTGGACTTTAGACTTGGACCTTGAGTCGTAATAGGAGTAGGCGTGCTGGAGTACTAAGGCAAGGGAGCACCATGGGAGTCGGCGCCCATAGTCGGCGCCCCATGGTTGGCGCCCAATGGTGGTCATCCCATTGGTGTCTTCTTAGGCTTTGACCTTCTAGTGCATTCTTCCTTGGGATATCATGGTATGAGGAGAGGGCAAGTGAGGAGTTGAGATGATGAGTGGGGAGCTTAACCAAGGGGTCGGCGCCCATGGGGGCTGCCATAGTCGGCGCCCGTAGTCGGCGCCCGTAGTCGGCGCCCATCGTCGGCGCCCGTAGTCGGCGCCCATAGGGCTTCGACTGTCCCTCGACTCCTTCGCCTCTTCTCCGTTCTCCTTAGATGGGTGACCCGGTTTGATAGGTTTTGGAGACTTGGATTAATCCCGGGGCCCATTGGTATTCGGGTCTTTCTCGACTTATTTTCATCGGGCTTAGCCCAGTTGAATTTGGACTCGTCATTTGCCGCCCATGCCCCGAGCTCTGACTTTCTGGAGAGGAAGGGGTTGAGGGCATGTGCTTCAGCTTCCCTTGAGTGAGCAGAAATTTTCTTGTTTCTCATGGTGCTTCCAGTCTTCAACTTTCCATTCCTGCAGATGGGAGATTCTATGGATGATCCATGAACTCCTTGAAGGCGTGGCATGAAGGCTCCCCTGCCCATGGTGATGTCGTCGTGGTGATCAATATCAGAGCATCTTTGGAGATTGGGCAACTTAGCAGATGGAGGCGGCAGGTGCATGAAGAATAGCCTGGGCGGTGCCAAGGCGTTGGGTGACGTCAGGTGGACAGCTGGGCGAGGTGCTGGCTGGCATAAACGAGGACCTTGATTGTCCTGGGCAAGGGCCCTGCTAGCTCCCCTTGGGCGACGCCAACTGGGCAGGCGCCTTGGGAGAAGCCTGGAAACAGGGTAGCTCCTTGGGCGACGCCTCTCTGGTGCCTGGTCATTAATTGACCTTGTCTCTGATTTCAGGAGCTCCTGTTGAAAGAGTGATGATGGAGGTGGAGGTTCCTTGTGCTTTCATGGTGGTGTCTCCTCTTCTCCCGAGAGAGTGAGGTTTTATGCCCCCAGTTAAGGTCCGATGGCCAGGTGCCAAGTCTAGTGGTGCCCCCACTCCTTCTCAAACTGTGGCTCATGTGTGTACCAGAGCTAGCTGTTGTACTGCTGTAGGAGTTGAGACTCCAGTGCGGTTTCTAGGGGGATTGTAGCAATGCGACTTTGGCCGAGGAGCAACTTTGGAGGTCTGTGACTCCTAGGGATGTCAGAGAGGCAGGCACTGGGGACTGCTGAGAACATTTGGTGCTTGAGCGGTAGGCACGAGAGGATGCCGCGAAGCAGTTAGGGCTCGGGTGGCAGGCACGAAAGGATGCCACGGAGCAGTAGGGCTCGAGCAGCAGACACTGTCTTTGTGCAAGATCAACAGTCAAGAATATCAACGGGTGTGATTAATGAGCAATTAACATGTAATTAATGGCAATCAAGAGTAAAACAATAAATAACGGGTCAACACAAGAGATTTATAGTGGTTCGGTCTCGGGTGACCTACGTCCACTCTTTGGAATGGCAGTGTTTGCCGGTGTTCTTTATTGATGAATAGCAATCAACGAAGTGTTACAGAGCTTTGGAGAGAGAGAGAGAGAGAAGGAGAGAGCAAGTATGTTGGAGATGTTTTTCGTGTCTCTTTACCCTTGAGAGGGCTTACATTATATAGCAATGGTGAGGCGGTGCCGTGAGGAAGGGGTCTTCCACTATTTTGGTAAGTGCAATCATGGTAGGAGTAGACCTCTTTGGTAAGCACAAGTAAGGTAAGAGTAGATCTTCGCATCCCGTCATTCTCTCCCTCGTGTTCCTATTCAGTCGGAGGAGATTCCTGGCTTGGATTGGACTTTAGACTTGGACCTTGAGTCGTAATAGGAGTAGGAGTGCTGGAGTACTAAGGCAAGGGAGCACCATGGGAGTCGGCGCCCATAGTCGGCGCCCCATGGTTGGCGCCCAATGGTGGTCATCCCATTGGTGTCTTCTTAGGCTTTGACCTTCTAGTGCATTCTTCCTTGGGATATCATGGTATGAGGAGAGGGCAAATGAGGAGTTGAGATGATGAGTGGGGAGCTCAACCAAGGGGTCGGCGCCCATGGGGGCTGCCATAGTCGGCGCTCATGGGGGCTGCCATAGTCGGCGCCCCTAGTCGGCGCCCCTAGTCGGCGCCCATAGGGCTTCGACTGTCCCTCGACTCCTTCGCCTCTTCTCCGTTCTCCTTAGATGGGTGACCCGGCTTGATAGGTTTTGGAGACTTGGATTAATCCCGTGGCCCATTGGTATTTGGGTCTTTCTCGACTTATTTTCATCGGGCTTAGCCCAGTTGAATTTGGACTCGTCAAAAATTATTAAGGAGTCTCGGCTACTGATATGTGGCACCCGTCAGAGAAGTCATAAAATGGACATTGAATGCAATTCTTGGAGTGCATTATCATATAAACCAGTAAACCGAGTCTCTTGTGAATTCAATTGAAAGTTTATTAGACTAGTATAGTTCTCAAGTTCAATACTTTTCACATCTCTTTTAAGGGATACTCACATTTATTCTTTAGGAAACATGTTCTTAAACTAGCTCGAGTTACAGTAATCGATTCAAAACTCGAAAAAGAAGTCGATGCAAACCTATATACCCTCTAACAAAAAAAAAAGTGCGATGAAGAACTAGTGGACTTTTTCGTTTTCGATCATTTAGTGAAGTGGTTGGTGGATGATGATAGTCGGGTGGACAATTTCTCAAGAGTAGTAATGTTTTGCTTTTGCTTTAGCGTTTTCTTATGGAAGAAGTTATTTGCTTTGGTAGGGAAGGAGATTTCATATCTAAATTCAAAAGAAAGAAAATTCATCATACCCATATTTTCTCAACCAAATTTAGAAATATAACATCTACACAATGTTTAGCCATGCTAGGCTACTGCTTTGAAATTATACACACGTATATCATATCCAATACGCTAATCTCACCCGAATCCATATGTCGGGGATCGTGTTTAAGAGAGTTGAACGATAAACAATTTTTTCTAATATAAAGAGAGATGATTTATCGATCCCTAAGTTTATTTTCTAGAAATTTGTGGTTAATTTCTTTTGAACTGAATTAGTGGTAATTCAAATACCATGATATGGGTCGTCTATCTAGTTTTCATTTGAAAGAAATCTGTTGAATCTTCTTTTATGTATCTAGCTTGACACAGTTTGACATGTGGTGATACCTGATTAACATCAAATCTATAATTGTAGAAAAAATATTAAAGGATTAAGCACGTGAAAAAATATAAGTATCTAATCAAATTAAAAAAGAGATTGTAATTTGGCCAAATATCTTTTTCCTAAGTTAGCACGGAGATGACAAGTAACGAGTGCCCTATCTCTTAAAATGGGGCTCGAAACCCAAACAAATTAACCTTATTGTTAGAGACAGGGGAGTTGTTATCTGACAGAATTGATACTTCGCTTGAGTGCTCTATTATTGTTTCCTATTCTTGAAGGGGTAATTGAGGTTCTTCACTTATGCGAGTTTGAAACGTCTTTGACTACTCTACTTGCTTCTAACTTCTTTTGAACTGATTTTTAACTTGACTTTTTTGGAGGGTAAGGAGGACATGGGACCTCAGATAACGGGTTCCTGCGATGCATGAAATTTACGCCCTTAACTCATCCTAGCATCTCAAAAATCAACATTTTTGTTTTATTTAGTTATGGTATAGAAAGAAAAAAGAGTGAAAAAAAGAAGAAGAAATTAATCAAAACAAGAAGAAAGAAGTAAGTTGAAGTCAGGTAGTAGGATGAAGGAGTGGCTATAGTAGGATGTGAAAGAATGAAATGAGAGGAAAGTTGGTTTTAAATTTTATAAATTAAAAATAGTTAGAATTAAGCACGCGTGAAGGGTTAGTTATTATCCCCAAGGGGTAGCTCAATCTTGGCAATTCTTTGGCGCATGGCTATGAGGGATATCTCTCATGAATATTCTAGTTCTGACGTGTATGACTTGTTTTTGATCGGACGAGGAAGAAAATTAGTCGAGGTATGCATAAGCTGATCCAGACATCTATAATCGTTAAACCAAAAAAAAAAAGGGCTAGTTATTGACCAAAAAAAAGTATAATTCCTCAGTTTGCTCTCCCACGACTTGGTACTTATGTTTATGTATGAATAATGTTATCTAGAGTTAAAAATTTAATATAAATTATTAATTTAATAATATAATTTTATTATAACTGTCAAATTAATACTAAATTTTAATGTTTGATGAATCAATTCAGGGCTATACTAGAGACACTGTGCAATGCATATAATAGAGGCGATCAGTGCAATGCATGAAATTTCCATCTCATCATATCTAATTTTAACTCTTTGTACATTTTTACCCATTACAGCTGTATTTCCATTAGCAGGACAAGAACTGAGTCAAATTCATTATTGTTTTCGGAAAATAACTCCTAAATTCCGACTTTTTATTTTAGAAAATATTATTTGTACTTAAATTATTAACTTGATTAATCACAATCATTGAATAAGTAATGAATCTCAATAAATATTAGAATCCACAGTTAAATCAATGACAGTAATTGATCAACTCAAGAAATTAAGTCATTATTTTAAATTCACGTAACATTACTCTTTTATTTTATATTTTAATCAAGTTGAAAATAAAATTCCAAATTTTGATAAAATTGACTCTCATATAATTAGGGGTGTTAATCGAGACAAGATACTCGGGCTAGGCTCGGATAGGACTCGGTTCGTGTTTTTTTTTTTTTTGGAGGGGGAGGGGGGAAGGGGGCTTGAATCCTTGACTTCAAGAAGGCAAAATTTTCATAAAGTAAGGAGTACCATTGGACCAAAATAAAATGAGTATGGTTCGTGTTTTAAATGAGTTGAACTTGAACAATTTTTTAGGCTTGCTTAGAAAAACATGTCTAAACACGTTTATATGTAAAATAGTTGAGTTATTCGGACTTGGCTTGGGCTCGGAATCGGCTTATTTTCTAAATAAACTGAGTTTGAACAATTTTTTAGACTTGTTCAAAAAAATGAGCTCGAGAGACTCGCACTCAAACTGACAAAACTCGACTCAATTATCTTTCGTACACATATTTTACACATAATGTAGGGCCGACATATTAAATGATTAAATTTTTTTCCATCATTACCCGCCTAACTCATTTTGAATGAAGACTTTACCTTTCAAAACAAGGAAGTCAAGACCATCGAGTAGAGTTGTCTAGTGGTGGTACCGACCTTATTCCTCATTCAGGGATTGAGAGTTCGAGTTTTAGAGTCCCCATTAGGGTTCGGTGGTTGGCCGTTATATTAGTCTAGTTATGTTTGGTCTCCAGAGTTATTCCAGGTACGGTCAGGGGCCTTATGATCCCACCAGTAAGAACCTAATAACGTGGTCATTGGGCACTCTTCCTTTCCCCCACTCCTTTTTTTTCTCAACAGAAAAAAAAAAAACAAGGAAGTCACGCGATTTTGGTCATTTCTAATTCCCGAAAGTTTTTCATGCTTTTGGTTATTTCTCATTGTAAACTTTTTGTTGAATAGTAATAAAAAAAATTGTTATTTGTACCTCAAATATTAACTTAATTAATTATAATTATTAAATTGATAGTAACTTTCAAAAAATATTGCAATTCACGTTTAAATCAATAATAATGATTAATAAAATTAACAAATTGTGTCAAAATTTTAAATTCAAATAACATTGCTCAAATAATAAATACTTACTCAAAACCAAACATCGATGGTGGTAAACATTTTTACAAAATTGCTAGTCAAGAAACTACTCAACCATAACCCCTGACTGATATTACCTTAGTAATTATTATGTTTTTTATATTATACTTTTAACTATATTTATTAGTTCAACATTGTTTCAATTGAAATCATCTACTATAAATCAAATGAAAAGTTTTTTTACTTTCTCTCTCGGGTTATGTGATTCTATTTCACTTTGTGCGAAAATTTAATAACATGTGGGTATTTTTGTCCAAAACATAACACATGCTTAATTTAACTTTTAAGATGTTAATGAAAATAATTCTAATAGTTGAGAGTGTAAAGTGAAAAATTTAATAGTTGAAGAGATAAATTAGGATCATTATTATAATTTAGGGGGTCAAAGTTAATTTGTTAGATTTCGGCCAAATTTTAACTAATTTTGACCAAGGAAAAGTAAATTGTTACGTAATTAGAGTTTTGTATTATTATTAATTTTAAAATACTTGATCATGACCCCTTTTTTTTAACATAATTAGTTTTACTGAATGTCAGTGTAATTTAATAAAAAATTGCTAAAGTTACCATGGAATATAAGTTTGAGAAATGAGGTTTGATTGCTTGACTCGAATCTTCGCTGCCGTCACACCGACCCCACCTCTCTACAAAATATATATATTTTTATTACTAATTTGATTATTTAATTCTCCATTCGTTATTAAAAAGGGGAATTGCACTATATATATACTTTGAAAGAATTAAGAATTTTTATTTTGTATTTTTAAAGATTAAATTTTTTATATTAAATTTTTAATGTATTAAAAGTATAATAATGTAGTCCTTCTCTTATTTTTTGTTATTCATTACATCAATGTTAATGAAATAATTTTTAATGAAAGAAGTATCGAAAACTAATGAAATGGTCACATTACATCACTTTTAATATGTTGAGTATGTAATATGAGAAAAAATAATTTTTGAAGGTATAAAATAAAAAAATCTTATAACTTTTCAGGGTGCAAATTAAATTTTCCAATATTTAAAATGATTAATTCAATAAAATTTCCCATATTAAAATGATTAATTCAATGACTATAATATTTATCTAAAAAACAAATTCAATGAAAATAATAAATTAAATCCCTAGCCTTGAAATTAACTTCTTATAACATTACTCGGAATTCAATAATTTTAATTTCTCTAGTGTTGTCTTTCCTCCAGTTTCGCTTTTGAACATTTTTTTTTTGTTCAATAATTAGAAATGTATGAATCAATTTACGTGTATTTCGATTAATCTTATCTTTGATTCAATTAAAAAAAAAATCTTTCACGTCGAGAAATTATTACTCTGAACTTTCCTTTTGGATTATTTTCCAACACCTCTCACCGATCCCTCTGATGCCCCTGTGCATGCCTATTGATATACGCTATCCACATAAAGAGAGAGCGACATAGATATATATACGATAAGAAAGGAGCCTTCTCCTCTAACTGCGTTCTCATCTCGGGAACTATCGGAAACATAGAAATATATATAATTTCCAAACAAAAGAATTGAAACAAAACCTCTGTAGAAACCAAAGAATTTAAAACAAAAACTTTCCGTCCTCTTCGGTCTTCTCTCTCTCTCTCTCTCTCCCCTGCAAGCTTGTCTCTTTCATTCATCTTCCCTCTCCAAACTCTCTCTCTCTCTCTCTCTCTCTCTCTCTCTCTCTGCTTATAGTAGGCGCACCGCGTTCATGTCTTTTCTCAGAGATTCCGGACGCGTACGACCACTCCAGTACTGCTTTGAAAATTCGATAAAAAAACGCACTGCTCTGCTTTCTCAACAGGTCCTCCCACTCCTCATTGCTCATTAATTTGCTGGAATCGACAAATTAAATATTAATCATCGAAGAAGAAATGAGGGGATTTGCGAGGCATGAACGTCGATGGGCGTCAGACACCGTCCCCGACGGCGAGACCAATGTAAGCGGCGGATCCTCGCCGGGAACTGATTCCGGCATCTCTGCCGCAACGGCGGAGGAGTTCGTCGAGGTCACACTCGATCTGCAAGACGATGACACTATCATTCTACGTAGCGTTGAACCTGCAACTTTAATCAACGTCGACCAAGAGGTATCTGTCGGAGGTACTGAAACTCCGGCGTCAGCATCTCGCTCTCCAACGATTCGGCGGAGCTCATCGAATCGGCTGAGCTCATCGAATCGGCTTCTACAGTTTTCTCAAGAATTAAAAGCCGAAGCAGTGGCAAAAGCGAAGCAATTTTCACAAGAGCTTAAAGCGGAGCTACGGAGATTTTCGTGGAGTCATGGACATGCATCACGTGCGCTTTCTTCGTCTTCGGCGATGCAAAACGTCGTCGTCGTTGGAGGAAGTAGTGGTTTGGACTCTGCTTTGGCTGCTCGAGCAATGCGTCGGCAACGAGCTCAGCTGGATCGAACTCGTTCCGGTGCTCGGAAAGCTCTTCAAGGACTCAAATTCATCAGCAATTGTAAAACTAGCAGTGTAGATGCGTGGAACGAAGTTCAGGACAATTTCAACAAGCTTTCTAAGAACAATTATCTCTATCGCGCCGATTTCGCACAATGCATAGGTTTCAAACAATATTAAACCCTGTTTCTCGTTCTCAATTTCGTGATTATCATTTCTCAATTAAGTTTTAATTAGAATATGTTTAATATTACTGATCTCTGTTAAGGAATGAGAGATTCCAAGGAATTTGCGTTGGAATTGTTTGACGCTCTGAGTAGAAGACGAAGATTGAAGGTCGACAAGATCAGCAGAGATGAGCTGTATGAATACTGGTCCCAGATCACCGATCAGAGCTTTGATTCTCGACTCCAGATCTTCTTCGATATGTACGCATTATTAGTTCATTGTTTATTAACGACAGTATGTTTATTTCTTATTAAATTACCATTGCTTTTCTTCTTAGACAAGGCTTTTATAACGGAAGAACTACACCTTATTTTATAGATAGACAGCTTTTAATCAAGGTCATAATTGTATTTTGGACGCTAATGATTGCATTAATTATTTTAATGCATCTTCATCTTCAATCTTACAGGGTGGATAAGAATGAAGACGGCCGAATCACAGAAGAGGAAGTTAAAGAGGTACGTTAATGCTTCCTCAAATTATGTAAATCACGAAATTAATCAGAGTTTAGTGAGAAGAGAACAGTCTGTCAGATTCCGATGATTAATATTCCGATGCAATATTTAATATGTTATGTCGAGCTGACCTTTTTCCGGTGACATTAGAAATATATATGCACATTCAATACTAGTAAGATACTGCATAGTGGTTGTGGCTAGACCTCACCTACAGAGTCAGTTTTGGTTGAATAATCAAAGTTAGGCGTGGTTCGGTGATCTTAAATCAGAAAAATTCCAAATCCAACTACTCCAAAATATATATATATATATATATATATATATATATATATATATATATATATATATATATATATATATTACGTTTCATAATCCTTTAGTTTTCTTGATGTCTTATGTTTCCCATGTTCTTACGCATCTTATAATATTCCAATTATGAAATCCCAGAATAAGACATGTTTCATCTTTAAATTCTTCATATTGCATTTGATTTTTTGTGTCTTAGGGGTCTCAAGTTTATTCCCTTTTCACACTTCTTAAGGGTTAGTCATCTTTATCTTTTTGAAGATATGTTCTAGACCATATCAAGTCACGGTGATTAATCGCTAAGCTCGAGAGAGTAGTGGATACAAGTTTAGACACTTTGTAACAAAATAATAATAATAACAACTGCTGCTTTTGCTTTTTTCTTTTTCTAGACATTTCACTTAGAAATAAGAATAAGAAATTGTATTCTACTAAGTATCAAAAATAGAGTCAATTGAAAAAATCAATCTAAATAGATAAAGAAATAGTGAATTCCACCGTTTCTATGGTTACTTCTTAAACGGTGAGGTCTTCTCTAAAGATCGAAAAGTCTGATCCTAAGAGATAAGGCTCAGTGTGAAATATTAAGATTTTGATGTGATAATTAACACCAGATTCCTAATTATAAAGAGTCATTTTCAGTGGAGTTGGTGGGGGCTTTTAAGTCAATTTGCTGATATAATGTGTTTCTGATTTCTGTTACATGTGCTAAGAAAATGACTTTTAACTTTTTTTTTTCTTTGGACTGAATTAATAGATTATAATGTTAAGTGCTTCTGCAAATAAGTTATCAAGATTAAAGGAACAAGCGGAGGAATATGCAGCTTTGATCATGGAAGAGTTGGATCCCGAAAGGCTTGGCTACATTGAGGTTGGTTCTCTTACTAATTAATACCACTCTCTACTTCTGCCAAAAAAAAAAAAAAAATTGCAATCATTTTCTTATTGCTCACATGACATTTTCAAGAGACTTCCTGCTCAAATCATCATATCGCATTCACATTAGTTCTTCGGTGTCTATATCCGTCAGTCCACAAATTGACTAGCTAGTAATTAAAAAAAAAAAAAGAGTAATGCTATTAGAATCTAAAAATTAGATCTAATTTGTCGATTTAATTATATAATTTCATTATAATTGTTAAATTAACAACAAGTTTTAATATTTAATGACACTCATCGTCAATCTAATGTCTATAGTAAATTAGATTAACAAATTAGATCAATAAATTAGGCCTTAATAGTATTATTTTAAAAAAAATTACAACTAAAAGTAGTTGAGTGAGACGACAAAACACTGACTAGATATTCCGGAAATTGGGTTTACCATACCTTCTTGTTCAACTGTACACGAAGTAGAAAGCTCAAGCTGTATTCCATAAAGAATTGATTCAAATCAGGATGTATCATGTGTATTAATGATTTTGGCTCACTACCTGGTTATTGGTGGTTGAAAGTTCAAACTCATTGCCTGATTACTGGTGGTTCAACAGCCTTTTATTTTATCAATAGTCAACCGCTTTCCATCACTTAGTTCCTACTTTTTCTGCTTGCTCGTCTACTTCCTTTTACATTGTAGGAGATGTGATGTTACTTTCTCCTTGGGAGAGGAAAATTTTCAAGGAAAAAAAATACTAACAATGAATGAAGACTTTAGTGGCTTGAACTAAATAAATTGCTATATAATTTACAAAATGATATAGGGATCAGGGGCGGTGCTTTCTTGGTGGTGTATCCTTCACCAAATTATACCTTATTCTGGGTTGTTGACCTTACCCAAAAACCCAGGCAAATTGGCTTACACGAAAGCCCATGCGCTGGCGGTCTTGAGAATTTGGAATGACTTTACAATGCTCTCACATCCCACTTAAAAAATTATAACAATGCTACATACACTATTTTCTTATACCATTTTTGTATATCACCTTAACATAGACCGTTAAATTAGTAGATTCAAAAAATTTGTTAAATATTCAATTACTTTAATTGTGACACATAGTGGTGTAAGAAAAATAGTGCACAAATGTGATGTCCGAACAACATTTATAGAAAACATCAAACTCTGAATATATTACTTATATTCCTTGAAAAAATTAAAGAAAAAGTTTATTTTTAACCCCCGTTTTAGCTGGGCAGGTTGATTAACACCAATAAATGTTCATATAGTGTAACTTTTCCAAGAAATTAAAAGAGGAAAGACTTCTACTTTACGCCTTCAACCTCCACAATATATATATACGAAATTCGTTAGGATATTCTTGTTAAAAAAATTTGAGTGTTTCCTGACCGACCTAGTGCACCTTTTATCATGTCATCGTCTGAACTTATGATCCGGCCACGTTGCGGCCCTGACAGTCATTGTTGGTTCCCATGCGTAGACCTTAAAGCGCGTTTTCACCACTCAAACACGTGTTCATCAGTTCCAGACTCCAAGACAGTATTGGAATGGAATTACTATGAATAATTAAACTGCCTCGATTGATTGATTTGCATGATCCAACTTTCTCATCATATTTCTTGCATGATAATGCAGTTATGGCAGCTGGAAACACTACTGCTACAGAAGGACACGTATCTTAACTACAGTCAATCTCTAAGCTACACAAGCCAGGCTCTAAGCCAAAACCTAGCTGGCTTAAGAAAGAGAAGCCCAATACGAAGAATGAGCACAAAATTGCTTTACTATTTGGAAGAAAACTGGAAGAGACTTTGGGTTGTAAGCTTATGGATTTTGATAATGGCTGGGCTGTTTACTTGGAAATTTTATCAGTACAAACAGAAAAATGCTTTCCTGGTCATGGGTTACTGTCTCCCCACGGCTAAAGGCGCAGCTGAAACTCTGAAATTCAACATGGCTCTCATATTATTGCCAGTGTGCAGGAACACCATTACTTGGCTGAGGTCCACCAAGTTTGGTTGTTTTGTACCCTTTGACGACAATATCAACTTTCACAAGGTACACCAACCCTATCATTTTAACTATTGAGACTTAAACATTTTGATATGAAATAATGACGTATTATTATCGGAGTTGATATAATTTAATAATACTAGTTATTTTCCGTGTCTCCTAAAGGCACGGAGTAATAAAAAAATGGTCAACATATTTATATTCACACCCAAAATCAAATCACAAACATAAAAGAGAGATAAATAAATTTAAGCACCGATTGTAGTGGTGACAAGCGTTGGTAGGGGTGGTGGACGACAGTGATGATGATGAGAGACGATGATGGTTGTGGTGGGTAAGGCGACGACCGCGGTGGTGGTAGCAGTCGTGGGTTACAATAATGATGGTGGTGATGGTGAGTTTTGAGTGACGATGATGGTAGTGGCAATCGTGGGTGACAATGGTGGTAGTGGTGGGTGTGGGTGGTGGTGGATGACGGTGATGATGGTTGGCAATGGTGGTGGTGGGATGACGACAGTGATGGTGGGCAGTGATGATGGTGGTAGTGGGCGAAGATAGGTGCCTCTAGGCGACAGTGTGATGGGGTGGTGGCGAATGATGGCGGTTATAAGAGCGATGGGGGTAGGTGACCGTGGTGGGCGATGATAGGTGGTGGTACCGCGAATAGCAAAAGTCATTTTGTTTATCTTTTGAAATTTGAATTGTATTGTACTTTATTATATAAATTATTATAGTTATCATTATTTGATTTTTTTTAATAAGATCGAATTATTTATCATATCATTAATTTATTATAATAGGTCAAGTTTTTAAATCATAATAATGCCCCTATTAAGATTTGTTTTATCCGTTATTGTTTTGGCCCATTTAAGTGAACTTTTATGATGGAGTCAACATAATAAGTTGAGCAGAATATATCCATTTGCTTGTCCACACGCATTAGTGATGACGACCCAACGTAGGGCCAACAATACCTCTGAACACTGCAAAGGTTGACTTTTTTGGTTTTAATAATTTGTGTGGTGATTATTTTTGGGGTACTTCGAAGGAAAGGAAAAAAAGTTTTGGGTGATTATATAATGAGAAAGATCATTAATGCAGTAATTAATGTTTAATTAAAACTTCATTGATTGATTTCACTATATCAATTCTATGTTAACTTAGTCGGTACATGCAATCTGTGTGGGTCCCCATGTATGTGTGTGTTGGAGAAGTGTACATAAATTGTAGACAAAAGTAAATGAGCGTGATCATAAAGTGGCCACTACTTGAATTATTGTTCTTTCCCTGTCCTAGAGAACGACAAGCCCAGCTTTTGAATTATTTCAACGTTTTTGTCTGTGTGATAGAGTAAGAACATAAGACAAGATACAGGTGCTTTGTTAGCTAACAAAGAATAAAAAGCAGAAGATTAATCAAAAGCTTTACAAAAAGTTGAACAGAACAGAAATGAAAGAAAAGAAAAAAATACACATTTTCTTCTTTTGTGTGCTATACACTAATGTTTGTAGATAATTCATGCGCATTCTCTGTATCCCAATCAAAGATGCTCTCATGTCCCTCGGATTGGTGTCTTTGCCTTTGATTTTGATGTTGACATTAGAGGTTGTGTTTTTATACTTAAAAGTCGTCAAAAGTTCCCATCTAATAGTTGCCTTCATTTTCCAGATTGACATGAGCCCCTGAATGACCCAACCCAACCCTTACCTTTCACCTCTTTCTCCAATTGGCCCTCCGAGTTTCCCAGTTAGAAAGGTCAATAGCATCTTTCCTATTCTCCTTCGTGTGTCCTAACTCCTAAGCATTTGAAACTAAAAAGTTTTACTCAACTAAAAAGAAAATATCAGTATTTCAAGCCTTTGTCTTTTGGGTATAAATTAAATGGCTACTATGTCGAAACTCTCATATCGAGCAAGGTGACAATTTTACAAAGATCTTTAACGGTTTTAAATTGGTGAATTTATTTTGCAAAGTTTGTTAGACCATCTAAATTGTTTCTACACAGCGAGGTGATGTGATGTAATTGTAATTTCACTAACAGTGATTAGAATATCAGCTGTTAAGAGTGTGTTTTTCTAAAGTTCAGCACACTTCTCAATAGGAACAATGTTACTAGATACACAGAATCAGGCTTACCAATTGTTTATCAGCAACTTATATCTGTATAGTAATTCTAATCAAAAGCTATTGTAATCTCTTCATAATGAAAATACATCACTATGGCACTAATAACTTCAAGAATGTGAGTTTGAAAGAAATTAGAAATCGTTCCAGATTCTTATTTGTTTATGATTTGGCAATTTTGAACTCGTTCATGCCATTGAAAACTCTTCAATATTTTAAAAAGTTAGTGGTATTGCTTAATTATGTTTCAAATCTTCTCATTTCCATATTCTTTTCTTGTGTTGCTGATCTGTTGTGTAGACAATTGCTGCTGCCATTGTTATAGGCATCATACTCCACGCTGGGAATCACCTTGCCTGCGATTTCCCAAGGCTTATAAATGCGTCTGCATCAGACTATGATCAGGACCTGAAAAATGAGTTTGGTCAACATAAACCCACGTACTTAGACCTTGTTCGAGGAATTGAGGGCGTGACTGGAATTCTAATGGTGATCTTCATGGCTGTTGCTTTCACACTCGCAACGCGTTGGTTCAGGCGGAGCCTTGTTAAACTTCCCAAGCCTTTTGATAGACTCACTGGCTTCAATGCTTTTTGGTATTCACACCACCTTTTTGTCATTGTCTACGCTTTGCTCATCATCCATAGCCTCTTCCTCTATTTTGTGCACAGATGGTACCTTAAGACGGTATAATTTGCTGAATCCTTTTTCCTTTATTATTTTATCCCCAGGACTTGAGGGGTGTTGTTCTTTTATGTTGCTTAAAGTGTTGATTAAGGTATCCTATGCTTGCAGACATGGATGTTTCTTGCTGTTCCAGTGCTCCTATATGCAGGGGAAAGGACCCTTAGGTTCTTCAGGTCTGGCTTGTACACTGTTCGGCTTCTGAAGGTGAGACCTTCCCTTCCAAATATTGCAATACTTATGTGGCATTGCCTTGTGTACATCGGGAATATTGATTTAGTAACAAATGGGACCAGTGTTTCGTGCATGAATTAATTTAGGTCTCTAAGTCAATTAATTGTCCTGAGTGTAGTTGACCATTTTTCGTTCTTTAAAATTTTCAGGTTGCTATTTATCCAGGAAATGTTCTAACGCTACAAATGTCCAAGCCTCCCCAGTTTCGGTACAAGAGTGGACAGTACATGTTCGTCCAGTGCCCATCTGTTTCTCCATTTGAGTGGTAAATCACTGTCATCATCCCTCAAATCACACATCATTTATGTTTGCAGATATATCTGCGGCTTTGGCTAGACATTCATTAATGTTTTTAGTCTCCCTAGAGTTTCCAATTAATCGCTGGTCATCGCAGTTTTCTATAAGCTCAAGGTCTCAATACATACCATGTTGTTTTACCTGATAACTGTTATTTGAATTACCCAAATCACTTTGGTGCTGAGACAGGGCAAAATTTATTGGGGACATCCCAGCCAGGCAACTCTACATCTTTCGATACGTCCTCATAAAACGATAAATAAATTTCACTCTCTGTAGTCCGAATTTTCCCATAGTTACAACTGTTTCATCTATAATTCTCTAATTTATCAACCTTAACTGTGCATATTTAGGGAGGAAGGTCACCTTATTAAAGTAATAACAGACTACTTCTTGGTGCTTAATGCTGATTTGTTATGTTATATGATGCTAGGCATCCATTTTCCATTACCTCAGCTCCCGAAGATGACTACCTTAGCATTCACATCCGGCAGCTAGGTGACTGGACACAGGAACTTAAGAGGGTATTCTCAGAGGCATGTGAGATTCCTGTTGCTGGGAAGAGTGGGCTGCTCAGGGCTGATGAAACAACCAAGAAAAGGTCCAGTCTAGTTTAAGTTTGTGTGCTTTTCTCTGTCTATTTTTCTTGTGTGCATCATGTAGTGGTTATTGCAGTTGCCATTTAAAATTATAATTGGATTGCAGTTTGCCAAAGCTCTTAATAGATGGACCTTATGGTGCTCCAGCACAAGATTATCGGAAATATGATGTACTGCTACTTGTTGGTCTTGGAATAGGAGCAACACCTTTTATCAGTATTCTGAAAGATTTGCTTAACAACATTGTCAAAATGGAGGAACAGGCAGTAAGTAATAAGTCTGACTCCCAATATCCTATCATTCTATATGAGATTGGAATACCTACTCCATTATTTGTTATTTAAGAAAAAATTAAAATTCTTTTTTTTTTTTTACAGGATGCATTTTCAGATATGAGCAGGCACTCAGATCATAGTGTTGGGACTACTGATTCTCCCTCCCTGAGTAAGGTATCTTCAAAACGGAGAAAAACTTTGAAGACCACCAATGCTTACTTCTACTGGGTGACGAGGGAGCAAGGCTCCTTTGACTGGTTCAAAGGGGTCATGAACGAAGTTGCCGAGCTTGATCAAAGGGTAACATATGACATTAGATCCTTTCTTTTTTTCCTTTTCACTGTTTGTTCTTTTATTGATTGTTACATTTATCATTTTGCGTTTCAGGGTGTAATAGAAATGCACAACTACTTGACCAGTGTTTATGAGGAAGGGGATGCCCGATCCGCTCTTATCACCATGGTCCAAGCACTCAATCATGCTAAGAACGGGGTTGATATTGTATCTGGCACAAGGGTACGTTTGAAGTTTTGCCTCATTTTTATTCTTTTAGGACCCTTACACATTTAGAGGGAGAAATCCTAAGATTTTAGTGGATTGTCTTTAGAATTTTAGCCACTTTATCATTTTGAGTTATGGGTATGATGTGTGCAAATGGTTTATAACAGTTCTTAAAGGGACTGCATTATGAGCTATTATATGTAGGTTTATCTATATTCGTGGTTATTATGTCAACAGGTGCGAACCCATTTTGCAAGGCCAAACTGGAAGAAGGTTTTCTCGAAAACGTGTACAAAGCATGCTAATGCAAGAATAGGTGAGTGATCTAGTCTCCACGAACCTTACATAATGAAAACAATTTCCTTTTTGCTTATGCCATCATTGTGTCGTTGGTGTTCTGGAGCAGGAGTTTTCTATTGTGGGGCACCAGTCTTGGCTAAAGAACTCGGCAAGCTTTGCTATGAGTTTAATCAAAAAGGTTCTACCAAATTTGAATTCCATAAGGAGCATTTTTAGAGGATTGTGCGGGGTTCATCTCTAACACCACCATTATTCACAATATCAAAACCACTTGGAGAAGAAATAGGAAATCATGGAAAAAGAAAATAAGAAAGGCAGAGGTAGAAGCATTGTACAGTTTTGACTAGGAAAGGGAAAAGTGTATAGAAAAGTAAGCATATATATATATATATATATATATATATATATAAATATTTCTTCCAAGTACTCAATTGGTAATATGTACCAAGCACAACCAAAAACTGGTTCTGGTTGGTGAGAGGGCTTATTATAGTTGTTAATATTACACATATGGGCCCACCTGTAAGATCATTATGGGGGATGAAAGTGGGATACAGCTAATAGAAGTTGGTCAAATTGATGAATACTTGGCCATGAATGGTTGGTAAGACATTCATGCATGAGCTAGGAAAAAGGCAGTTTCAAAAGGAAGAAGATGAAGTAGGTCTGTTTTTGGACTGTGGAAAAGAGAGGAGGACAGGACAGCTTGTTTGTTGAACTCCTCCAGTATTCTTCAAGTGGGCTCCGGGAATCCTTCTAGAATGACCAGGCTGACGAAGATGTCCATGTGGATGTTTTTTATTTGTTTTTTTTTTTCTTCTTACACTAAAGAAATAGTATTTTATGTAATTGGAAAATTCATACGTTGTACCTCTTCTTTCATCATTATGTCTAATTATATATAACAGGTAAGAGAGGTTATAGTTTATTTTATATGGGGATGGTTTGGGCATTCCTCCTTGAGAGAATTGGAATGGGCACACCATGTTTTATGTTGGATTTGGAGTGGCTGCTTTTCATTTTTGCTAGCATTACAGGAGTTCAGTGATACAGTGTTTTGTTCTGATTAGACACTCAAAGAGAAAACCCCCAACAATATAATGGTTACATAATCTCACCAATGTCAAAGGTAGAATCGACCAATAATAAACAAATAAATAGGACAACTAAATCCTGCTAATTCTACTTGATATTTCTAAAAATAACGTGGAAGTTATTGGTAGTTATACGATTTGGTGGGATTTATTAGTCCTACATGTTATTCATAATTGATCGGTTATATTACGTGACAGTGATAACGTGATGTAATCGTTACCTTGAATATTTTCTTCAAACAGCTTCATGTGGGAGAACGCCTCAGAATAAAACAATAATATATACTCGTTGATAAGGATAGGAAATGTCAAGTAATGGCCAAAAAACTCCTTAATCTCTCATGTAAACAGGCTTTATCCTAATAATTAAACATTTCTTCTACTCTTTAATCCACTCTCGAAAACACATGATTAAGCAGTCTTGATTCTTCTTCTTCCAGTTCCCACATGGTTTAGCCTATCTTGAATCATAGAGATGTACATAAGTATGGATGTTCATTTACACGAGTACTTTTCACGGTCCACTTATATATAATAATACGAATGCAAGTCTTAGTCGTGAAGATTGGGTAAGGGCGTAGGGATGACAGTGGACCGAAGAAAAACGAGTATTCGTCTAAATCCTTCCCGTTTGGACTGAAAATGAATTATACGTATTGGACGGTGGACGTATATAGGAATACCCGTATAGACCCGTGCGGGGATGGATTTACCCTGACTCCCGCCCCACCCCCACTACCTGTTAAATATATATATATATACTCCTAAGCCCTAACTTACTCTCTTGAATCTCCTCTATCAGCCGCCCGCCTCCATCGCTCTGTCTCTCTATTTCCATCGTCTCTCCCTCCATCGTCTCTAGGTGTCGGCTGACCAGGACAGGTAATCTCTCCTAATCCATTCGAGTTTTTTTGCCTTTGCCCTCTGCTGTTTCTCAACGCCGACTGTTCCTCACAGCCTCACAAGTCAGTCATCTCTCTCTCTCTCTCTCTCTCTCTCACACACACACACACACACACACACACACAGACACTTGCTCGCTGCACTCTCTTGTTTCATGGATTCTCAAAGCTGTTACGATTGCATCTACTACTGTTGGGGGGGAATTTGTTCTCAAGATTGAGAAACGTACCATTGATTTCGTAGAATATGTTGAAGCTGATTTTCTATTAATTGCTAGTGAGAGTAGCCAACAGGTTGTTATCAATAAGTGGCTAATTGGCATTCTAGTCTTGCGAAGTAGATTCCCCTATTTAAGTCATATTGCTATTTTTTCAGGGTTATAATATTGCTACCCAACTTGGTCATTGTATTATCAAACCAGTACCGAGCTTATTCACTTTCAAGATTGATGATTTGCAATTGGCATAATGGTCTGGGGTAGGGCTCTTTCATAAACTCTAAAACCTTTAGTTTTAGTGAAAAAAATCTTCTTTTTCTTCGCTCAAGCAACTCAATCGGGATAGTGAAGAACAAACTTAATTTGTGATTACATATTATTAACGGTACTCCCCCCCCCCTTCCCCTTTTTTCCATTTGTAATGTTCTGAAGTCACCAATCGAATATAACAACAAAATAATATTTGTATAGTACATGGAAATGCTTTAATTGTATAAATGGAACTGTTTTAACATTATTCTCTGCGATCCACTCAATTGATGAGATCATGGCTTGAATTATATTGGACAATTTTCTCCAATGTCAATTGTTGATGAAAGAGGACTTAATGATCTCATGTTGTTACATGATAGTTGTCTCTATTTTTATTTTTTTTTTAAATATGATTCTCAACTCTCTTGTTTCATGGATTCCTCTGCATACATCCCATGAATGCATTAATAATTTCATATACATTGATTAGTATATACAAAATATTTTTTATGCAATTATTTAGAATTTTGAATTATGTTGGCTTGAGCTTGGGTTTGGGCTTAGGCTTGGACTTGGACGGGTACAGGGGATTAGAAATTTACCCGCGGATGGAGATGGGGATGAAAATTACACCCGTTAACGGAGGTGGACCGAGGATAGACGAAATTTTTTTAAGTGGGTACGGAGATGAAAATTACACTCCCCGCCCCCGCTTCGGTCCATTGACATTCCTAGCAGGGGGTGGTGGGATTAAGTTTTGATTTGTGGTTAGGAGGCCCAGGCCCATAATCACTCCCAATACTAAGTCCTAAAACTAAAAGGTCTTTGCCTGGCAAGGCCCATGCTCACTCCAAATCCTAACAGACCTACCCAAAGACCATAGACTGGTTTTGCAGTCAGGCCATGACCCAACAAATCTTTTTGGTGTATAGCAGGAATTTTTGTCTTACTCTAATTAATATTTATTAATGTTTTGTTTAGTATGATAGAAAACAGAAAGTATAGAAAAGTGAAATGATTAACTTTTCTTATAACCCATTAAAATTTATTCCTCTAAAATTTAGAAGAAAATAGATAGAGAGTTAGGTGTTGTTTGATCGATGAACATAACGCTTAAAACTAAAGAGATTTCATGTAAAACCAATTAAGTGTGTTTAATAATGGTGTTGTTTGAGAAACTTATAATTTCATAAAATATATCAAACAGTTTTCAAATTAAACAATTCAACAATTTAATATATTCGACACTTAAAATTCAGTATTCAATTAATGTGGGCTTAAATATATGTTATTTAGCTTTTTATCCTTGATATATATGCATAGATCCTATTTATCTATTATATAGTATGTAAACATTAATTTCATACATAAATGCAATGAAAAAATATGCATTAATTTTATATATCCTATTTATTTATTTAGGGCAATTAATGCATGTTATAGAGATTTAATTTAGGAACCTAATTTATTACAGTTATTAGATTAGTTGTGACTTTTAAGATTGTATGGAGCCCACTTTTAATACAACAATTAAAACTGATTAAATTGCCAGATTAAATTCCCAAATTAAGTCCAAACTAATAATATTTTTCATAATTTTATGATAAGAATTAGGAAAGTTTTCAGTCACACTCCTTCTAATTTATCATATCTTCAAAGACATTTCCTCTATTTTTTGAATCTTCACTGATAGCCCATGTCAGATTAAAAGTATTAACTAGAATGCAATTTTATTAAATTTTTCATGATATATTTTAGGAAAATCTTCACCCATACCCCCCACTAGATAGACATATCTTCAATGAAATCCCCTTTGTTTTTCTAATTTTTTTTATGTATTAAAATTTAGATTGATTAAAATTCAATTCGAGCTAATTAAAATTTATTTTTTATTTATTAAAATTTCAGTCAATTAAAAATTATATTTTTTTACGTATTAAAATTTGATTCAATTAAAATTATATTCGAGTAAATTAAAATTCATTTTTAATCAGCTCAATCAATTCACATTGAATTTTAATCAACCTAAATTTTGATATATAAAAAAATTTTAATTTTAATTTTAATTTACTCGAAGCGAATTTTAATTAGTGCTAACAGCTCAAGTAGAGCTCAAATCGCCTCGAATTTTAATAAGTAAAAAAAATAAAATTTAATCAGCTTGAATTAAATTTTAATCAATTTAAAATTTAATATGTAGAAAAATAAATTTTAATCTGCTTGAATTTTATGTAAAAAGATTGTTTGGAGTTTATGTAAGTGTAATTTTAGTATTTTAGATAAATTTTTCTTGTTAGAAATGGTGGTTTTACGACAGAGAGTATCAGTGATGTTTAATTATAAACTAAAAAAAATTGTCAGTGATGTTTTAAATAATAAAAAAAATATATATTTTTAAAAATATGATAAATTATAAAAGGTGGAATTGAAATAACAAGGAAGTTGGAAGAGTCACAAGGAAGTTGGAAACAGCAGGAAGACCTCACATCGACCTCAAGGAGCGATCTCTTCATCACCTGCTCCCTCACCAGAAGGCCCTGCTGGCATACATGGCCCCTCCGCCGCTGCCACCACAGGACCAGGCGCCTTCTCGGCATCAGGAGCCACACCCTCATTGGGATCAGGGGTCTCGGCCTCCTCGTCCACCACCGACGCCTTCTTGAAATCAAGCATTAGCACGAAGGGATCCAAGTCAAGGTTAGGATAGGCCTCCTCAAGTTGATCCTGGAGATTTAGAAAACCCTTTACAAAGCCAGAGGCGCATTCTCTCTCGAGCTCCGAAACACGAGACCGCAAAGATAACAGCTCGGAATCTCTGGCCCTGAGCTCCGAATCCTTGGCTATCAGGTCGGCCTCCGTGGTCTTGAGCTTGTCATCCTTTGAATCCATGAGCTTGGCAAAGTCCTGAAGGCGGGCATCCATCTCATCGTTAATCCTCTTTAGTTCAATAACCTCCGAGGACAGAATCTTCACCTTCTCCTCGGCAGCCTCCTTGCTCACTGACAGGGCGGCCATGGACTCCTTTGCCCTCGAAAGCTCCTCATTGTAGTGAAAGCCTAGCATCTTCACGCAAGCGAGCGACTGAGAGGAAAAAGGGGTCAGACGAAAAAAAGAGATCCGTGAAGACCTCGACATAGCGAAATATCGGAGAAGGAGAACGGCAAGGATAGGAAGTACCTCTGTCATGCCCCGGATAGCGCGATCCACCTTCCTATCAAAAGGAACCCGCATGGCTGCCCTGGGATCTGAAGTAGAAATAAGCTCGGACAAGGCGACAACGGCGGCTTCAGGGTCACGCAGGAAGCCGTCCCCTTGCTCCTTGGACGAAGAGCGAGCGGGATCCATCTTCCCGCCTCCTTGAGGGACAGAGCGAGGAGGAATTGTCAGAGCCTCGTGTTGTCTTCCCGGAACTCCCTCAGTCGAAGATTTGCCCCTGGAAGCCTCCACAGAGAGCGAGGAAGGAGCCACATCCTCATGAGGAAGGAGGACCTCTTTTTTCTGCTCAGAGGGGACAGGTGGGGGGTCGGATACCGACGCACCTTCGGGTAACAGCTGCGAACCCTTCACCACCTTCCTTTTCTTCCTCGACTTCTCGGTATCCGAGAATATCGCCATTATCAAATCTTGTTTCATGGGGTCAGATGGGGAAGCAGGGGGCGATGCGGGCACTAAAGATTGCTCAACTGGAGGCCCGAGTTCGTAGAGGGCTAGGTTTTCGTCGGTCACCAGGTCGAAGAAGGACTGCAACCCCAAACCCTCGGCTCTAGCAACTCTTGCCGCTTCCTCGACCCCAAGGATAGGACGGTAATCTGCAAATCAGAAGTTAAGTCAGTAAAAGAAGAACAGCGAAAGAAAAAGATGCAGTCGAATTGAAGGGCCTTACTTATGTTCCTTAGAGCTCCCCAAAACCTGGGAATGAGAGGGACGTCCCCTGGTGTCCCGGAAAGCTCCCAGGAGTCACCTCTAACAAATAAAAACTTGGGTTTCCACCCTTTGTTGGAAGAAGGAAGCCCGGTGATCAAATTCCTCGCTTTGACCCTTTTCGAAAAGTAAAGGAAACCCGCGGAAGGGGAGGACTTAAGTTGAAAAAGATAGGCAAATTCATTAATGGAGGGCTGAAAGTCGTTTCCACTCTTCAACCAATAAACGAGAAACCCGATCAGAAGACCCCAGCCGTTTGGAGAGAGCCGGGCAGGATATATGTTATAAAAAGCGAGGACGATCCGGATGAAAGAGTGAACGAGGAACCGCAAACCAGCACGGAAAGCGGATTCGTAAAAACAGACCAGGCCCGGGATAGAAGAATTACACCTCTAGTGTTTGTCAGGAGAGTGTAAGAGAACGGAGTCAGGAAAGCGACACTCCCGCCTCAGTTCATCTAAATCCTCATCACTGAGACAACTGGGAGTCGCTGCCGCACAGCAAGCGAGGTCGGCTTGATCCCGACGAACTCTTTTCCTAGGAGTTGGGGGAGGAGCCGGTTTGAATTTCTTAGTCTTTGACGCAACAAAAGGAGCAGGTGGAAGGGATGAAAGAGGATGAGCTTCTTCTATAAGAGCGGACCCAGACACGGCCCTATCAACGGAGCTACCACTCTGGGAACCTGAGGTACTTACCTCGACCTCCTCGCCTACTTGGTCCTCAGAATCCGATTCAGAGGAAGAAACGACCCGCTTCCCCATCAAAGGTCCAGGCCGTAAGCCGGAGTGGAGGGAAGACAAATGTAAAGCACAGTCAGTCAAAAATGGAGGTCTCAAACACCAACTTCAAAGGAAGGACACCCTAAGCGAAGTAGGATGGTCCACGAAACACGTGAGAGGGGAAAGGTCGTCGGAATGATTTCTAAAGTAGCTAAACCTCCATATCAAGAAGCGAAACCCAAAACCCCACCAGGGAGGGTCAAAGGGATCCAGATCGAGCAAGAATAAAGAAAGAAGGAAAGACGTACCTAGTTAAGGTGCTAGATGCAGAAAATAAACCGGGAACGCAGAAACCCTAAGAATCGCCTGAGAGTCCGAAACAAAGCGCCTCGAGAGCCAAATGGAGGAGAGGGAAACGTAAGGAGATTCAAAAAACGCAAAAGCGACACAAGCGAAGGGATTTTCCCCACTTTTATACAAAGCATTCAATGCCCTGAAAGGTGAGACGACAGGACGCGCCTTAGGAACTGTACCGTTGGGTTCACCCGATGGTGACACGTGTAAAAACCATCCCATCACAGCCGGCAAATACTGAAGCAGCCCAAACTAGCACAAAGCCGCCTGACCACGCAGTCCGCCACGTATGGAGACTATGAAAAACTCAGAAAAGACACTTCCTATCCCCAGGTCAAAGAAGACGTCATTCTCGTGACTAGGGGCTGGGGGGCAACTGATGAGAATAGGTTTTTGGACCTGGGCCGCCATTACGACCAAGCCCAAAGACCTCCAGAAAACACTGACTGAGGACTCCAAAGCCCAAAAGGGAATGGTCCCAACCGGCCCACATTCGATTCTCAGCCCATGACCCGAGTTAAAGCCTGTGGCGCCACGTGCTCCAAGGACAAGGAAAATCGGCTCTGATTTCTCAGAGTTACTCCCTGCAAAAACAGAGAGAGGTGGAGCCGAACGAACCCAGGCGGTCGTGGGCACAGTATCACCGGCGGTCAGAGTGGCTTGCAGGCAAAGGACGAACGGTCCCCACAAGATCAAGAAAAGGAAGAACAAGAGCAAAAAAACCCTAAGGAGAGATAGGATATAAATAGAACAGTGGAAGCAAGAAACAAGGTCTTCTTCATGGCCTTCTACCTGTCATTTTTTGCCCTGAACCCTAGAACATTCGTAGAAGAAAAGGGTTATTGCGGCCCTGCGCCTAGAATTTCCTTGTAATTAGTTGAGATCAATACACACCATTAAGGAGCAAGAGCCTCCATTATAGTGGACGTAGCCCAAGTCCTTCGGCTGGGATGAACCACTTACATTCGTTGTCTGTCTTCGTATAATTCCAATTCTCTTAAAACCCATTCCATAAAACCCAAAAGAGTCATACCGGCTTGGGCCTGGGAGATTAATTCCGAGGCATCGTCAATATTCGACACTTAAAATTCAGTATTCAATTAATGTGGGCTTAAATATATGTTATTTAGCTTTTTATCCTTGATATATATGCATAGATCCTATTTATCTATTATATAGTATGCAAACATTAATTTCATACATAAATACAATGAAAAAATATGCATTAATTTTATATATCCTATTTATTTATTTAGGGCAATTAATGCATGTTATAGAGATTTAATTAAGGAACCTAATTTATTACAGTTATTAGATTAGTTGTGACTTTTAACATTGTATGGAGCCCACTTTTAATACAACAATTAAAACTGATTAAATCGCCAGATTAAATTCCCAAATTAAGTCCAAACTAATAATATTTTTCATAACTTTATGATAAGAATTAGGAAAGTTTTCAGTCACACTCCTTCTGATTTATCATATCTTCAAAGACATTTCCTCTATTTTTTGAATCTTCACTGATACCCCATGTCAGATTAAAAGTATTAACTATAATGCAATTTTATTAAATTTTTCATGATATATTTTAGGAAAATCTTCACCCATACCCCCCACTAGATAGACATATCTTCAATGAAATCCCATTTGTTTTTCTAATTTTTTTTATGTATTAAAATTTGGATTAATTAAAATTCAATTCGAGCTAATTAAAATTTAATTTTTATTTATTAAAATTTCAGTCAATTAAAAATTATATTTTTTTACGTATTAAAATTTGATTCAATTAAAATTATATTCGAGTAAATTAAAATTCATTTTTAATCAGCTCAATCAATTCACATTGAATTTTAATCAACCTAAATTTTGATATATAAAAAAATTTTAATTTTAATTTTAATTTACTCGAAGCGAATTTTAATTAGTGCTAACAGCTCAAGTAGAGCTCAAATCGTCTCGAATTTTAATAAGTAAAAAAAATAAAATTTAATCAGATTGAATTAAATTTTAATCAATTTAAAATTTAATATGTAGAAAAATAAATTTTAATCTGCTTGAATTTTATGTAAAAAGATTGTTTGGAGTTTATGTAAGTGTAATTTTAGTATTTTAGATAAATTTTTCTTGTTAGAAATGGTGGTTTTACGACAGAGAGTATCAGTGATGTTTAATTATAAACTAAAAAAAATTGTCAGTGATGTTTTAAATAATAAAAAAATATATATTTTTAAAAATATGATAAATTATAAAGGGTGGGATTGAAATTTTCCTTAAGAATTATAACTAGAAAGAGGAAGGCAGGCAGCCACTTCGGGTAGAAAAACCGATTGCAGTGGTAGCCCTCAGAGGTCCTCAACGACGGCGTGAGGAGATTTCGTAGGTGTTGGTCGTCGGTTGCTTTCATTTTCAATCCTTGCCTCATTTTTCAAACTTGATAGTAGACTTCTTCTATGGTATTCTTCACTCTACGCGTCAATTTGCGTATTCTTAGTCTTTGAATATGCCATCTTCTAGAAGGCACTTTAATTTTATTCAGTTTTTCAACCCATGTGTCTGTTCACACCCCCAACAAACCAAAAACACACACATAAATTAAAGCATCATTAAAATTTGAAGTCAATTCTGTTAATTTTGTTTTTATGAATATACATATTTAAATATACTTTACCTAATATTATACTGCATTCACAAGAACCCGAGAAAAATCAAATCGTCAATTTAGTTGAATTCTAAATTTTGGTTCAGTTTACTCGACATGCTCAATGGGAACAGTAATCTCGTTGTGATTATTTTTTTTGTCTTAATTATAAAATGTCACATCCAAGTTTGGATCAAGTTGTGATAAACTCCCTCTAGTTTAGATTTTAACAAATTACCCCCTCAAGGTTTGTACATTTTTCAATTAACTCAACTTGTTAGTTTCAAGTATGAAAAATAATGCAAATTAAGTCACATGATCTCAGATTTATTGAAAAGAGAAAATTATTTTGAATTTTTTTAAAAAAATTGACGTTAAAAAGCACCCCATTCTATTTCCCAATACAAAATGATGTGAAAGGGTAATCTTGTGTCTTTGTAGAATTTGAGATAATGTGATTTACAAATGAATATTTTTTTTGTCATTTTTTACTGTCAAATTAACGGCTTGATTTAATTTATAAATATTCAAATTTTGAGGATGTAAATTGTTAAAACTAAAATTAGAGGGAATTGATTGAATGTAACATTTGCGACATTTTGTAATTAACCTTTTTTTTATAATACTATTTAAACATAATTTATTGCCCTGATTGAATTGGTAATGAATTAAGTAGCATAATTTTAGAGTTCATTCTTAATCTGATGATAACGGCGATTGATAAAATCAACAAATTAGATTTTAGTAGCATAATTTATTTTTGTAACTAATTAACAAGGAATGATCACAATTGTTGAATGTTAATGGGCTTAATGCCAAAGGCCTACAAGAATTGGTGAAAGGGTAATTCATAAGATAAATAGGTAAGATTACACAGGACAATCGAGCTGTGTTGTATTAAGTTTGGATCATATCATTTTAACTTCAGGTCGAATATTAATTAATTTTAATTTAATTTATTCAATTAATTGTTTCAGATGATGTACCGCTAATTTGACTTGTTTATTAATGGGGTCGCTTTCAAATTGACCTGCATAGCCTGTGAACCAAACTGTAACGACTAAGACTCCATTCTTTATCAACTAAACCCACCACTCGTTAGGCCCTATATAGCCAAATATCTACTTGATTCCTGTATATAATAACACAACCATGGAAAAAAAAAACTATCTAATTTCTATACGAATTTATACAATAACGGTCGTAATGTTTACATGTTAAGTTTGATAATGTTTTACAATAACGGTCGTAATAGTATTTGATTAAGTTTACAGTTTAAAGGAGACGAGTCAAAGTCTCCCCTACACGTTTTGAACCAGGACTGAAAAACTCATAAATTCTCTGTTTTACACCTATGTAGTTCCTTCCCCATCTATCGAGTCCCCTAACACATCCCATCCCACATGTCTATATATAGTAACCATTTCTTACCCTCATAAAACACCCAAAACCCATCAAAGTTCTTAGACTTTTCTTCCTTTTCTACACTCCCAACCCAAGAAAAAAAAGAGCTTCAAAGTTCTTTCTGAGACACCCAATTAGAACTGAGCCATGGCGAAAGGAGAGGGGAGGAGCAAAGCAAGGTGTTTTGCATATGTTGCTGCCTTTGTTGTGTTCCAGACAGCAATAATCTTGGTGTTTGCTCTAACAGTGATGCGTATCAAAAGTCCTAAAGTAAGGTTTAATGCTGTCCATGTTGAGAGCTTGGGCAGTGGCAACACAACCTCAACTTCATTCAACATGAGATTAACCACACAATTCACTGTCAAGAACACGAATTTCGGGCATTTCAAATACGATAACAGCACCCTCACAATCCTATACGGTGGCATGCCGGTTGGTGATGCTGTTATTCCCAAGGGACGGGCCAAGGCTCGAAAGACCCAGAAGTTAACTCTCACCATTGACATCAGTTCTGATAGGCTACCGAGCAGTGGGAACCTTGGAAATGATATGAACACGGGGGTGTTGAAGCTGAGCAGCCAGGCTAAGTTGAAAGGAAAGGTGGAGTTGATGAAGGTGATGAAGAAGAAAAAGTCTGGTGAAATGAGCTGCACCATGGGCATTAATATTGGGACACGAGCTGTTCAAGATTTGAAGTGCAAGTGACAGATTTGGACTCAGTTGTTAGGCATTTGAACTTGGTTGTTTTGGTTTTCTGAATTTTGTTAGTTTGGTTTTCTGTAATTCCATTGCTCATGTGAATATATGGCCAGCAGCCTATATTAGTCCCTTATTCTTTGCAGTTGGATTGAGATTTTTTTTTTTTGATGCACCTTTTGAATTCATAGTTGTAACATAAATTTCAGACTCACACAATCACTTATAAATCACATGCATCAGTTAAACTCGAGATTTACGTAGAGTAGAGTTGAGTTCAAGATGTTACGATTTGTCTCTAACTGATTTGACCATTGAGTGAACTTGTGTGGAGAATTTTAGTTGTATTTGTTTTTACATGTTAGCACTTACTCCTATTTGGTGTTACTACATAAGGAAAATCCACATCAATTTGGCCAAGATTAAACTGCCTTCTCCTAATTCTCATCTCTGTCAAACTTTCAAAGCAGAAACTGATCACATTAGAGACTGAAACCTTCGAAAGTTTATTAGAAATGCTTGGTTAATAAAGGAATGAAATGGAATTTATTATTGCTATTTGAATTATAAATGGGCAAAGGTAAAACTTTGTTTATGATAAGATTTGGAAGCCTGTCCAATCAATCTGGATGTACATTTTATATATCCAACAAAGGATTTTGAACCAATCCCAGTACCATTGCTTTGACCATCAATAATAATTAAATATTAATTAAGTTTGACTTAAAAAAATAAAATAACGACTTAGATTGTTTAGATATTGTCAAAACATAACTCAGTAGCAAATTTGATGAGAGAGAGAGAGAGAGAGAGAGAGTTGGACTGTCAACTCCGACTCGTTAATACGAACTCAACACGAACCCAATACGAACGATTATAAAATTGACACGATTATTAAATACGCATAATAAAAAGTCTAGACTAATGTTTAATACTCAGAATATACTAAATAAAAAAAAAAATTTGTGGGTCTTGACACGAACGCAACATACGAGTCACATGAACACGATACGATTAACCAACTGGGCTAGCTCAGTTGACCAGAGCCTCTGGCTTCCCAGTGGGAGGTCAGGGGTTCGAAGTCTCCTGGGCGGAATAGCGTGGCTGCTTGGTAGGACAAGACCTCAGTTGCTTGGATAAATCGTATCCAAGTCTCTGGTGTGGGTATTGAGTCCCCGGCGAAACGCAAGTCCTGATTTAACTGGTGTATGAGTTGAGGGGCCGGTTCATACACCCGAGTTTGCCCTTGGTTCTATTTAGATTACGAGTCTGAGCGACATAAGTGCGTTTCTACTCGCTGAAGACAGACCATAAAATTTCCCGTTACCCAAAAAAAACACGATACGATTGACAGCTCCAACTGCCATAGCCTCCACCAAACATGTGCATGGTTGGTAACATTATTTCATGCTCGCATAAGTGCAGCCAAGTCCAAACATCTAGAAGGAAGATTTGAAATGGTCTTATATGTACCAAGCTTTAAATGATTAAATTAAATTAAATATTTTATCAATACAATATTGATAAAATATGAGACCTATTATTGTTGAAATTTTGCTCTTCCTTTTTACCATTCCACCACCACTACTGACGCAACATGTACGGCCCAGGACTATATGATAGATCAGAACCCTCAAAAACAGTATTGATCGGAAGTCAATCAAGTCTAATTTTTTGTGATAGTATTAAAAAAATTACAACAAATCCCATTCCATAAAACTTTCAACGATAGGCAAGTTTGAAGTCTTTGCTTTCAGAACGACCCTAAGGGTGTGTTTATTTGGGGGATTAGTATTTATGGGATTGACTAATGTATTTCATATATTTTTAATACGGATGGAAGGTAATATGGGGCATAAAAATTTAGGCAATCTCATCTAATATTTATTTTGAGTAATATGTTTTATTGTGGGACCTACTGAAAAATATCTATTATGTTACATCTATTAGTACAAATAGACTTATTTACCCTTAATATCATTCATTTCATTCCTGTAAGAGAGTTATAATCGTAAATTTGAGCCTTATACTGTCATTTGTCCAAATCCCTCCTATTAATTAAAGTCATCTACATGGGGTTAATGGTACTGTAGCGATTGAGTCAGTATTGAGATCTAAAAATTATTACTACACAAAAAACACAAATAAACAAAGTATTAATAGGCTCCACATACTATTTCATCCAATCTCACCCCCTTATAACATTATTATACTACAAACAAACACACTCAAAATAAATACAACTTATTACTAGATCATCAGTTCGAGTGGTGATAACTTATTACCTCACTGTGCAAGTTTTGGTTAGATGTCCGCAGTCGGCTCCCATGACCATATTCCCCCCTCCCAAGCAAATGTCCGGATCATCCCCAAACTGGTTGAAACTTAAAATAGAAGATTGTTTGTAACACTGCATGTGAGAATCCCATATCGAATAGGAAAAAAGTTAAAAAAGTCCTAATATTTTTTGAATAAGTTTATTAATGACCAAATCAAATAGAAAACAAATTAGAAGATTTCTAATATACTATTAATAGGTATATTATACATATGATAGAAAACATAGAGATCAAGTTGTATCTGAATATGTTTGGATAACAATATTTTATCCCTATAAATAAGCCTGAATTTTATACGATCAGTTACTAGATGATCAGTTTTTCAGTGAATCATATACCGATGCAACTATTCTGTCAATAGACATACGTATGATGTGTACGACATAGGTAAGCTTTATTAAATTATGCTATCTTTTTTGTGTTTAATTTTATTATGTTTTATTTTAAATTCTTATCATTCGATAAGTTTTATTTGTGTTAATTTTTTGGCATGCAAAACCAATATCGTCCTCTCTTTTTCCTTGTACGGAACGTTCAGATGGGTTTCCATGATTTTTGTCAGAAAAAACTGAAACGAACGTTGTTGACAAAGTAGTACAAGATATTTTTTTTTGGTCAGAAATATAAATAAACAAAGTAGTAGAAGATGATTCTTCGTTATTATGAAAGACAGTTGTAATTAACTCTTCTCTGGCCAAACTAGAAGGTCCAAATTAATGTTGAAGCTTACCTTGATTCTTTTTCAAACTTGGCTGGTTTTAACTCTTCAATCTGGTCGATGTATATATATATGTCCACTTGCACCAGATTAAAAATCATTGGAAACTTAATTTGTCATCATTTAGACCAATCAGATGAGGAAGCAACTCTCACGGGTGTTAGAAAATGGAGTAAACTTAACAAAAGAAGAGTGCATGCATGGGTCTACAAGTCTATTCCTCAGAACAGTGTGGTGGAAGCATCTATCTGCATACCGACATATTTATTAAATTAATATAATCCATTTGAATTTGTTAGAAAATAATCACCACGGAACCTTTAAGTCCTTTTGTCCTGAGAGACGTCGGCGATGACCCGAACCGGGGCTTGCCCAATTCATTATATTATATTGTTTTGATCTACTAATATAAGGTTAATTATATTTGAGGTCCCTAAAGTATGAAGTTTGTCTTATTTTGATTATCAGTGTTTCAATTACATCATTTTTGTCCTTGAAGTATTGAATATATTTCTATATGGTTCTTCAAGCAGACGACGTCCAAATTGCTACCGATTTTTTATCAAAAATTTGTCAAGTGATACTTAAATATGGACAAAAAAATAATTTAGATAACTCTTGACCAATTTTTTACTCAAATTTTGGTTAAATAGTTACCTAAATTACACAATTTTGATTATGAGCTATCCAAATTTTGATCAAAAGTTACACATATTATACATTTTTTTTGTCAAGACCTACCCAAATTTTATTTAAGAGTTATCAAAATTATTTGTTACATGGTGATGATACCTAGAATAAAACGGACACGTGTTCAGTAAATGAGCTCAGCTCGGGAGCTCAGGCAAAATAAGCTGAGCTCCCCTAGCCATGGGCAGAGCTCATCCAGTCAGCGCTAAAGGCTCCTAGTCAAAGGTGCGAGATGAGAAATGCTAAGGGGACAACGAGAGGACAGCGGATACCCTTATAGAGGAAGTAGATCCAATCCAAGGCAGAAAACCCGTATTTAACCATGATCCCCTCCTAAAACTAAGGAAAATCCCATAGAAGAAGGCAAGGATCTCTCCATCAGGAACCAGCCATAAGGAGTTTGGGTAACTCCGGAATTATGGGTGAGGATTGGGCACGGTCCCTTCAATATAGGAGGTAATTCCGTATTAGAGGTAAGCATGAGGCCATAAAAGGAGGGGGGAACCCCCATCGAAAGAGAGGAGACCCGAAGATCCTAAGTATTCTGCTGTAACAGGGTCGATTCGATTAATAAAAAAAAGGGAGCAAGAGCCTCCATTAGAGAGTGGATTAGCCGAGCTCAGGCCGAAGAACCACTATACTTCTGTTGTGTTATCATCCCTTCCCCGAATCCCCTAAACGTCAACCTGCACTACTAAGCACGAGCCTTGCAGCTCAGACACAGTACTTAAATCCACACAGATCGTTCATACCAAATTATCCAGTTTCATAGCTCATTCACGTAGATTTACACCATCAGTTTGGCGCCGTCTGTGGGAACGACTGTTCCTTTTACAAATAAGCTGATCCTTCAGTGACTGATGGTAACAACGCGAAATATGAGCAGAAGTCAAACAAATCTACCACGAACGCAAGACCAGCAAGAAGCTACCCACGCCAGACAACCCGGGAACATCCAGGAGGCAAATTCCCCCATTAATAACGAGTTGGAGGCCCTTCGCCTCGTCAACCAACGATTGCTAAAGGAAAATGCTGAGTTATCAAAGCTCGTGCAGCGCCCGCAGGAGGCACAACCGGCCCAAGAAGGCCAGAATGACCCCCCTTACAGAGAACGGCGACACTGGGACCCCATCAGAGAGGTCGACGAAGGAAGAGAAAGCAGCCAGACCAGGGGGCACGTTCCTTATGTACCTCCTAGGGACGGCCATAACGACGAGGTGCAAAGTCAGAACAACGGAGGTGATAGGGATGAATTTTTCCCTTATCCGCCGGACAGGAAAGAGCAGCGTTGGGAGCAACGCTTCAAAGATATCCAACAGGAGCTCAGCCACATGAAGGAGGCGGTAAAGAGCAAGGCCCCGGTTACAATGGATGTCTTGGTACAGCAAACCGAGTCTCCGTTCACCACCGGAGTGCTACATTTTCCACTCCCACCGAAGTTTAGAACGCCACAGATAGAGGTCTTTGACGGAACGAAAGATCCTGTGGATCATCTCAACACTTACAAGAACCAGATGGAGTTGCATGGATATCAGGATCCTGTGCGCTGCAGAGCTTTTGCCATTACCTTGAAAGGCTCCGCCTTGAATTGGTTTCATAGGCTCCCACCAGCCTCGATCTCATCCTTTAAAGAGCTCTCCATAGCTTTCGTGTCCCACTTTATAGGAGCCCGGATATACAGAAAGCCAAGCTACCACCTGTTGAACGTAAAACAGGGCCCCCAAGAGAACCTGAGGTCTTATGTCCAAAGGTTTAATTCGGAGACATTGAAGGTAGACGTCCCAGACGAAAAATTTGCTATAACTGCTTTCATTGCTGGGTTGGGAGTGCAGTCAAAGGATCTGATGTTCTCTATATCGAAGAACCCTCAGGCAAGTATGGCTGAGGTATTAGCCAAGGCAGAGAAATATATAAATGGTGAAGAGGCACTCCTTTCTAAAGTGAGAGGTACATCCTCGCGAAAGGAAAAGGAGAAAGAAGAAAAGAGAAGGGACCGAAGTCCCAGGAAGGAGAAAGGGCGAGAAAGGTCCCCAAGGAGGGATAGAGACCGCTCACCCAAGAGAAGAGGAAATGTCAGAGATCGTCTGGGTCCCATGCAGCCTGAACTACAACCCAGATACGGACCCCAGCGATTTACCCCGCTCACTGCAGCTGTGTCGCAAGTTCTGTATGAGGTCCAAAACGAGAAGTTCTTAAGATGGCCCCCTCGGATGAAGGCAGATCCGGCCAAAAGAGACCCCACGAAGTACTGCGATTATCACAGGGATCATGGACACCACACCGATGATTGCATTCAATTAAAGAAGGAAATCGAGTTCTTGATCCAGCGAGGTCAGCTACGTCGTTTCGTCGCCAACGACAACCAGAATCGAGCTCTTCCACCACCACCTCGGCAGCCGGCACCTGCACCGCACCAGCAGCCTCTAGGGGAAATCAGGGTAATATCTGGAGGGTTCGCGGGAGGTGGAGAGTCAAGCTCAGCTCGGAAGGCGCACCTCCGGTGGATCAGAGCCGAAGAAGCTCTCGAAGTGCACGCTGTATCCAAAGCACCACGCTTGGACACAGCTATCACTTTTTCAGATGCTGATTTAGAAGGGTGCCAATACCCCCATGATGATCCATTGGTGGTACGAGCTGTGGTGGCAAATAGAACCGTTCATCGGGTTCTAATTGATAACGGGAGCTCGACAGATATTATTTTCGCACCAGCGTTCGACAAGATGGACATAGGAAGGGAGAAACTTGAGCCAGTAAGCACTCACTTGCTAGGATTCTCTGGGGAAAGGGTGCTCCCCCTGGGTTCAATCCAGCTCGTGCTCACCCTGGGGGACCCACCTTGCCAAGCCACTACCACTGTCAAGTTCCTAGTAGTCGATGCACCATCTACATACAACATCTTGCTTGGCAGGCCATCCCTGAATTCTATGAAGGCCATCCCATCCGCCTACCATTTAGTCGTGAAGTTCCCTACAGAAAACGGAATCGGAGTGGTCCGAGGAGACCAACGCGTAGCACGGGAATGTTACATGGCTTCCATAAAAAGGAAGGAGGTTGAGAACATCCAACTGGATGAACTTGACATGAGAGATGAAATGGAGACAAGACCAATGCCATCAGAAGAGCTGGAACCAGTTCAGCTTGATGAGAAGCCAGAACACCTCGTTTATGTGGGTTCCAAACTGAACACTGAACTCAAAGGGCTCCTCATCCAGTTCCTAAAAGAGAATATAGGAGTGTTTGCTTGGAAGCAAGAAGACATGGAAGGAATTGACCCTTCGATTATTACCCACAAGCTATGCGTGAACCCAACTTGCAAACCCATCAAACAAAAGAGGAGGAGCTTTGCTTCTGAAAGGCAAAAGGCAATCAATGAGGAGGTCAGCAAACTCCTCCATGCCAAGGCTATCAGGGAGGTTGATTACCCCACTTGGTTAGCGAATGTAGTTCTTGTAAAGAAAACTAATGGGAAGTGGCGACTGTGCATCGACTTCACTGATCTCAACCGAGCGTGCCCCAAAGACAGTTTCCCTTTACCTCGGATTGACCTAATAGTGGATGCCACTGCAGGACACGAGCTCCTCAGTTTCATGGACGCCTTCTCAGGTTACAACCAGATCAGGATGGATCCTAGCGATCAAGAGAAGACCTCGTTTGTAACTGAACAGGGAACATATTGTTATCAGGTCATGCCCTTCGGATTGAAGAATGCTGGAGCTACTTACCAGCGGTTAGTGAATAGGATGTTCCAGAAGCAAATAGGAGCATCCATGGAAGTTTACATTGATGACATGCTAGTGAAGTCACTGAAAGCGGAGCTCCACATCGAGCACTTAGCTGAGTCATTCCGAATTTTAAAGGAATATAGAATGAAGCTTAACCCTGCGAAATGCGCGTTTGGGGTCTCGGCAGGGAAATTCCTGGGTTTTATAGTTAGCAGCAGAGGAATTGAAGCTAACCCAGAGAAGGTTAAGGCAATGGTGGAGATGCAGTCACCATCCAATACAAGGGAAGTGCAACGCTTGACAGGCAGGATAGCTGCTTTGAGCCGTTTCGTGTCTAGATCAAGTGACAAATGCCAGCCGTTCTTTCAGACATTGAGAAAGGCATTCCAGTGGGATGCCAAGTGTGAGGAAGCATTTAAAGCCTTGAAAGATTATATGAGCTCTCCTCCTGTTCTAGTAAGCCCTTTGGAAGGGGAGGTCCTAACTCTGTATCTGGCAGTTTTAGACTTTTCGACAAGCGCAGCACTGGTTAGGGAGCGAGACAGAGCTCAGCAACCAGTTTATTACTGTAGCAGAGCTCTGAGGGGGGCAGAGGAGAGATATCCGAAGATGGAGAAGCTCGTTTTGGCGTTGGTGACAACAGCCAGAAGACTCAGGCCCTACTTCCAGGCTCATACCATCGAGATCCCAACAGACCAGCCGATGAAGCAGGTATTGCATAAGCCAGAGTCCTCAGGAAGATTAGTTAAATGGGCCATAGAGCTCAGTGAGTTCGACATTAGATACAAGCCAAGAACTGCCGTCAAAGGACAAATTTTGGCGGATTTTATTGCTGAGTTCACAGCGGCAGCGCCTATGGAAACCACGGATTTAATACCAGACCTCCCCATATGGAAGCTTTCAGTAGATGGAGCCGCCAACGCTCAGGGGAGCGGTGCAGGAATAATCCTGACCTCCCCAGAAGGAATAGACGTCGAATACGCCCTCAGATTCGGGTTCAAAGCTTCAAATAATGAGGCAGAATATGAAGCTGTCATTGCTGGGCTTAATCTTGCTTATTCTATGGAAGCAGAGCAGCTGGAGATCTGCAGCGATTCTCAACTAGTGGTAAAACAGATAGAAGAGGCCTACGAAGCAAGGGGTGAAAAGATGGTCCTTTATCTCAAAAAGGTACGAGAAATAATGAAAAAATTTGTGCAGGTTAAGGTCAGGCATGTGCCCAGAGCAGAGAATTCACGAGCAGACGCATTGGCAAGATTAGCAACAGCCTCACAAGAAGACTTGGATAGACTAATACCAGTAGAACACCTCCCAGAGCCTTCAGTGAGTATCGAAGAAGAGGACACGCTATCAGTCGAGGCTCAGCCGAGCTGGATGGACCCCATCATTGGGTACCTGCAGAGTGGGGTTTTGCCGAGTAACGCTAAGGAGGCGTCCAAGCTGAGGACCAGGTCAGCCATATTTTCACTGCTACAAGGAAGTCTGTACAAACGTGGTTTCTCAACGCCTCTCCTTAAGTGCATAGGAGATGAGGATGCCAACTACGTGCTCAGAGAGGTACATGAAGGAATATGTGGCAATCACATAGGAGCTCGGGCTTTGGCAGGAAAGGTGCTGAGACAAGGGTATTATTGGCCCACCATGCTCAAGAATGCCACCAACTTAGTAAGAAAATGCAAGACTTGTCAAGAGCATGCCAATGTGTCCCACTGTCCTCCCGAACCCCTAAACTCGGTGGTGAGCCCATGGCCTTTCCAGCAGTGGGGTTTGGACATTCTGGGACCCCTTCCCACCGGTGTGGGGCAGTGCAAGTTTGCCATCGTAGGAGTAGATTACTTCACCAAATGGGCAGAGGTTGAACCTTTAGCCACCATCACAGAACAAAAAGTTCAAAACTTCGTTTGGAAGTCAATAATCTGCAGGTTTGGGGTTCCCAGAGCATTCGTATCTGACAACGGAAAGCAGTTTGATAACTCAAAATTTAAAAGCTTTTGTGCAGAGCTCGGGATCAAGAACTACTTCTCAGCTCCTGCACATCCTCAGTCCAATGGGCAGGCAGAGGTCACAATCCGATCCATAAAGTCAGCTTTGAAAACCAAACTAGAAAACCTGAAAGGCAAGTGGGTGGAATACGTGCCAGAGGTGTTGTGGGCTTACAGGACCACCGTCAGATCTGCAATTCAGGAAACCCCCTTTGCTCTGACCTTTGGAACCGAGGCAGTAGCCCCTGTGGAGATAGGGCTCCAATCGCCAAGAGTGGAATTCGTAGATGCCGAGCACAACGATGAATCCCTCCTGTTAAACCTCGATCTCTTGGATGAAAAGAGGGACAGAGCTCTGCATCGTGTCCGCATTTACCAAAGGAAAACGGCAAGGTATTACGACAGGAAGGTAAGGCACCGAAGCTTCAAGGCTGGAGACTTGGTACTTAGGAGGCTTCTCCTTGCAAGAAAGGATCCCACGCATGGAAAGTTGGGGCCCAACTGGGAAGGGCCCTATATCGTGTCAAGGGTAATCCGGCCGGGGAATTACGAATTGCAAACAGAGGAGGGAAAGGTCCTACCTCACTCGTGGAATGCTGAGCACCTTAAGAAGTTTTTTCAGTAAGAGTTATTTGTAATAGAGCTGTTTTTAAATGAGAATGAGCAAGTCTTTTATTCATCCCTCAATGGCTCCCAATGAAAAGGCATGAGCTCTTCAGCTCATAAATATAAGATGAGCTCTTCAGCTCATAAATACACGATAAGCTTCCAAGCTTATAAATATAAGATGAGCTCTTCAGCTCATAAATATAAGATGAGCTCTTCAGCTCATAAATATAAGATGAGCTCTTTAGCTCATAAATATAAGATGAGCTCTTCAGCTCATAAATACACGATAAGCTTCCAAGCTTATAAATATAAGATGAGCTCTTCAGCTCATAAATATAAGATGAGCTCTCCGGCTCATAAATATAAGATGAGCTCTTCAGCTCATAAATACAAGATGAGCTCTTCAGCTCATAAATATAAGATGAGCTCTTTAGCTCATAAATATAAGATGAGCTCTTCAGCTCATAAAAACACGATAAGCTTCAAAGCTTATAAATGAAAGATGGGCTCTTCAGCTCACAATTACAGGATAAGTCTCAAAGCTTATAAACAAAAGACGAGCTCTTAAGCTCATACAAGCCTCAAGGTTCAAGGCTGAACGCTTCTTGGAGACACCAACAGTCAAATTCAAGGCTGAACGCTTCTTGGAGACACCAATGGTTTGTGCACTCCCTACACACTCAAAGACCGCGAAAGGTCCAGAACAACAGAGAACACCTATGAGGTCAGATGAGGAGTAAGGTCAGTGCAAACATGATCTTCTGTTTTCCATCGATCTTCGTGGATCGACCTAGGGGATCAGTGAAAGACCAAGGTCAGGACAAACATGATCTTCTGTTTTCCATCCACGTTCGTGTTTCAAACGAGAAGAACAACCTGAAATAACCTAACAGAATTCGAGATGAGCTCCTCAGCTCACAAAGAATCACGCAAAAAAAGAAAAAAAAAAGGAATGAATGAAAAGTCTGGCATTCGAAATATCCAACAGTACAAATGTTTAGAAAAATACAAAGAAGGTCTTAATGCGCTGGCGCTCAAAGAAAGAAGAAAATACACGGGGGCAGAGCTCTTATTTCTTCCTAAGCTGTGACTTCAGCTCAGCCACTTCCTCCTTCAGGCGAATGTTCTCCTCCTTCAGCTCATCTCTTTCTTGCTCCGCTTTATGAAGGATCTGAAGAAGTTTTTGGCCTGTGGGGGTGAGGAAGATAGTGGACAGGGAATCGGGAGAAAAAGAGCCCTCCCTCTTACGCCTCTTTGAGCTCGCTCCAGTGTCCCCTTCCTCATCAGAATCATATTTCTCGTCGGAATCAGAGAAAGAGGTCCAGGAAGCATTAGGGACAAGAGAAAACTCATATTCAGTGGCCTCAGCCCCAAACAAATAGAGGTTTGCACTTGTCATCAGCTCGGAGTACGTCTTGGACTCCACCTGCAGCATCTGGTCAATGGTCAACCTCTCTAGCACATCCACATCAGGTGGACCTGAGCAACAAGAACATGATAAGAATATACCTTCAAAGATCCGTATACAAAAAAAAGAGAGAAAAGAGAGTTCAGCCAGAACTTACTAATGCGAGAGTAGCTCTTCCAAGATCGTGGAATCCTAGCTTCGCGGCAGCGATCTTCGGGAGACCGCCAGGACTCCCCAGAAGCAAAAAAGAAACGTTTTAACCATCCTTCAGGGTTGGGGGGGAAGCCGAGAACCAAAGGACGCAGTCTAAAATCCCTCCAACGGAAGAAACTGAAACAGGCAGCATCATCTTCTTCTATCTCGAAGAAGTACAGAAACTCATGGACGTAGGGGAACCTACCAACGCCATGTAGGCGCCAGAACAAGAAGAAACTCACCATAACGGCCCATCCTCGTGGGGAAAGACGAGATGGGCACAAGCCGTAGTAGGCGAGAACTCGCCCTATGGCAGGATGAATGGGAAGGCGAAGCCCCATATCCAAAGCACCTTCAAAAAAGCAAACTTCCCCACGAGGGAGATAGTTACAGGGCTCGTCGGAGGTAGGAGCTCGCAAGGGCAAATCAAGGCCAGGAAAAAAACGTTTCCTGATGATTTCCATATCAGAGGAAACCAAGATCGATGGAGACAGACAGTAACGATGCCACGGCCAATCAATTCCGTAGGAAACCCGTTCCTGGCACAAGGAAGAAGTAGACGCAGCCATCGAAAGTGCCCGTAAGGAAAAAGATGCAAGAAGTCGACAAGGAAATCGAGAATGGGAATTCGACAGGTGACAAGAAACTAAGGAAAACTGGGGAGTTCTTCAGGAAACCAAGAGTCAAGAAGGAGGGAATCAGTTACGGTTTAGTTCCCTAATTAATGAAAGTGGTTGCGGTTATGGAAAGTGGTTGCGGTTATGGAAAGTGATTGCGGTTATGGAAAACGGTTGGGAGTAAAACACGGGAAGAGAAATTGGTACAAGATCACTCCCTATTTTGCACTCAAACCAACCTACAGAACTCTGGCCCCATCAAGCAATATACCCTCCATATTTGAGCTCAGCCCAGTCGAAAATAGAGCACTTGTATGGCAAGTCTTCAAGGCCTGCCGCAGCTCGTCACAGAAACTTAAGCAGCCTATGAAAGTTTTAAGCAGGGTATGGGGAAAAGAAAGGTGAAACGTAGAAGAACTCTTCTATTCTCAGAAAAAGTAGAGCAATGAAATTTATTATCCATCTCAGAAAGAACCTTCGAGTTCAGACAAGCAGAACCAAGAAGCTCAGAGAGAGCACTTGAATTCACAGAAATAACCAAAAAGCTCAGCAACAGCTTTTATGCTCACAAGAAGAGCTGTATAGCTCAGGAAGAACTCATGGACTAACAAACTAGACCTATGCGGTTCAGAAGGAGAGCAGCTTAGAGCAAAGAAGAAGGGGTCTCTAAGATCCTAACTACCGAGCTCGAAGGCTCAGAAAAGCCACGGGGTACACACCAAGTCTTCTATGATCTTCAAATCTAGTAATTCTGCTTCAAGAAATGCACAGCACCTCTCAAAAGCAGAGGGGGGAGGGGAATATATATACTGCATAAAGCGAATAAAGCAAAGCAAGCAAGGGAGCAGTTTGAAACCAAAGTCCAATGATATATTTATATATATGGATGCTAAACTAGCAAAATGAGAAACAAGATGAAGATCACAAAGTAGTACGAAGTCTTAGCCCAAGTCAGGGGTAAAAAAAAAAAAAAAAAAAATCCTTTACAAAGAAATTACAATTAAAAAGATCTAAGTTTCTGGAGGGGGAGTAATTGGAGAATCTCGCAGCTCAGCAGAAGAGCCCTCAGCAATAGAAGCAAAGGGAGAGCTACCAGGAATGTCTTGGGACCCCGCTTCCGTTGATTCCGGATTTTGGGCAAGGGTTTCAGTCACCAAGTTAGCAGAAATTGGTGCAGAAACAGGAACAGCAGGATCTACACCAAGGAGCTCAGGGATCGCTGTTGAAGGCTCAGGAAGCACGATAAGAGCTCTAGAGGTCCCAGGGGCAGGTATGTCTTGACTCGAGGTAGCAGCTGGGGAAACTGAGGTATCCTCCTCGTTATCAGAGCTAGACTCCTCCATTTCTTCTGTGGTGGGGATAGAAAAATTGAAGTCAAGGTCTGGAAAAGTTTTGATAGCCTTGCGCCTGAAAGCAAGCCATCCGGTAGCCCACAAGGTGGTGGCCTCATCTCTCAGCTCGGCGATCTCTTTGTCCTTCTGTTGGACCAAACCTTTCTGCTCCTCGAGCTCCTCACAGAGTTTGCCGTTAGCCTCACTGAGGGTAAGATAGTCTTGATTGGCCTGGATGAGCTCTTTCTTGGCGTCGAAGGCCTCCTGGTTAGCCTTGGACCACGCCTCGACCTTAGCCTGCAGGTCTTCCTTAACCAACTTCAGCTCATCCCGAGCCTTCTTTTCCCCCTCCTCAGCTCTGACCTTGACTGTCAGGGTGTGTTTGAGGTCGGAGGCTTGCTTCACCGTCTGCTCGCTGAGGCTCTCCATCTGCGTTGTAAGACTCTCCACCCGGGCTCTGAGGTCTTCGTTCTCAAGAGACAGTTCAGAAACCTTGGTCTTATACTTCTTCAAAACCCGAAAGGAGCTCTCTTGGGATCGAACCCGATGCAGTAGACCATTCACATGAAGGACAGCCTGAAAATGCAAAAAACGCATGAGTCCACGAAGCAAAAATAAGTGAAGGAGGAGAAGTGGTAGTACTTACAGCAGCTGCTCCCTGAAGAGCTGAAGAAACGGATTCCTCGAGAGGCATAGAAGCAGCCTTCAGAACATCAGACTCAGGGAAAATAGAAGAAAGAGCCCCTGCAGCGAGGTCCATGTTGTCAAAAAAGGAATCCTCATCTTCTTCGGATTTTCTCTCGGCCTTCCCAGAGGCAGTGTACGAGAACTTGCTGGGTTGGAGGTCAGGGATCACTCCCAAAGCTTCCTTAACCTCAGAGGAGGAAGGGGAAGCCTGATCCCCCTTTTGAATAACCCCCGTCCCAGGATGGGCCACTGGAGGAGGAGAGATGACTACATTTGAAGGGATGCCGGATGAGGAGGGCGGTGCCTTTGTAGGAACCGATTCTGTAGCAGCAGAAGAGACAGAAGGCACTTCCAATCTGGGGATCTTAGCTCGAGTGTTTGGACCACTTCCAGAGCTGACCCGGGCCTTGCGCTTCCCAGATTTGCTACCTCTCATCAGCTCCGCCACTTTAGCTTGAATCTCTTCCGGAGTAGACTTCATGGTAGAAGGGCCTGGAAAATCTGAATGGAACAAGAGTATGTAAGAAGAAGAAGGGGAGGAAGAGTGACGAAGAGGAAAAGAAGGGAAGTACCTTCGTCAGCCCCTAAAACCGACAATGGAACCGCCAAGGTCACCACAGGGAGACTCAGACCTAGCTGCACCAAATTTCGTGACTCAATCAGGTCAGCGTACTTCTCTGGCTTTATCTTATCCAACTTCGCTAGCACTTTCTTATCTTCAGGGCCGAGCTCAAAACGCTCACCTGAAAAGAAGGAAATATGCGAATAAGAAAAGACAAGGGGCCCAAAAATTCCAAATCAGAGCTCGGTCGGCTCAAGTAGAGACTCACGCAAATTGTCTGGGTCAGCCCAAGCCGTGGGAATACCGAGAGTATCTGTCTTATCAGCAGGATTGTACTCCCAATTGGTGCCCCCGATAAAAAAGAAATGTTCCTTCCAATGCTTATGAGAGGACGGAATGTCAGAGATAAGCTGCCTAACACTGGTGCGCTTAGAGGCATACAAGAAGCCCCCGGAGGTCGGCTTGACATTAAAGAACTCTAGGAACAAAGGAAGACTAGGAATCCCAAGTTTGTGCTTCTTGAAAATGACTAGAAAGCCGACCATGACGCCGAAGAAGTTGGGGGAAATTTGGGAGGGGCACACATGAAAATGCTGCAGAACGGCCTTGATGAAGGGGTGCACAGGAAAGCGAAGGCCATTGTCAAAAGCAGCAAGAAAGAAGCAGACCCTATTGTGCACCTTTTCTACATAGTAGACGGATTGGTCTGGACACCAGGGTTCGACCCCAGGAGGAAAACCGTACCGAATCTTATAAGCCTTCATTAGCCCAGGGGCCTCTTTGCTGTACCCCACCGATTCGGCATGCTTAAAGGCAAGCCCCAAGTACGAGGTTTTTTCCTCAACCCCGACTCCACTCACCTTAGCTTTGCCTTTGTCAGGTCTGGGGGGCTTTGGGGAAGTGACAGAGGGAGGACCCCCGATACCCACCTCGGTTTCCACAGCCTCCACACCAGGAAAATTGTCTATTTCGTCACCAACCTCCCCCAAGTCAGTACTCTCTTCGACTGACCTAGACCCTAAAAGTGAAACAGAGGAGCGAGTGGCTCCAGAAGAGGCAGACATGATAGGAAGAGAAAAAGGAAGGTTAAATGAGCGATAAAGCAATGGTGCTCGGGTTAGGCACTCTGTAATAACCTTTGGGTCAACACAGTAACTCCCGACGACAAGGATATGAACTATGGAGCTCCAATCGACGAAATGAGGAAGGGGGGCTAAGCAGTGATCACGATTCCAAAAGTAAAAGAATCGAAAAGCCCAGAAGTGCAACAACCACCTCGAATTCGAGGGATCCAGAGCAAAATGAGGAAGGAAAAAGGGCAAAGGACGTACCTAACTCAGAAACAGCAGCGAACGGAAGCCTGGAGCACTAACGGAGGAAGGAGGCGATGCGAATCTTCGAAACGAGGGCTGGGAATTCGATTTCAAGCAAGAAAGCAGAAAGGTTCAATGGTCCAAAATCGCAGAGAGAATAGAGACGAAGAGCAGTAGAGAAGATGAACAGTGTGAAGAAAACGGTTCATGTAGCCGTTTTTGTGTATTTAAAGCTTGAAGGACGTGGGCTAAGACATGCGCGGGAATCGAGGGGAAATCATGATTATTGCAAACCGTCAAAAATCCCCAAGTCACGTATTAGCCACGTGAATATTTAACTCAGTCTGGATTGCAGGTCAGCCCTTACCTAAGCCAGCTTAAGGCAAGAGTTGGGGGGCAACTGATGATACCTAGAATAAAACGGACACGTGCTCAGTAAATGAGCTCAGCTCGGGAGCTCAGGCAAAATAAGCTGAGCTCCCCTAGCCATGGGCAGAGCTCATCCAGTCAGCGCTAAAGGCTCCTAGTCAAAGGTGCGAGATGAGAAATGCTAAGGGGACAACGAGAGGACAGCGGATACCCTTATAGATGAAGTAGATCCAATCCAAGGCAGAAAACCCGTATTTAACCATGATCCCCTCCTAAAACTAAGGAAAATCCCATAGAAGAAGGCAAGGATCTCTCCATCAGGAACCAGCCATAAGGAGTTTGGGTAACTCCGGAATTATGGGTGAGGATTGGGCACGGTCCCTTCAATATAGGAGGTAATTCCGTATTAGAGGTAAGCATGAGGCCATAAAAGGAGGGGGGAACCCCCATCGAAAGAGAGGAGACCCGAAGATCCTAAGTATTCTGCTGTAACAGGGTCGATTCGATTAATAAAAAAAAGGGAGCAAGAGCCTCCATTAGAGAGTGGATTAGCCGAGCTCAGGCCGGTGAACCACTATACTTCTGTTGTGTTATCATCCCTTCCCCGAATCCCCTAAACGTCAACCTGCACTACTAAGCACGAGCCTTGCAGCTCAGATACAGTACTTAAATCCACACAGATCGTTCATACCAAATTATCCAGTTTCATAGCTCATTCACGTAGATTTACACCATCACATGGGAACGAAACAGTTGGAGATACAGAAATTAATGTGTGGGGTGTTAGAGCGAGAGAGACAAAAAGAGTTAATGTGACAGTGCAAGTGAGGGCAAATGGTTTGTGGGACAGTATGAATTTCAGCAGAGAGATTGATTCAGGGTTGGTGAAGCTGAGCAGCTATGCTAAGTTGAGGGGTGAAGTGCTTGTAATGAAGAAGCTTAAGAGGCGTAAGACAGCGATAATGAATTGTACCATGACCCTTAATTTGACAAGCCAAGCAATTCACAATCTGCTGTGCAAGTGATTTTGATTGTTCTTTTTGCAATTTTCTCTTGGATTTTTCATACCATTTTTGCCAATCCCCAACTTTTTTTTTTTTGCATTTAAGATTGATCTCGAGTTGAATTCTATGATCTATCTTTCTTGTGTGAAGTGTAGGACCATAGATATAGGTACCTTATTATTGAGATCTTCACATGATTGTTCATATCTTTTTATCCCCAATGTTCATTCAATCAATCCAGTTATGGTAGTTTTTCTTAAATGATCTTTTTCTTTGAAAAAGGGCTATCGGTTATGTAATGTTGGAACCACACATGAAAGCAAAAGTGGAATCCCATGCACATCGAATGGCTAAAAAAAACAAAGATAAGGTTGATATAAAAAGTTTCAAACAAATCATTCTAACCGCGACCTTAAATTTTTGAGTCAAGGATGGTCAGTCTTTGACTAAATCAAAAAAAAAATTAGTTGTTGTGCACATAAGTTAAACCAAATATCTAACCGTGGACAAAAAAAAAAAAGTAGTTGCAAAACATCCAAATGGTAGCAATCTTTTTATGCATGATGGATGGCAGTCTATTTTTATTTTACTTTCATATTTATTTAAGATCTCACGAGTAGCAGTTCATACGTTTCATCCCAATTAACAAAATGGCTAGCAAATAACGTGGAAGCATCCCAAATTTTCTCAGCACATGCCTGATGGTTAGACGGAAAGGTTGAAAACAAAAGATTATACACATTAATTCAGTATTTTAAGTCTACCAACAATTATTTTTTTAGCATTTACGCATCTTTATTTCGATGAATGCAATATGAGCATACTTTCACACTCACCATCTGTAGGATCCATCTAGTAAATCATTTATTTTTTTCAATTATTTTATCATTTTTAGACTCATTTAAATTGAATTACAAATTATCCATCCAAAGTTGGTACAACCCAATTTGACTCAATAGGTTCACCCGTCTGACAATATATATATATTTTTTTACCTAATTTGGTTGAAATTATTTGATTTTAATAAGGTTAATTTAGTTTCCTAATATGATAAAGATTGTAATCAATATCACAATGAAATTTTCTTTTTAGTTAATAGCTTAACTTGATAAATTTTTCCATTTAATTTTGATCTTCCTCCAATAGTAACCATTGGATCACGATCTAACGGTTCATGTGAAAAGTACCCACAAGAAACTCTGGTGTGAAGTTTCCACGATCGCGCTACTCTCTCTCTTTCTCTCTCTCTCTCTCTCTCTCTCTCTCTCTCTCTCTCTCTCTCTCTATATATATATATATATATATATATATATATATATATATATATATATATATATATATATATATAATGACAATTTGTCATCTTCAAACCTTGACAACAGAAAACTGCAAGCAACTTGTTCTTTGATTGATATTTAAAGAATGGGACCACTCATTTTGGCTTGTAGGTTCTGGGAAGGCAATATTGAAACCTTGCTTATTCCCGGCCGCCGCCGGCATGACATCCATTGCTTGTCCGTCCTTTGTCTTAGTTGTCGTTCATTTCATAGAGAAGCGGCTACCTGCGGCCCAGCCTTTGTGTGTGAGTAATCTCAATATGCAAGCCCGTCCTTCAAGCTTCAGCATCATGATCTGGTTTAGGGCAGAGAGTTCCTTTTGTGCTGCACCACAGTTTATCTATCTGTGATAGAGTTTGTCATATTGTTGTGTTCGGTTTTATCGTTTTAAATTTGTATCGAGTACCGATCAATTGTATCAAACATCTTAAATCTAATTCAAAATGTTTATTAGTCATATCGTGATTGAGTTAACCCTTAACTGAAATTACAACTCTACCACCCATGGAGCCACATAAATTAAAACTCCACTTAGGGTCCGTTTGTTTAGTAGGATAATGATAGAAAATGCAAGAAAGAGAAAATTTTAAAAATTTTCATGTGTTTGGTTAACATGAAATAGAAAATGATGGAAAAAATAATTTTCTTCCTTACTTAAATTTTCTCACAACTAACCAACTTTTTTTTCTTGTAAAAAACACAAGGAAATGTAAGAAAATTGTGATATTTAATTAACTTTCAATGTTACTCTTATTTTTCAAAAAATATTTTATTGATTATTAATTTTAAAAAATCTTAGTATAAATTTGATTAACCGTATAATTTAGTTCTGAGAACTTGGTGTTGGTGCTTGTCCCAGAATTAGGTTAGGAGCCACTTTTTTAAATTTTTAAATTTTTAATTATAATAAATATTTTTTACTTATTTAAATCGATTTAATATACTTAAGGATAATTTAGACAATTAAAAAAAATTCTTGTAACTTCCATTTCTTTCAAATAATAGACTGAAATTTTTTGAAAACTTTCTCACTATTTTTTCATGCTAACCAAATATATACATGAAAATATATTTTCTTTCATTTTCTTTTCTTTTACTTCACTTTCTATATCATTTTCATTTTTTCTCATTCTTTTCTTCCTAATAAAACGGACCCTTAGAGTTTTATGCTAAGGCCAAGGAAGAAAAAAAAAAGATATCTATTCATGATAAACCAATTAGACGAGTTTATCATAAAATTACTCATGTCCAATATATTAATATAACTTATTTATTATTCGTGTTATCAATTCAAATTTAAATTGGCGAATCTTAATCCTTGAATTCATATCGTGTTGACTTGGTCAAATCTAAAATTGCCAACACAACCCCTTTGTTTTCTCAACCCCTATCATTTTGTGGGCAACAGTCAAGCATGTTTAATTTGTTCGTTCCTTTCTGTACTTACCCAAGACCAGGATCTGCTTCCAGTTTCTCTGCAACGGCCAACCCCTTTCTCTTTGATGTTATTTGGCATTTCGATGCTATTTCTCTTTTTTCGGCTGACCCATTTATCTTTGGGCCCCCCAAGACCCCTTTCTAAGTTCAATCACTTGTTTAGGATGAGTATTAGGTTACGATGATGTCGCACACATCATCACATTAGAAAAGTAACAATTAGTAACATTATGTATCCCTAATTCCATCCAAAATGCAAAGCATTTCCAATCTGTATAACATGTAACATATAGTCGTATTCTCGAGCTTGACGAGTTATATAAGTCATTTTTCCGGCTTGACCCGCTCTGAAATTGTGTTAAACTGTGTATCAATTTCGTGCTAGTTTTATGAGTCAACAGATTTTAGCTCGACTTGATACTAATGCTCCGTTCGATACGAAGAAAAAATAGAAGGAAGGAAAGTTGAAGCGATAGATAAAAATATCATGTTTGGTAAAGAAGGAAAATTGGAAAGATGGAAAAGTGGATGAATGAGCGTCCAAAAAATCGATTCTACTGTATTAAATAATAATTTTTTTTCCTTCATTTATTTGATTACATCATTTAAAATTTATTTTTACCCATTATTTTTTTTAAAATATCGACATTAAATTTTTTCAACATGTGTATACTATTGTTTATGGATAATGTCTGAAATAAAAATTATGTTAAACTACAAATTAATCAAATATTAAATGATTAAATATGTGATAGAAATAGATAATGAGATAGTTTTGGGAGGAAAAATATGTATGGGATAAAATTTCAAACACCTACCTGTTTTATTATATAGATATTATGTATATATTAATTTCATATATAAATACTATAAAATCTGAAAAAAAAATTAAAAATATTATTAAAATCATAATTAAAGGGGTAAAAGAATAATTAATTGTTAAAGTATGGGTCAAAAACGTAAATTCCTTTTAAAAAAAAATTAGATTATATATATATAAGTGGAAGACTTTTGTGTCTTCCACTTTTGTTTTCTTCTGGAGAGGCGGCTCAGAGATAGAAAAGAGAGAAGAGAAAAAGAAAAGAAAAGAAAAAGTATATTTTTTTGATTTTCTATCTCAGATCTACGAAGATTTTACAGTTTAATCGCTTCGGGCCAAGAATTAAAGTTGCTCTACTCAGCGAGAGCTATGCAACGACACCAAAGATCGTATTTTTCTCCAAAAATATTAAGTACAAAAATTTAGACCTAAGGCTTGAGAAGCTGAATTTGGGTTTTTTTTTTAGTCTACTACATGGGCTCACGTTACGAGAGTTAGGGTTTCCCCTATTTAGATGTAATTTCAGCCTAAAATATTGCATATGAAATGGACAGGTTAAGGGTGTATATCACATGTTAGGTATTGACTAGTGTAATTAGTGGGTCAAATGTAGGATTTATAATTAATTTTGTAATTAGTAAATTCCTATTATGATTAACTTGGTGTAAGTTAATGTTAGTGGTTTAAAACATGTTAATTGTACATTAGCATGACTTGATGTTTTAATAGCATATCAAGTTTAATAAAATTATTAGCTTGTGATGTGATTATGAAATAATATGTATGTTAAATGATTATTTAGCATATGATTATTGTGGTGGATTTGAGCTTATGTTTATAGAATTAATAAACATGTTGCCATATTGGAAGTAATAAACATGCTATTTGTGCAAATTGATGTGCCTCTAGGTGTTTGTTTAAATGTCTAGGTGAATACAAGTATGTTAATTATGTTGATTATCTTATATAACATGTTTGAGATTGTGTTGAAAATGTCATTATATTGCATTCAGTATGTAATGGACATTGTAAATGGTATCAAAGGCAATTGCACATTGCATTGCATTATGCATGGGTTGCACTACATTCATGGGCATTGACATGGGTGAGAGTGTGTTCATGGTATGAAATTAATCACCACATAGGTGTTTGATCGTGGGCTCGGAAAAGTCGCACCAAGGTCCGACTGAGTCGCACGGGAAATTAAATGGATAAACGTGTCGGGGATAGCAAGGAGGGTTAGATTCTCCATCGGGTGCAAGACCCGCTTACTTGGTTTATACACTTTCCGGCGGTGAAATTCCAGAAAAATGTAACGGCATAAACGGAGCCGCAGATGAGATGTCTTGAAGATCCGTTGATGGTGTGGTGTCCCATTGGTGTAATACCATAAATCATCTCCCCACAAGAGATACAAAAAAATGAATTAATTAGTCATTGAATGTACATAACACCAATGACAGGGGGGCTTGGAATACCTGGATACATACGCATAGCATTGCACGTGTTGTGGGAGCTTGGGATGGGGCTTGGTGTTGATATTGCTTGCTTAAGTTGCATCTCATGGCATGACATGATTTATGACATTTGTTCATAATAGACATATTTGAATGAATGCATGAAATGATTGTTACATGTGACATTTCATATGCATTTAGGTTGAGAGGAATTCTCTATAGTAGTTACTTTATTGAGCGTTGATTCACCCTTTATGGGAACATTTTTCAGGTATCGGCCAGGCATCTACCAAAGGCGAGGCCATGGGCCCGTTTTGACGACAGAGCCAGTCTATGGCTCTTATTTTGACCTTGCAGTCCCTTGTATATGTTTACTTTTTGCCTTGTATAATTTTTGGAACAAAAACTTGTTTATATTTAAAAGGCATGTATATAAGACTCTTTTGAGACATTTATTCTTTTATGAATGAATGTACGTAGTGATGATGATAATTGTAGTATCCGATATTATGCATTTAAGTATGGATAAATAAACCCGGTGTGGTCAATATTGTATATTGGACCTTGGATGGGTCATGTGATTGTATGATTACACAGATTGTGTTTTGGGTAGAGTTCCCCATACAAAGGAGACTCTGCCCAAATTTTGTTAAATTATAGATCCCGCTAAATGGGGCATAATGGCGTGATATTGAGTTACACGGGTATTCCACGGGTTGATGTGTGATCAACGGGTAATTATGGACACCCGAATTTTAGGGTGTCACAAATACAATGATAAAATATGTATTTATATATTTTTTTTTAAATATAAATAAAAATTTTAAAAAAAAATAAAAAATAAACCATCTTACCAAACACAAAAAAAAAAAAAAAAAAATTAATTATTTTTATTTTCTATTCATCCTACTAAACACCCAGGAGGGAAAATGTATCATTCTTACTTTCCTTCTTTGAATGATAGAAAGTGTATCCTTCCTACCAAACGGAGCATAAGAGTTTAAAGAAGAAAAAAAAGTCCATTCATTTTGTATGAATGTGTTTGGCGTATTTTTAAATTGTGGGCATGTTAAAGTTCGATTGGATTTAAGATTTAAATACGTACGATCTTACTTACTTGAACCGGAGTGAGGTTCTAAAATCATAATTGTTTAGGCAATTGTAGCGAGACATAAGATTACTTCTGAGTTTTTTTATGTGTTAAAGTTTAAGGATTTTAAATAATTTTCCAATAAAAAGAGTAATGGACTGAAACGTAGAAAAAAAATGGAATATGAAGCAACAAATAAACTAGTTTTGGAAAATGAATTGAATACCATGCTTAATATTAAATGAAAATAATAAAGATCACTAGAGTGATAAATTACAGGCAAGAGAGAGTATAGTTGCTGGGAAAAATGAAACAAGTGAAGAGAATTTGGCTTTGTGTAGAGTTTGTTGTGTTTGATCGTAAATCTTTTTTCTATGGCCTTACCCTGGTTATTTATAGGAATGACTTTCAACCGTCGAAACCATCTTTTCTGACCACGACTATAATCATGGTCTTTTCCTACACACATGCAAATGTGCACTGAACCTACTCTAACTAACGACTCCTGATGTCACCTCTCTCCGCTTCTCAGAATTCTCAGAGTCTCATTTATTTAATCGCTCTGTCAAGTATGGACCTTCATAAATTCTTTCCTGACCGTTAGATTTCCTTCACATGGCACCTTCAAATTTTCCTATTTTTTTGTGTGAACAAAATGGAGCAAGGTCCGGTTGAACCGCATATATACATACCTCTGGCAGATATTCATTACATTTTTTGTTTCCGCAAATCAATTATAATCCACATCATAAAATCTTAGAACAAAGTAGAAGATTATATAAATTTTGTCCACTTTCCTAGCAAACTCTTGTGAAACTTTCTCACAAATTCCCATCTAAATATTCAAAGCCGTCCAACGAGTTAGGACAAACTACTTTTTTTTTTTTTTAAATATTTGCGTTTAGGACAAACTACTAGACTCCATGCATTTATAAGGTCAGACTACAAAGCAATGTAATCCCATATTGCTTACCACCAAACAAACTACGACCCCCCCCCCCCCCCAAAACACTTCTCAGCCATGGCGGAGAAAGAAGAGGTCAAGGCCTTAGCCCCGACACGGAACCGGATCTACGTTGATGACGATGAAGCCATATCCATGGAGTTGAAGGATTACCGCCGCGATCAGAAATGTATCAATTGCTGTGGCTGCTTCACTGCAATACTGTTAATTCTAGCCGTGACCATATTAGTCCTCATTTTCACTGTTTTCCACATCAAAGACCCGAAAATGAAAATAAACTCTATGAAGATTGAAGGGTTGGATCGTGTCAACATGACTAATCTTCGTTCAGATGAAAACTTAACCGTTTTAGCTGAAGTTTCTGTGAAGAACCCTAATGTGGCTTCCTTCAAATTCAGTAATGTCACAACAAGTCTTTACTACGAAGATCGAATCATCGGTGTGGCTACGACTCCCCCGGGGCTTGCCAGGGCTAGACGGACGATTCGAATTAACGTTACAGTTGAAGTTATTGTTGAAAACATATTGGGAGCTGTTCCGAAAATTGGGATTGGTTTGAGTTCTGGGGCGTTGCGTGTGAGGAGCTACACAAGCATCAGTGGCCGGGTGCAGATACTAGAGATCTTTAAGAAAAATGTTGGGGTGAAAATGAATTGCACCATGACTGTTAATTTGATAACCCAGGAGGTTCAAGATCGGAATTGCAAGCGTCACATTTCGCACTGAGTCTGTATTTTTTTAGGGTTTAATTCAAATTTTCAAGAAGTGCAACAGTAAGGTAGTATGAACTGATTGCAGTTTTTTTTTTTTTTTATCTTAGACTGCTATAAAGGGCAGTACCAATCCGTATAGACTAATAAGATGAGTACTAGTCTTTTACATAAATCCTTTTGTTTTGTTTTTTTTTTTTTTCATAGAGTTCCCATTACAGACTTTCTCGTGCTTGTCGTGGAGAAATTAAGTCAGCAAAATTGGAATGCATAACCAGTTTTTCAGCTTAACCATGTGTGTTTGTAATTTGGGTTGTATTAACGAATCAAGCTACTCGAGCTGATTTTGGTTTATTCAAGATCCTTCATATTGGAAAATGACCTATATGATGCAATTAATTTTTAAGCTTCGTTTAAAAATATTCAAGCTGAGTTAGAGCAATATGTTATTCGGTTTGAAAGGCACGAACTCTTTTCATTTACAACAAAATATAGGTGTTTTATTGATAATTAGATGTTTGGCTTCTAATCAAATATTATGGGTTACAATTTTATTAGACATTTTTTTTCAGTTTTCCTCAACCCTAAAGTCGAATTTGAACTTTTGGTGTAAAAACAAGTTGAGTTGAATTGAGTCGAATATGAGTGAAAATCTAAATCTAACAATATATCTCACGCCAATCTTGCAATAATCAAGTTGAGCCGAGTATCTATGAATGAGTAATGCTACAAAATCCAAATAAAATCCAAAAATTTACAATTCAAATGCATATCATCTTTTGGATGAGTGGGTCCCATCAATTTTTTCAGTAAGACCCACTCATCTCGTATTAATTCAAGGGATGATATGCATTTGAGTTTTAATTTTAGAATTTCATTTGAATTATGTAGTATTTTTCACTATGGATATACCAACTTAAAAGGATCAGTTCGACTAACCCCAAGGGTAAAGGTCAAGAATAGAAAGATACCAATTCTAACTCTGTCGTATTGTTTGGATTTGTGGTCTTTGCCTAGTCATGGGGTTCCAACGAAAGTTTCAACGCCTAACTTCACATTGAGAGTGAAATAGACGTTGAAATACAAAGACTTCTATTTCACCGCTTGGTAATTTTTTGAGTAGACAGACCAAGCTACCCAACCTCTTCAAGGCTATTAGGCCACAATATATGAGAATCCCACATTCGTCCTAATATTCCTCGAATATGTTTATGAGTGATCAAATTAAATAGAAAATAAATTGAAAGAGTTTTCTAATATACCATGAATAAATATATTAGATATGTGATAGCAAACATAGAGATCAAGTTGTATTTAAATAGAGTTTTATTGGTTTTTTGGTCCGTGGTAACCAACAAAGGCAGAGCCACTTTTTTTCTTTTGGTCAGAGTCACTTTAGACCCATCTTGCACATCCTTACGAGAGTAAATTTCGAATACTTGCAATCATCGGTACGAGTTATAATCAGAAAACACTAGCAAGGATTAAATTTTTGACGTTTAAATCTACAATTCATCTAAATCTAACTTCACACCACTAAGCTATCCATACGAGTTATTACCAATCTACTTTGGGCAATGGCTATTGCAAATATTTTGCTAACGACTTGGTCAAGAGGACAGTGACAAGCAACGACCATTCTATAAGAATAGATGTCGATTTTTGAAGGTTTTCCTAGAAAATAACGTGAATCAAACAAGTGTATATATAATCCAATTCGTGGAACTCTAATTTCCTGTTAGACCCCACTTTAGAAAACGCACAATCAAACAAAGAAGGAAACGGTCAATTAACGTTTTCTAATTCGAGGAGAAAGAGTCTGAGTCTGAGTCTTTTAAATCATATCTGTTTGGTAATTTTTAAAAACTGTTTGTGGAGAAAATATTGAATGTAACGGTTACACCACGTTATCACTGTCACGGAGTGTAATTCATCAATTATAAATAACCATATAGTATTAGTGGATCCCACCAAATTATATAACTACAAATAACTTCTACAATTAAATTTATCATATAGGTTTAATAACGTTCACTTATCATATTTATTTATTTATCATTAATTAATTATACCACAGAACGGTAATGAACCAGTCTAACTGTTACATTAAATATTGGGTTTTTTAGGTGTGGGTACAATTTTTAAGACTTATTTTAGCAAAAGTGTATGAGTAAGTTGTTTATTCTATTAAGTACAATTTTTATAAAACTTTTTATGTTTAGGTACAAAATTCAAATGAATTAAAATCTTTTTTACCTAAACACCATTCCTTAATTTATGCAACTATCATTGACAGTTATTTTAGGAAATGAATATGTAAATATTACATATTTGTTATCTTTTAATTTTTGAATTTTGAATGAGCAGTTATGTGGGAGATTTTAGGCAGCCATTGACAGATATTTTAGGATACAAATATGTAAAAATTACATATTTTTTATCTTTAATTTTTTGAATGAGCAGTTTTGTGGGATATATGCAGTAAATGTTTTGTTAGATATTATGTATTGTTCGTTGTTAGGATGTAGGGAAAAAAGAACTTCTTTGTTTTTTTTTAATGGGTGTAACTGTTTTTTAATATGTGTAACTATTTTTTTAATGGGTGTAACTGTTTTTTAATGTATGTAACTATTTTTATAATTGGTGTAATTGTTTTTTAATGGGTATAACTATTTTTTTAATGGATGTAACTGGTTTTTAATGGGTGTAACTATTATTTTTTTAATGTATGTAACTATTTTTATAATGGGTATAACTGTTTTTTAATGGGTGTAACTATTTTTTTAATGGGTGTAATTGATTTTTAATGGGTGTAACTATTTTTCCGGTGAAGAAGTTGTCGGAGACGATACACAATTACTTGATCGTAGACGACGATGAACAGTAACTCGTATTCCTCTTTTTTTTTGGACGATGAATAGTAACTCGTACTCCTTGTTGTTTTGGACGATGAACAGTAACTTGTATTCCTTGTTTTTTTGGACGATGAACAATCACACTTCTGGCATTCCCATGGACATAGAATCCTTTTGCCGAAAAGGATGGATTTTGATAATTAAACCCTCTATTTTTCCTCCCATTACTTGATTGCTGTCAAAAAAAAACGAATGGAAGATAATAAGTTTCCATACATGTGCTATTTACCGATGGCAATAATGGCATTTTTAAAAAATATGCACTTTACCCTAAATAAGTTTTTGAGTTGTACTTTTGTCTAAATAAGTCTAAAAAATTGTACCGATTTCTAAATTTTCCTTAAATATTTACTGGTACGCAAATAGAAGTCAGGTTTATCTAGGAATTCTGAGGTTGAATTCCAAGAGCCCAGACCCACTATGAAATCCAACAGACTTGGATATCTAGCCCATAATCCTAATGGATTGGTCTCCACGAATCCAATATATTATTACGAGGATTTACTACCCAAAAACTTGGACAATCTACTAACTGTTGGTGTTAATTAAGATGGGACTTTTTTTTTTTTGGGTTCAATAGTCAAAGTTATTCAGGTCAATTTACACATAGTTCAACTAATTCTCTCTCCCATTCGGTCAAAAATAGGTCAATCCTGTCGGGATTAATGTATTCATAAGAGATAAATCCCTTGTAACCTAACTCCAAAGTATTACTAAAGTTCAAATTCAGAACGTCTGAATTTACAGTTCGTTCAAACTTGAGTTACCATACCTAACCTGTAATTTCGAAATTTGGCATGTGTATCCTTGGCTCAAATTGACTATTACTGCCTCAGCTTCGATTGTTGAGCTTAGATCCTTGTTTTTGTTTTTAAAACTATTTCAAGCCGGTAATCAAGACACATTTACTTACTGACCCAACATCTACATACACATAATGAAAGCCCAGAGAGCAAATAAGATCATAATCTAAAACCAGCGAGCTTAGATCCATGTCCAATGGTTTCGGACCTTTCAGTACCATACCTCTCCTGTAATTTTATTTTCCTATCATGCGTTGTAAATTGGATCAAACTATAGTACTGAAAAATTATTTTTCGATATCGTATTTCTTATTTTTTACTAATGAAAGTATAACGCGTTTAAATTATTCTATTTTTTATTGTACTAACACAAAATCTAAGCATAAGATCTTCTTTTTTTTTTTTTTTTGTAATCTTACCCCTCAGTTTCTTTCCATGTCCGAAAAAATGGGCACCTTTCATCAACGATGAAAAATCCAACAACTTCTTTCTGATAGAAAGACCTCAAACATAAAAAAAAAAAAAAATTTAAAGCTTGTAAGATCTTCATTCAGTCGATATACAGTGAATCTATTTGGGAGAAGGTTATGAGATTCTGTCAAAGAATCATATGGGCGAAGCTACTTGTGGTATTGTGGGGGCAGTTGCCCCCACTCAATCTTGAATAAATACTGCATATGTATTGTTATTATTAAATTAAATTATGTCTCAAGTCTTTGAAAATTTGTTAGTGTAATGAAATTAATATTTGAATTAATGAAATTAAATATGTTTATTTGAATTAATGAAATTGAATATGAATTTGATGAAATTAAATTTTAAATTAAATTGGGGTGTGTAGGATAATTGAGAAACCATAGAGAGTTAAAGGGTAAATAATATTGTTGAAGCCTTTATTGGTAATTCAGAAAAATTACACTATATGTTTAGTCTGTTAATCCACATGTTCTGATAGGGGTGATAATGATATTTTAAAAATTATAGGGGATGTCTCTGTAATTAGGCCAACCTCGAGGAATCATCAATATATATATATATATATATATATATATATATATATATATATATATATACCTTCAAGGTTTTTCAAATGTTTATTATTACCTTCTTAATTAACAAAATTAAAATTTTGAGTATTAAAATACAACTAATGATAAATCTTAGAAACTGTTGGTGTGATTTATCATAAAATTTTACAGAGCCCTCAATTTCACCTTTAAGGTTTTTCACATATTTATCATCACCCTTTTAGTTCTATAATTTTTCAATAATGTCCCAATTTTATCACTAATGCTTTTCGTAATGTCCCTATAATATAATAACAAATTTTTCTTCTTTTTTTGGGATTAAAAACAAGCATTTTCTATATATACTATTACACTTTTTAGGATATCCTATTCCGCCATCGTCTCTCCATAAACTCTAAATTCCACCACCAGATGAATTCTTCACCTCCATTTGTTTGATTTCTCTCTCTCCTCTCCGAAAAGTTTCAGCATTGTAAAGCAATGGAGTCGTTGATCGAACTCTGCGATCTGATCGCACAAAATCTTTTGCAGTTTGCTGATAAATTGGCTTGGATTTGTGGCCGATGTCCAACGATTGAATCTGTACTCGCCACCGCTAGATTTCTTTCTAAATGCCCCAATTTCGACTACATGAGGCCCTAACCGGCAGTCCTAGGTTTTTTTAGGTCGTTTCCGTATTCTTTCGCCCAATCTTTTTGGCCACAGTCGTTTGGAAGCGATTTGAGTTATGTAAATAAAGCCAGTGAGTTGTCCTCGGATTTTGGCATGGCCGTTGCGGAGTATACGGGAGAGATTGTGATGTCGGCGATCAACAATGTCAGTGGAGATTTCGGTTCCTAGTTCACCGAAGCAGCTAGTTTCGATAACACCTGAAGCGTCATCGTCTCAGAGTTCGCCGCTCAGTGCAATCCATTATCTATCAAATGAGAGAAACAGTCCAGGAAACGAGGTCAGCAATGCCTCTGGTTCCTCGAGCGGTGAGGCTTCAAGGGTTACAGATGAGGCGACCAGTGTATTGTCGTCGAAAGGATTGGTGATGAATGGGGGCAGCCTTGCGTGTAAGAGCAATGTGGATATATTTGGTGCTGGTGTTGGGTTCAATGATGGAGGAGGAGGTTCCGCGACGTACAAGCGAGTGGTAGCCTCTTTTGAGGAAGAGCCCGTGGAGAGCCTTCAACAACAGGAGATTGCTTTCAAGCTGATTGGGACACATATTGGATAAAGTCCAGATTGATCTTAAGCTTTTGGAACGAGTATGGGCCATCGCAAAGGAGCAACTCCAATCAATGTTGGCTTTCCTAAAGGTAAAATTCATGGGTATCCACCCTTTTGGTTTCGAATTTTATTGATGGCTTGATGAAAAAACTATATAGATGAATGAAAAAGCGGGTTAAAATGTTTGGTTTTGTTGGCAGATAAGGAAGCGTGACTGGACGGAACAGGGGCAGTTACTGAAAGTTAGCATCAATAAAAAGCTGTCGGTTTATCAAGCTGCAACCAGGTTACAAATCAATAGTCTTTCATCTGTTGATTTGGATGGGAAGTCATCGAAGAGGTTGTTGCATGTAACTTTGGCATTGTTGATAGAAGCTGCTGAAGCATGTTTATTCTCTGTCTGGCGAAAGTTGAGAATTTGTGATGAGCTCTTCGGCTCATTGCTTGTTGGGATTTCCCAAATTGCTCTCACTCGTTGTGGTCAGCTGCTGCGTGTCTTGCTCATTCGCTTCAAACCCCTTTTGTTAAGTACATGTGCTCAGGTACATTATCTGTTTGCTTAGGGCTATCTCCTGCAGCTGGGGCGTATCTTGGTAACATGATTCTGCAATATGTTGCACTTTTTGGGTAAACTTTCATTGTAATATATATATTTTTTCAAACAGGCAGAGACTTGGGGCAGATTTTCTAGGATCTCTATTTCTTGTTGTGGCTGAAATATGTTCAGATTTTGATCCTACTATAGATGTGGAACCTGCACTTTTGAAGTTATTTCGCAATTTGTGGTTCTATGTCGCTCTCTTTGGATTAGCACCTCCAATACGAAAAACTCTATCTCCGATAAAGTCGGTTTCCCATAATCTGAATAGTGTGGGGAGCATAGGTGCAATTTCTCTTCAAGCAGTAGGTGGGCCATACATGTGGAATACTCAGTGGTCTTCTGCTGTTCAGCGTATTTCTCAAGGGACCCCACCTTTTGTAAGTTGATCAATAAAAAATCTTCCCTGATTCTGTTCTCCGTTTGACTTAATCATTGATATCTCTTTATATTTTGCTCCGAGATTTAGCTAAATTCTGTTTACTCTTTTTATGGATGTCTTATTCATATGTAGGAATTCGACCAATTTAGTGCTACTTCTGGAGATGTGAATCAAATTTGACTTTTACATCGCAGCGATGCATATATATTGCATGTATCTGTGTCATTAATTTTATCAGTTGTTTTTTTCATGTGCAAGTATTGTGACTAAATTGTAGTTTTGGAGATAAACCCCAGCTTACAAGCACCTATTCCAAAATTGATTAAGCATACTTTCCTCATCTATTTTGCTCAGTTTGCCTAGAGCTTTTTTATCCTATTCACCAAATACTTATTCTGAATACTTGATGTTCTAATATCTGCTTCATATTTTATTGGGTCATTTATTTATTTATCAATATGGTGGCTCGAAATGGGAAATTTGTAATGACTAAGCATGTATAGTAATTTATCCTTGCAATTATGCTCGAAACAGTTTAATAAGATCTTTTCAACCAAAAATATATCTCTATTCAATTGATTTTCGTGTAAGTATATGTTAAAGTATGAGGATGACCAATCTTTCCTTTTCTACTAGTCATTAGGCATAAAACTATTCTGCTGCCAATTACTTCTTTACAGTATTTTATGTCTTACATTTTTGTGCCATAACTCAATGTGACAATTACTTGAATTTTTGTGTCAATTAATCGCTTACAGCATTTTATTTCTTAAATTTTTGTGCTATGACTCAATGTGTAATATTGCTTATTGAGTGCATTACCTTAAAGATGGTGGAGGAAAGACTTAACCTATTGAAATTTGGGAGGCTCATAAAGCAGCAATCCAAGCGGTTGCTTGTGAAAGGTATAGATTTTTTTTGGGTATTGTTTGGTATTGATTTTGTGGTATGATTTTCTTTTCTTCTCTTCTCGTGAAGTTCTTAATTATGATCCCCGATCTCCATCCTTTGTTTAAGATTTCTTGCAATTATCGAACTATAAAGACACTGATGTTGAAACTTGAAGATCCTACACCATGTTACTTTGGATAAGAATGAAAAATGGCAGTTTTTGTTTATGGTAATCCAGGTTTAAGTGACACAACTCTACACATACTTTTGAAGAGCATATAGGTCGGCTTCTTGCATGTCTACATGACTATTCCTTTTGAATATCTTTGAGTAGATGTTCTAGTTTTCATTTTTAAATATTAATAATGTGTTTTCTTAACAATTGTGGTGGTTGTTTGAAAGTTTTCACTGGTAGTAATTATCATATTCTAGATGATCTTTAAATTTGCAAGTTATGAAAAAATGACACATTAATTTTCAGACCCTAATTGACTTGGATGCAGAAATAGACACACCTCCATAAAGCATATATAAGGGGTAGAGATAGTTGAGGGGCATCGAGGGTCTGGCTCATGGTTCGAAGTCGCAGTATCGGCCATCGACTCAGAGGGTGCTGAAACACATTGGTCGCGGTGTCGCGGCGCGGTATCGGCCGATACGCTCAAAACGCAATATAGAAGTTCCAAAAAAATTTGAAAAAATTATAGAAAATTCTAAAAATATAAATATCATCATTCATGCATCATATGTCTACAATACATCCAAAAACACATTAAACATAATTAAAATGAAACATAAAATCGCTACCGAAAATAATTATCATTATCAATGTTCAACATAGGCATTTAGGAACATATTGAGCCATAATCATTGCCACATTGAAAGACGATGAGGCTCAAAATCGTCGTTATTGTCTCTAGGATAATACAAATTAGGATACTGTCCACCATAAGGATAAGATTACAAGTGTGAATACGGGTCTGATTGGGTTGGTTGAATTGATTGGCTAGATGACCCATAATTAGAGTAGTGTGATTGTGGAGGTTGTACTGGCTGGTTCTCATGCTGATAGTACCCAAAACCACGATATTCACAGTCACTATTAGCAGAAGATTGATCATATCCATAAAAGTTGATACTAGCTGATGTCGTGTTAGAAGATCTATCATGATGTCTCCTTGGAACACGATCATAGTAGCCACCAGTATTAGTACTAGTAACTTAAATATAAAAATAATTTAATTGTAACATTTGCATCTGTGGAGGAATCAAACCCAATTGCATCTCTAGCGTAATTTAAATGTAATTGTAATTAAAATAATATAAAATAGGCTGTTGGAGGGAATCGAACCAGTGACATGCAAGATGATAATTTGCATCTCTATCCAATTGACCTACTAATTTTATGTTAACTTTCAAGATAAAAATAAATATTTAAACAATACTCGGTCAAAAAAAAAAAGACAGCTTTTAAAGAGTTTTTTTTTGCATACTTACCTCTTCAAACGAAGACTTCGTCTTCTCAGTCACGACGAGAGAGAGAGAGAGAGAGACGACCACGGTCCCTCACCGACAGAGAAAAGATCGTCACAAGTTCACAACAAGAAGAACAACGAACCGAAGAAGATCGTCACAAGTCCACAACAAAGAACCGAAGTATCCTGATTTCACACAAAAACAGATGAAGAAGATATAGACCTACAGGTATATTAAATCCTTAGTATTCTTCGTTTTTATAGTTGAAAAAGTGGGGTTTAAACAGTCAGGGTTCATGTGATTTCTGCAATTTCACATGGGTTTCGAGTCTCGATTGGTAGTGGGTCTGCTTTATTTCCCATCTCCCCTTTTTTTTTTGGGATTTTTGTTCAATTTTCAGAAATGATTGATTGTTTTGAAGCTTTTACAATGGTGGGTGTTGAATTTTTGTTCTTTATCTCAAATTTGGGGGAATTTTTTCACTGACTTGTTCGACTCGGAAAGATTCCGATATGAATCGCCCGAGTTGAACCGAGCTTTCACTGAGTCCTTTGATTTCGGACGAGACGCACGAGATATCGGCAATATTAGTTCATTTCGTGATTTCTACGATTCGCGTACCGTTATCGTATCGATAGTGGCCGAGTCGGATACGACTCGGCCGAGTCATATCGGACTCGGCCGATACCTTGAACCATGGTCTGGCTAGCCTTGTGCCCCCAAGCCTTGACACTGTTGGGCAAAATATAAGTGTGTCTATGTTTCTTTGGTGTATTAGTGTATGAGTGTGTTTCTTTGGTGTATCAGTGTGTGTGAACAGAGTGTATGAATGTGATTCTTTGATGTATTAGTGTGTGTGAACAGAGCGTATGTTTTTGGGTTTTTTTTTTTTTTTGTTTGTATATTAGTGTGTATGTGTTTATATTTCTATAATAGTATGTTTTATTTTGTTTATTTGTTTGGTGCAGGAGTATGTGTGTGTTTTTTTGGTATATTAGTGTGTATTAACACGGTATGTTGGTGTACATGTATATGTTGATTAGATGGGAGGTGTGTGTGTTTTGGTGTATTAATGTGTGTTTTTTGGTGTATTAGTGTGTATATTTGTGTTCGTGTAATAGTGTGTATTATTGTATATTAATGTTCGTGTTTTTGGTGGATTAGCTTGTGTTAACATTACATGTGATGGAATGTATGCATTTTTGTGAATGTGTTTAGGTACTTCAATGTGTGTGTATTTTTTGGTGTATTAGTGTGTGTATGTTTTGAATGGTGTATTAGTGGTGTGTGTGATTTGAGATGATGTATTAGTGTATGTGTGTATGTTGTGTTTGTGTAATAGTGTGTTTGTGTGTTTTGGTATGTTTGTGTCTATGTTTTTTGATGCATTATGTGTATTTTATTGTGTAGTAGTGTTTGTTAACACATCGTGTGTGGGTGTGTATGTATTAGTGTGTTTATGTGTGTTTGTTTCAGTGATGGTGTGTGCATATACGTGTATTTGTGTAATAGTGTGTGTATGTGTGTGCACTTTTTTTGTTGTATTAGTGTGTATATGTTTTTTAATTCAAGGGGGCGGTGCGTTTTCGTTAGTGTATGTGTATTCTTTTAATAAATGTGTTTTTGTGTGCGTTTTTATGTGTACAATGTGTATTTATTTTTATCAATTTTTCTTTTGGTGTGTAGGTTTTTATGTTTATTGCGTGTGGTTGTTGGCGCGTATGTTTTTATGATAGTATGTCTGTATATTTCTTATCTCGAGTGTTTTTTGTGTTTTGATGTGTATAATGTGTTTTTGTGTGTGTGGTTATTACTCGGTTTTTTTTATGTTGTCGAAGTGTTTGTGTCACCTCCTTATATGTCTGTGCTTGTATTTTTTTTACGTGTATCTTTGTTACTATGTGACTATTTTAAAGTTTTTGACTCTTTGTTTCCGAGTTTCCGGATTGACCCCCTTTTTTATGACCCTATTGTAACAATTTTTGAGTTTCGCCTTGAAGTCCACACATGGGCTTATCAAGCCTTTTACTTCTAGAAGTGGATGCCTTGGTACCTTTGTTTAAGAATTCTTAAATGCAATTGGTTGATTTTCGAAAGCAGGTATGTTTTTACCATGTGGGTTCATTTAGATCATCCGTTAGGCTGTTTCGTCAAAAAGTGAGTTTCTTATGTTTGGTCAAAGATTTGATGGAAAACTCACCGATCTCAAGAAAAGAGGTAGTCACTTAAGACAAAGTACCGCAAAACGCTAACCGAGTTTAGTAAGAAGCGTTTGTGTGTAGATTCTCAATACATCCGTAAATATGTAAGCACTTACTTACAAATTAGGTAACCCATGGTTCAAGGTATCGGCCGAGTCCGATACGACTCGGCCACTGTCGATACGATAACGGTACGCGAATTGAACTCGGCCACTGTTGATACGAAATGAACTAATATCGCCGATATCTCGTGCGTCTCGTCTGAAATCAAAGAACACGGTGAAAGCTCGGTTCAACTCGGGCGATTCATATTGGAATCTTTTCGAGTCAAACAAGTCAGTGAAAAAATCTCCCCAAATCTGAGATAAAGAACAAAAATTCAACACCCACCACTGTAAAAGATTCAAAACAGTCAATTATTTCTGAAAATTGAACAAAAATCCAAAAAAAAAAGGGGGATGAGAAATAAAGCAGACCCACTACCAGTCTAGACTCGAAACCTATGTGAAATTGTAGAAATCACATGAATCCTGATTATTTAAACCCCACTTTTTCAACTATAAAAACGAAGAATACTAAGGATTCGATATACATGTAGGTCTGCATCTTCTTCATCTGTTTTTGTGTGAAATCAGGATACTTCGATTCTTTGTTGTGGACTTGTGACGATCTTCTTCGGTTCGTTGTTCTTCTTTGTTGTGGACTTGTGATGATCTTTTCTCTGTCGGTGAGGGACCGTGGTCGTCTCTCTCTGCACCCATCTCTCTCTCTCTCTCGTCGTGACTGAGAAGACGAGAAGTCTTCGTCTGAAGAGGTAAGTATGCAAAAAAAAACTCTTTAAAAGCTGCGTCTTTTTTTTTTTTTTTGGCCGAGTGTTGTTTAAATATTTATTTTTGTCTTGAAAGTAACATAAAATTAGTAGGTCAATTGGATAGAGATGCAAATTATCATCTTGCATATCACTGGTTCGATTCCCACCAACAGCCTGTTTTACATTATTTTAGTTACAATTACATTTAAATTACTCCAGAGATGCAATTGGGTTCGATTCCTCCACAGATGCAAATGTTACAATTAAATTATTTTTATATTTAAATTACTAGTACTACTACTGGTGGCTACTATGATCGTGTTCCAAGGAGACATCATGATGGATCTTCTAACATAACATCGGATAGTGTCAACTTTTATAGATATGATCAGTCTTCTGCTAGTAGTGGCTGTGAATATCGTGGTTTTGGGTACTATCAGCATGAGAACCAGCCAGTACAACCTCCACAATCACACTACTCTGATTATGGGTCATCTAGCCAATCAATTCAACCAACCCAATCAGACCCGTATTCACACTTGTACTCTTATCCTTATGGTGGACAGTATCCTAATTTGTATTATCCTAGAGACAATAACGACGATTTTGAGCCTCATCGTCGTTCAATGTGGCAATGATTATGGCTCAATATGTTCCTAAATGCCTATGTTGAACATTGATAATGATAATTATTTTCGGTAGCGATTTTATGTTTCATTTTAATTATGTTTAATGTGTTTTTGGATGTATTGTAGACATATGATGCATGAATGATGATGTTTATATTTTTAGAATTTTCTATAATTTTTTCAAATTTTTTTGGAGCTTCTATCTTGCTTTTTGAGCGTATCGGCTGATACCGCGCCGCGACACCGCGATCGATGTGTATTAGCACCCTCCGAGTCGATGGCTGATACCACGACTTCGAACCATGACCTAACCTTCAGGCGAGATTGTTACAGATGAACCTTATTTTGTAAAAAAAACCTTTTTTTTTCTTACTTCTCTTCTCTTTTGTGTTGGACTTCGAAGTTCTCAAGTATCTTCCTCAATGATCAACTTAAATCCTTTGCTTAAGATTTCTTATAGTTATCAAACTATGCTTTGGATAGGAATAACTGATATGGATTGTTGTTAATGGTAATACAAGTTCCCGTGACACAACTTTAGAGTTTTGGAAAGGAATGACATGTGTGCATACCTTTGCAGGGCATACGGGTTCGTTTTCTTGCGTGGTTTGGTCTTTCCTATAATTGGTCTATTGGTCATCATTTAAGGTATATGACTCTTTTGTTGCCAATTACTTCCTTACAATTTTTTGTTCCTTAAAATTTTTATGCCATTTAACTACTATGTCACGAGGTTAGATATTCTCTATTGATTGCAGTACATTAAGACGGTGGAGGGGAGACCAACTTGTTGAACTTTGGAAGGCTTACAATGTAGTAATCTATAAGTGAACATTATTTTGCTTGATTTGAGGTATGATTATGTAAGTTTTTTCCTTCTCCTTCTCTTCTCTTTTTTGCCTTGAACCTTGAAGTTCTTAAGTATCTTCGCTATGATATCTCAACGATCAAATTAAGTGTTTTGCTTAAGTTTTCTTACAATTATCAAACTATGCTTTGGATAGGAATGACTGATATGGACTGTTGTCAATGATAATGCAAGTTCTAGTGACACAACTTTAAGCTTGGGAAAGGGAGGACATGTGTGCATATTTTCGTAGGGCTTGCGGGTTCTTTTTCTTGCATGTCTACGTGACTATTTCTTTTGCATATATTTTAGTGCATATGATAGTTTCTATTTAAAACGCTAATGATTTATATTTTTCTTTAGTAATTGAGTTTTTTTTTTTTGGGGGGGAGAGGGGGCGCGATAGAAATATGATTTGGTCTTTCCTTTAATTAGTCTACTGGTCATCATTTAAGGTATATGACTCCTTTGTTGTCAATTTCTTCCTTATAATTTTTTGTTCGTTAAAATTTTCATACAATTTAACTGTTGTGTCACGAGATTAGATATTTTCTATTGATTGCAGTACATTAAGACGGTGGAGGAGAGACCAACCTGTCGAATTTGGGAGGCTTACAAGGCGGTAATTTAAGCAATTATGAAGTTACCATCAGACGAGCATTTTACAAGTGAATATTATTTTGCTTGATTTTAGGTATATTTGTGTAAGCTTTTTCCTTCTCTTTTTTGTATTGAACTTTGAAGTTCTTAAGTATCTTCCCTATGATCTCAACGATCAACTTGAATTCTTTGCTCAAGATTTATCACAGTTATCAAACTATGCTTTGGATATGAATGACTGATGTGGATTGTTGTCTGGTAATGTAAGTTCTAATGACAAAACTTTAGAGCTTTGGAAAGAGAAGACATTTGTGCATACATTCTTAGGGCATACAGGTTTGTTTTCTTGCATGTATACGTGACTATTTCTTTTGCATATATTTTAGTATATGATAGTTTATATTTAAAATGCTTATGATTTATATTTTTCATTAATAATTGTGTGTGTGTTGGGGGGGGGGGAACGGTTGATAGAAATATGGTTTGGTCTTTCCTATAACCAGTAGGTCATCATTTAAAGGTATATGACTCTTCTGTTGCCAATTACTTCCTTATAATTTTTTGTTCCTTAAAATTTTCAGGTCATTTAACTGCTGTGTCACGAGGTTAGATATTTCCTATTGATTGCAGTATATTAAGACGATGGATGAGAGACCAACGTGTAGAACTTTGAGAGGTTTATAAGGCAGTAATCTACTAGCTATGAAGTTACCTTAAGACGAGCTTTTTATAAGTGAATATTATTTTGCTTGATTTGAGGTATGTTTGTGTAAGTTTTTTCCTTTTCTTTTTTGTCTTGAAATTTAGGAGGCTCATAAAACTGCAATCCAAGCGGTTGCTTGTGGAAGGTGTAGATTTTTCTTTGGGTATTGTACGGTATTGATTTTGTGGTTTGATTTTGTCAGCCTTTTTTTTTTCTCTTCTCGTGAAGTTCTTAATTATCATCCCTGATATGTACCCAAAAAAAAAAAAATTTATCATCCCTGATTTACATCCTTAGCTTAAGATTTCTTGCAGTTATCGAACTATAAAGACACTGATGTTTAAACTTGAAGGTCCTAAACCATGTTACTTTGGATACGAATGAACAATGACCGTTTTTGTTTATGGTAATCCAGGTTCAAGTGACACAACTCTACACATACTTTTGAAGAGCACACATGTCAGTTTCTTGCATGTCTACATGACTATTTCTTTTGAATATCTTTGAGTAGATGTTATAGTTTTCATTTTTACATATTAATAATGTGTTTTCTTAATAATTGTGGTGGTGGTTTGAAAATTTTCACTGGTAGTAAAAAACTTGAGTTAATTATCGTATTCTAGATGATCTTTAAATTTACTAGTTATAAAAAAAGGGCGCACACACTAGTTTTCAAACTCCAATTGACTTGGGCACAGAAATTGACGTGTCTTGGTGGCATCTTGCACCACGACACCCCATGAATTCAAAGTAAGGTGATGTAGCTAAGGTGTTTGACAAAAGTCTTGGCGCTATGTCCCAGGCTCTCATTGTTTTGTTTCATCGGTTCAGAAGATGCCCGCTCAAGTCACTTTAGAGAACCTCCATAAAGCAGATATAGGGGGTGGTGATAGTTGAGGGGCACCAATGGTCTAGCTAGCCTTGTTCCCCCAAGCCTTGGCACCGTTGGGCAAAACATAAGTGTGTATATGTTTCTTCTGTGTATTAGTGTATGGGTATGTTTCTTTGGTGTATTTTTGTGTGTGAACAGAACTTATGTTTTGGGGTGTTTCTTTTTGGTATATTAGTGTGTATATATTAGTTTTTGTTTCTATAATAGTGTGTTTTATTGTGTTTAGTTGTTTGGTGCAGGAGTATGTGTGTGTTTTTTGGTATATTAGTGTGTATTAACACGGTGTATGGATGTGTATGTATATGTTGATTAGTTGGGATGTGTGTATGTTTTGGTGTATTAATGTGTGTTTTTTTGTGTGTGTGCATTTGTGTCCATATAATAGCGTGTGTTATTGTATATTAGTGTCCGTGTTTTTGGCGGCTTAGCTTGTGTTAGTATTACATGTGATGGAATGTATACATTTGTTGTGAATATGTGTGTGTTTAAGTGTATTAATATGTGTGTATTAATGTGTGTATATTTTGGATGGAATATTAGTGGCCGTGCGTGATTTAGGATGGGGTGTGTGTTGTGCAATAGTATGTTTGTGTGTTTTGGTATGTTGGTGTCTGTATTGTTAACATAGCGTGTGTGGGTGTGTATGTATTAGTGTGTGTATGTGTGTTTGTTTTAGTGATGGTGTGTGCATCCATGTGTTTGTATGTGTGTGCATGCTTTTGGTGTGTTAGTGTGCATAGTTTTTGGTGTATTAGTGTGTTTGACAATGTATATGTTTGTTTATGTTTTAGTGTATTAGTTTGTCTGTTTTTACGTGTTCTAGTTTGCATGTTTTTGTGTAATACTGTTATATATGTGTTTTTGTGTAAGAGTAGTTGTAATAGGAAAGACCAACTTACTTTAACTACTCTGTTGCCTATTACTTATTTTATTTCTTATTTTTTTGTGCTATGACTCGATGTATAATATTGTCTATTGAGTGTAGTATCTTAAAACGGTGGAGGAAAGATCAACCTATTGAAATTTGGGAGGCTCATAAAGCAGTAATCTATGCAATTATAGATTTATTTTTAGACGAGCTTGGGACAGGTATAGATTTTTGCTTGAGTATTATATTTTATTGATTTTGAGGTATGATACTATGAATGTTCTCTTATCTTCACTTCTCTTTACCTTCCTCTGAAGATGAATAAAATCGATGATTTTGAATTTAAAAGCCACCAAAAAACCCATGAAAAATTTGTTAAGAGTAATGCATAAATAATGTGTGGTCTACCAACCTCTCAAACCCACAGTTTTATAGAGAAGACCAATCTCAAGGTGTTAAATCTTTTGCAATTTCATGGCAGAAAATCATATGTTAAGCCTTCAAAGATAAAAAAAAAAAAATAGTGATTAAATTGCTTTAATGTACCTCTGGATACATTGAATGATCTCTTGCAGTGCAGAATGACGCTTTCAATTCAATCCTATTGCTGTAACAACGAATTGTCACGTCCTTTTGATGAAATTGGCCCCGATGGAGCAGCTGCTACCGTTGATGAAGACGATCGGCTCTTTCCTAAATGCTTACGCACCACCCGAACTGAAGCCCTGCTGGCAAGTTCTCCAATGTGCTTTTCGGTGGAGGTCCTAGGATGTATATCCAATTTTTTTTGGTATGTGGATGTACATCTTTATACTTTATTTTCCTATCTTGAATTTTTATCTTCCAACTTATTGTGTTATTATTAATTATTAGTTGTGCAAAATTAACAAAGGTAAAGCTGCTTTGGACCCATATCACACATCCTTGCGAGAGTAAATTTCGAATACTTGCGAATTTAGATCCATGTTCAAGCACTTTATTTTCAAATCGTATGCTTTAGTTCAGCTCAATTCAATCAAGCTCGTATATCCTAACAATGCATGCACAGTAACACTTAGAGTTAGATTTTTGAGTAAACTACACATGACCCTCAAAATTACAACCCTTATGTCAATTAAGTCTTTTTAACTTTTTTTTATGGCAATTGAGTTATTCAACCTCTAATTGTGTCAATTAAGTCCTTCTGTCTGCCTCCGTTAGATTTTTTAACGGAAAGTGGCAAAGTGTGTCACTCACGTGACACAAATGGTTGGAGTAAACTATATATATGTAGCCCTCAAACTATGATCCTTGTGTTAATTAACCCCCTAAACTTCTGTTTTTTTTGTGTCAATAAGTTTTTTATTTTTTTGTGTTATATAGTTGCATGAGTGACATACTCTAACGGAGGCAGACAAAAGAGTTTAATTGATACAATTAGAGAGTTCAGAGATTTAATTAACAAAAAAAAAATTAGGGACTTAATTGACATAAAAATTATAGTTTGAAGACTATATGAGTAGTTTACTCTAGATTTTTTATACCTTATGCTAAGTATAGTATTTATACGAGCAATATACTCAGATTTGAATATTAAATAATCTTAAAAAATTTATCCGAACTTAGAGCAAACCAAAGTCCAAACCAGTTGGGTGCAACATCTCTGCTTTCACTTGTAAAATTCATGCACCCCTCAAAATTAGTAAGGCATGGTTACCCCCCCCCCCCCCCCCCCCCCCCCCCCCCCCCGGGGAGGGGGCCGCTCTTGACGACGCAAAACAATCTTTCGATCCTCTCCCACATGGATCCTGGATTTTATGGCACTGTTGTGGCCATCTCTGCCTGAGACAAGCCAATGGCTTCTGCAGTACAATAATGGTGGCTCACTTCTTAATATCCCAACAGTTTAGGTTCCATACCTCTACTGTAATTTCATTGTTCTATCATTGTTGCAAGTTTGGTCAAACTATAATACCGAAAAATTGTTTCTCGATACCGTATTTCCTATTTTCTACTAATGAGAGTATGACCCATTTAAAGTATTCTATGTTTTATTATTTTCAAGATCAATACCACAAAATCTAAGCCTAACATCCAGTTTTTGGTAGTCTTACCCCTCAGTTTCTTTCCATGTCAGAAAAAAGGGCACCTTTCAGTCAATGATGAAAAATCCAACTTCTTTCTAATAGAAAGACCTCAAACAAAAAAAAATGAAAGCTTGTAAGATCTTCGTTCAGTGGATCTACAGTGATTCTACTTGAGAGAAGGCACTGATATTCTGTCAGAGTCTGAACTAAGCAAAAAACCATGGCATATATATGTATATAGATTCTGAAAACAGCTAGTCAATCATAACCTTGGAGAAAGAGTTTATGGGTGTCCATAATGCTTTCTTGATTCTTGATAATATGCATTTGTCCTCCTAGCTAGTGCATGCATTTGTCCATTCTTCTTCCAAGTTATATTATATATATATATATTTTTTCCTTTCTTGTAGAGGGAATTGACATGTCGGGTTTTCAAATGGTTCATTGAACCATCACACACTTTTCTCCTGTCTATGGGCATGGGATGGGAAACCATTCTTCTTCGCTTGTGGAGAGGCTTTGGATGGGGGATTTATGTCAATTTTTACACTAACACTTTCCCTTGATTGACTCCATGTGTTCCAAACATTCTTTTTCTAACTTCAAAAAAAGGAAAAATATGATGTTTTGTTCACGTATTTGGTTCTCTTGGGGAACTTCCACCGGCACAACTCTTTTTGTACAACAGAGATGTTATTTCTCAAAACAACGTCATTTTGGAAACAACATCTCCTACTATAAAACAGAGGAGCTAGACCTGAACTCCCATCTTTCAAATTCCTCATTCTGGCCTCTTGATTGTTGTGTTCAATTGTTGGAAGGTGTAAAGGATGGCTATTTGGCTAATTATTGCAAGGATGGCCATGGAAAACCCAATTAAATACGATACATTAGGGAAATTTTTATGACATAAAATGCTCAAGAAGGAAGTTAGTTATTCGATAACCCATTGATACTTACACCCTCTAGAATAGGATAATGTTATTTTTTGAACCATTTAAACTAAAATTTACTCACTATGTGTAACATTATTTAGTTTTTTTTATGATTTTTTTAATCATTGTGCACAACAAACTGGACCAAATCAAAAAATTAAAAGTCTACTTCCAATTTTTTTGTCACTTCTACCAAACATATCATTAAAGAAAGAGAAGTCAAATTAAAATTATGTCATTGCAACATAATCTAACACCGCCCTTGTAAAATATCTCGAACAAATTCATATCTAGAGTATTATTTTTCCACATTTATTCTATATGATTGACACAGTACCGAGTTATTAATATTGAGGACGCCTCTAACTAACAATACACGTTACTCTAATTAACAATATACGTAATTTTTTTAAAGAAAGAAAAGTCAAATGAGACTAACACAGTGAACACACACAGAGGGGCCCAATAAATGGATAAATAAAACCATAGGTATTAAATGGAATCAGAGGGGTAAAAATGTCTTCAGAATTTGGAGACAAATTAAACTTCAATGAATAGATCAAGTGGTAATAGAGACGAACTGTAAATTCAAAAGTCCTGAGTTCGAAAATATCCTAATTTCGACGTGAATAACATGTCTTTGACCAAATCAGAGAAAATAAGAAATTAATCGAAATACGTTTAAACTGATTCATACCCTTACCGTTCAACTAAAAAACAATTTGGAGACAAATTTGTCTACACAAAATGGGTTGACCTTAGAGTGACATGTTGATAATATCAGCTGATCTTACTTATATAGGTTTGAATTGCCTAGAGAGATCATTATGTTCATAATTAGATATCAAGGGATAATTGGGTAATTAATATTGTTTCTCTTTTCCAGATAGAACAAAACAAGTTGGTTATTTGGTAAACAAAAAAGGAGGAGGGAGGGTTTGGTAGTAAACAATTTTTAATCATAATATACAATGAATCATAGTCTTGGTTGTGCTCTAAGTGAACATTGGCTTATAACGTGCTTGGTCAATCTCATGCACGTTATATACCTACTACTTATATGAGAAAATATTAAATATAATAGCGGTAACAACAATTGAAACGTAGTGTCACCGATATATTTACTCTACTTATACACCTCAAAAATCAAAGACTATTGTTCTTATTTCCAACTTCGTTATTAAAAAATATTCTCTAACAACTTCTTTATTTTGTCTTCCCATAACAAATATGCTAAAATGTGGAAATCCTTAAACTGCAACACGAGTTTTCATGCGACCGAATTTTGAAGGTTTTTTTTTTTTTTTTTGCTATTGAAAAAAAATGGTAGGTGCAAAAGACAGCATTCAGAGACCATCTCGATAAGTTTTCATAGTGAGATCATGAGACAACTGACCGCGCCCGTTACACCTCTAAAAAACAAACATAAACTAACATAGCGATTCTTAATGTGAGAAATTCGATCGATATCTCACTGAATCACCCAATTCAGTGGTTGAATTGGGATGGTTGTGGCAGCCGTTTAAGATGTTTATGGAGTAGTATCCAACAATTCAACTTACATACGGTATTTTTACGATCAATCGTTATATGTGAATTAAATTAAGATTAATGATTATAAATTATTTTTAATATAATATTAATTAACCACTTTTTCCGGTATAATAACTCTATTTATCGAGTATTTGATTTTAATTCCAAATACGAATGGAGAAAATCAAGCCAAACAATCAAAATGACAAAACTTCACAACCAGAATAGAGGGGAGGGAAGGTGAAGGCCGAAGGGTCAGTGTAGGCAGGAGAAAAATATTCAATCTCTGTAGCAGCGCATTTTAAGCCTCCAAGCCTGTTGTCACAAGGAGACAAATTGAATCTCTCATGTATTATCAAATTCTCAGCATCAACATCAATGAATTCGCCATTTTCGAGATGAAGTAGACCATACCAAACATACAAAAGTCCAAAACATGGGTCCATCTCTCTCTCCTTCACTCCCCTTTTCTCTCTCCTCTGTGGAAACAAAAGAAAAGATGACGGAATGAAGTTTTTCACTGTTCAGACGCTTGTCCCCACTTTACCCAGTTCGCTGACCACTAAAGACACCATTTCACCCAGCCTTTTTCAAACTCAAAGATACCATGTCCCACCCACCACATACAAATCCAAATCAGAACACACCAAACAATGGGATATAATGAAATAAGGATTGGATTTAAACAAGCCTTATTTGTAATTTTTTTTTTTATAGCCGTGCATCTTGACTTATTTTTTTTTTTTCAATCCAATTAAAAATAATTCATTCACGATCGAATTAGAATATTCATGAAAAATGAATAAATTAATTATAATTTAATCCTAAAAAATTATCAAAATTCGAACTCAAAAAGTCACGAGTTTTTAACTCATTCTGGTTGCCAACTAAACAAGGGATTTTATTTGCAATCTTTAAGATGCATAGCAAATGCCATATTAATCACCAAGCAAAGGCACCATCAAGAAATCACAGTGATTATGATTATACATGTACATACAAAGTCCTGAATCTTCTTTCATTTTCACAGAAAAAGATCAGCTTTACAGACATGGAGCAAGTTTTCAGCTACCACTCACCAGTCATTATCTCTCATATTTGACCCTACCTCTAGTACCCTACCCTACCCTACACTCTCTCTCTCTCTCTCTCCCTGGATTTTTTTTTTTTTTTGTTCCTGAATATTTTACAAAGAACGAAGCTAGAGTGATAATTGATAACTCATTTCTTAGTCATTGCCATGGTTGAATCGCTCATATCAAAGAAAGACCGAAAAGATCACAACATAGTGCTTTTTCAACTTTGAGCACTTTTCCGGCTTTCTATGGTACTCTCAAATGCAACCCAAGTCTTCTCTTTCCCTTCCCCTGAAGATGAATTTTTTGACAAACCCCCACATTTCTCATGCGATGGATCGCTGACTGAACGCGATAAAATCGACGATTCTGAATCTAAAAACCACCAAAAGAAATATAAAATTTGTTAAGAGTAATGCAGAAATGATGTGGGTGGTCCTAGCAACCTCTCAAACTCATAGTTTTATAGAGAAGAAATCACATGTTTAAGCCTTCAAATATCAAAAAATATAGTGATTCAATTGTTTAAATGTACCTCTGGAGGCATTGAATGATCTCTTGCAGTGCAGAATGGCGCTTTGGATTCCATCCTGTTGCTGCAACAACGAATCGTCACGTCGTTTCGACGAAATCGGTCCCGTTGGAGCAGCTGCTACCGCCGATGAAGACGATCGGCTCTTTCCTAAATGCTTACGCACCACCCGAAGCCCTGCCGGCAAGTTCCCCTGCTTCTGATTCTTCACAATACTCGTCGGATCCGCCACTTCGGTAACTTCCGAGTCGCATTTCGGCGCCGGAGGGGATTTCTCCGCTGCCGTGGCTTTTGTCACTCCGGATAAGCTTAATTGCCCCGAGAATCTCAGTTTGTCACCGTATCGCTTCGAAACGCGAACGTAAAGAGGTTTAACCATTTTTAAGTACTTTTGCACTACATCTTTCGAAAATCGCTTGTCATCTGAAGCTGTTTCCTCCAAGTTCTGCTTCTGCGCTTTGTTATTAGCACCTTTCGAGCTACTATCTCTGGTAAACAGAGACATAATCGGAACTTCTTCCACCTTAAACTTCACCGTGAAGAGCTTGCTGTTCGTTTGGTTTTGCTTTTCTTGCTGATTTTCCAATTTTTGACTCTCTTGTGGTTTAGAACTCTCTGAAACAGATCCATTACCTTGTGTTTTTTCAGGTGGTGCATTCGGTTTCGATTTCTTCAACTTCAACATTAGCAAAGAAACTCGTAATTTCGTAGCCGATCTTAACAAGGACGCAGGAAATTGCGACTTCGAGTTAGATTCTGAGCCGTTCAAAGGCTCGACTGGAACGAGGCGTCCTCGTCCCTTGAAGAAGAGATCATCGGAAGGAGACAACGAGACATTCGGATCCGTACGGTTAGCGCTCGAACCAGATGACAATGTGAACTTAAACTCTTCCTCATTTTCACCGTCGGATGCTTCAGAGTCAATATCTTCCTCGTCTTTGTCTTCATTATCGTCATCATCTTCTTCGCAATTAATGCCATCAATTTCCTCACTTTTCATTCTTTTGTCTTCATCGTCATCCTCCTCCTCCTCCTCCTCGTCTGGTACGGCGAATTCCAAGTCAAAAAATGGTCCATCGTCGTCGGTGTCAGTCTCTGATGTTTGAGGACTGACGGCCGTGACTATGGTTGTTGTAGCGCAGGCGGTGGTGGTGCGCGCATTAGTGGAGGCGTCAGTGGCGAAAACAGTACCACCTCCGCCACCATTACCACCACCGCCTCGCCAGTATTTGAGTAAGCTGAAAGCCTCCATGGTTGGGAGAGCCAGTATACAAGCTGTGGTTTCTTCAGATTTCAGAAAAGAAAGGGGTTAAAAGGAGAGAGAGAGAGAGAGAGAGAGAGAGGGGGGGGGGGGGGGGGATGGGGTTTAATGGAGGGTGAGACAGTACAAAACGGACAAGGTGATAGGTAGGGAAAGCAGAAGGGTAAACCTTTTTTACCAGCAAAGGAGAGAGAGAGAGAGAGAGAGAGAGAGCAGCGCGCTGAGCCTTTAATACGTGTCTGCGTGAGAATTCGTGCTTACAGAATAGTCATGTGACTACCAGAGCTGCACCTGCACCTGCTTATTCATTTATGAGCAATGCTATTGGGATCTAATTTACTGACCTAATTTACTGACCTAATTCACTATGACCTTTGGATTGACTGTGGGCTCCATCAAACATTGAAACTTGGTGTTAATCCAATGGTTCCAATGAAGCCACGTCATTAGGTCAGCAAATTATGTCAGATTTTTAGGTCCAAATAGCATTTTCCTTCATTTATTGGAGTTTCTTCGCCAATTATCGTTCTCTTAATACATAATTTTATCTGTATTATTGGTTATTAAGAGCAATGTTATATATCTGAAATTTATATCTCAAATGTGCATTTCAAATTAATAAAGATGGTTGGATCAGTAGGTTCCAATTAAAAAAATTAATAGGACTCACTCATCCAATGGTTCTCATTCATTTGGAATATAAATTTAGGTTATAAATTTGAGTTACATAGTATTTTTCGATTACTAATTTCTTCCTTAATTTACTATTATTTCTCAATACTCGCTCTTAATTTTTCACATTAAAACAATGAGGATCTATCCAATCTATTAATTACTTATGTCCGTTAAATTTGTAATTGAATGGTTAAAACAGGCTGACTATGTCAAGGCGTCCAGTCATGTAGGAGGACTCACCCTAGTTACTATAGTGACCCCACCCTCCATCCATTTTACCTTTTAGTGTGCCCAAAAGCCGGCCCGGTTTATGAACCCCTTTCCAACTCCCTCGCCCAATCTCATGAGAGGCAATCCCAGCAGGCCCTGCCTTAACATATCCCCAGACAACCATATACAAAAGAACGAATAAGATAAATCCTAGAGCCTATTAACGGAGGGACCAACGAAAAGTGGGTGAAACAAGCATATAGCTACATGGTTTTGCCTAGCCCCTTGAATTATGGGTTCAAAGTTCTTTCTTTTCTTTATAAATTGTCTACTTAGGGTGTGTTTGTTACCCTGAATGGCCTTCGGGCGTGTGTCAAATCTCAATGCTTAATTATATTTTTTTGTAATCTTTATTTCCTTAATTTCAATTTTATTTAGCAAAAAAAAATAATAAGTGGGCAAAGAATACGTGGAGAGGGTAAATGCTCTCACCAATTAGTATATCTATCTTAGACCAAATAGAAGTCTGTTCTGCACTGGACAAGTTATGTATGTATTTATAGCTCGGACAAGTTGGACTGCCCCATAGGTTGCTCATCGTTTCCTTTATACGTTGTATTGATATCTGTACTAACTTGCAACTGTCTTGATTGCGATGATGTCGATGGCTGCTCTATATCATTAAAAGTTAAAAATTTTGGGTGAAATTGATAGAAACTGTCTAATTTTGTTACAACTCGCACAAATTTTATGCTACATGAATGAATCCCTATGAATTGGTCATGGGATAGCACCAAAGTTTTATAAATTTTATGAGTTGAGATATAAATTTTTTGATATTTTTATAACAAAAAAAGTTCAACTTTTTAGATCATGTTGTACCATTTAGGGTTCAAATTAAAACTTTTTTAAGGGGTTATTTATAATTTTTTTGGGTAATTGAGACAATCCAAATTTGTTAGGATCAATCATAACATTTTAGAATTGATTCTAATATTTTTAAGATCAATTTAAAAATATATTTAAATATTCAAAATAATTCTATAAAAAAAAACATTTTACGATAGGGTACCAAAATTTGTGGTTCATACCATAGTCCTTTTCCTATTTTCATAGGAAGAAATTTTTTTTGTGCGTTTAACACCATATGACAGTTGAAGGGGGAAAAATTCACAACTGTCAGAATAAAGAGATTTATTGTAGGGTGAGTACTCAGGATCGTCTCTAACTTGCAAAACGAAAAATTATCACAGATCGGTGGGGTACCAAGCGGAGGCACTCCAATGTTTAAGTCAATAATGACACGAGAGAGGAGATACAATTCATCAGAGAAAGTGTGCGTACCTTAGTCTAAAGCTTTACTCGGTATTTATAAAGAGCCTATTCCCGATTATTTAAAACTAAAGTACTAATTAAAATATGGTGGCATACCTAGATTCCACTCAAACCTTCTATAATTTGTATTTGAACCTTATAGTGTTTTCTTTCTCATTAGTCAAATTTTTTAAGTCACATGTTAATTATGTGTTCCTATGATTCAGGTGGTTTTCTTACTAGTTGTTTAGTACCGCTTCTGATTTTTTGGGATAGCCTAACTATTTGCTCTATCGAATCTTATCATTTACTTGGCTGGACCTACTTTAGCTCGATCGAATCTTATTCTTTACTCAGCTGGACCCATTTTAACACGACCAGGATAGTTTAACTATTTGCTCGGTCGAACCCATTTTAACTCGATGGAGATAGTCTAGCTATCTACTTAGTTGAATCTTATTATCTGTTCGATCGAATCTACTTTAACTCGGCCAAATACATTATATCTCTCCAAATGGTACTGTTTAATCTCTTATTAACCGTATGCCCTTGTACAAACTGTTACATTAGAGTCAAATGTACTTTGAAATCCTTCCTTTAGCTTTTTTTATACATGGTGCTGATATTACCCCCTTCAACAATTTTTTGAAAAAGTTAACTCGTAAGTTATAGAAATTAATAGGGGCTGTAAATAGAGAAGTTTGTTTCGAGTCCTTCGAGTCGAGGACTGGACCATTGGGCTAAATGTTTGGGCCCACTTTGCTTTCTCCAGACGTAAAAGTACTGCTGCAACTCTCCGACTCAACCTAATTAGCTAATTGCAGTATTAAAGTCACCTGGCAAACATGCATATAAAGGGGACCACCACATTTATTGAGTGGGGTTAGATCTTCGAAAAGGTTTGACTTTCAAAGTGATGGATTAATCTCAGCCCTTGATATCACAGATAATTGAGCAATGACCCACATCACAATCAGAACTGGGATTTTGAGAAGAGCTTTCCCAAGCCACGAACAGATCGAACCATTCATGAATTCATAAAAGTAGCCCAACCACCGGCACCATGTGGAGTTCTGTCAATTATTTTTTGTGTGTACATATGTTTTTTTGGTCAAATAAGAATGTGATTTTTTATTATCCAAAAGTATAATGCAACATAAAATTTGAATGTCTAAAAAATTAATTTTACTATAGTTTGATATTTCTTTTGGGCTTTTTTTTTTTTAGTACAACAGTAAGAAATGTTCAGGTCAACTTGTGCATACCTTGACTAATCTACTTTCCGATTCAATTAAAGACATGACATCTACGCTAAAACTAGGAAATTCATGAAGGATAAATTCCTCATAGTTAGGGGTGTTAATCGAGCCGAATTTTACAAGTTTGAGCTGAAGCCTGTCGAGCTTGTTTTTTTAAACGAGCCTAAAAAATTGTTTAAGCCAGTTCATTTAGAACTCGAGTCGAGTCGAGTCCGACCCCGAATAGCTCGACTATTTTACATGTAAACAAGCCGAGTTTTGCGAGCTTAAACCGAACTTTTTAGGCTTATTTTTTTAAATGAGTCTAAAAAATTATTCAAATTCAGCTTGTTTAGAACACGAGTCAAATTAAATTTTATTTGAATTGAATCCGAATCAAGTCCGAATAGCTCGCGTAGATTAACACCTCTACTCATAGCCTCCCTTTGAACTTTCTCAATGAAGACCCTCACTTCACAGTAAATGTTAATGGAAGGCTGACAAGGCAACTTAATTTCCAGATTTATAATAACTGCATACCTCTTTATTCATTTAAGAAAGAGAGAATAGTATTAAAAGCTTTGCAAAAGTGTTTACTTTAATAATACCTTTGGATTAGGCGGATGAGGATAGCATTAAAGACACCCCTTTTCCAATAATTTTTTCTTCAGACTGATAAACATGCACATCTATCTAAAAAGCATCTTTTATAAACATACACCCATCACATGAAAACTTGATAATTGTGACCCCAAAATAATAATGTTATGTATCCAAAATCTGCATCCTAAATGAAAGAGGATCATTGGATCAATGGGTCTCATTTAAAAAAGTTGATGGAACTCACTCATCTAACGGCTCTCCTTCATTTGGGATTCAAATTTGGGTTACAAATTTGAGATACATAGTATTTCCCGACCCGAAAAATCAACCTATTTATCTAATCGCCTCTAAATTTGTAGATTTTTTAATTTTCACATTGAAAGAATTACCAGCGAGCTGAAAATATCAATTCAATTAATTAAACGAGTATATATAAGTGAACAATAGATAACCAATGGATTAAATTTTTTGTGACTTCATATTGCATCATCATTGGACTACTATCATCACTACCACAATACTACTACTATCACCACTATTGTCATTCTAGTTTTATGGTCCGTTTGGTAGGAGGGATATAATGTTGAAGGGATGAAAAAGTAAGAGAGATAGATTTTTTATCCTTGAAGGAAGGAAATATGTTTTTCATATTTTGTGTTTGATGAGAAGGATGGAAAAGTGGAAGAAATAAATTTTTTATTATTTTATTTGGTATAAAAAAAATAATAGAATATTATTACTTATGAAATATCAAAAATACCCTTAATAGAATATGAATAATTTATTGAGAGATGAGTTCCTTTTAGAGTAAATGGTAATTAACCATTACATAAAAGTTGTGGGACCCATCTTGACCAACTTGTCTGCCACTTTCCGCCCAAAAATGGAGGGATCAAAAATGGCGGGCATAATGGATTTCCTTTTCCTCCATGTTTCCTTTCCCTCCGTCTTTCCCTTCAAACCAAACAAAGGAAAATTACATTTTTCATCCCACTTTCCATTCACCATTTTTCATCCATCCTATTTTCACTCATACCAAACAGGCCATTAGTCATTGTCATTGTCACTGTCACTACCACCGTCACAAAAGAAGGTACTTTCGTCGAATTAGCATTAACCCACCTTTCAACTTTCTATCGAATTAAACATGATTTTATCGAGCCCTCGGAAATATCTGGATTGTATAATCTAGTTTTTCATCAAAAAATAATATTTAGACTTCGTTTAGAGATCTAATTAACTACATATATAAATCTCTAAATTAAACTTGTATACCATTGATCTTTTCCATCCCATAACTTTAAAGCATAATCATACTGATTTTAAACTACTCTGTTTAAATAAGAGGACATGGTTATGTTACTTATGTATCTCTTTAGTAAAGGTATGCTTCCTCGTAGTGTACACAACCCAAGTTAAAAAAAAAAAAAAAAAAGTATGAAGGCCTGCTCTTTCAACGTTAACTGTGTGTTCTGACCCCCTTGTTTAAAGGGTGTTTGAAAAGCTAGTCAAAAGACCTATTTCTAGCTATAAGCTACATTAGGGTAGTAGAGGAATGGAGGTCCTGTGGGATATAACCATGCCATGCCGCCTCTCAAGTGTCTCACCTTAGTCCTGCATCTATCCTCAATAAGCCAATGCTGCATGACAGCAATAATTGATGCAAGAAAAGTCACGATTATGTGCAACCAACGCTTCCAAAACGAGAGACGCCTTTCAAGAAAACTAGATGTATACACATTACTCCTGTGTGAATAGAGAAATAGATGGACATCACATATAATTATCCGTGTGAAAAGAAAAATAAATGCATTAGACCGTTCAATGCGTTTTGAAAGGAGTATTATTGAAGTAAAAGAGATTTTTATCCCTAGAAATCTTAGATTAGGTTAATTCGGGGTTATTTGATAATTTTAATGATTATATCATCATTCAATATTTCATCCAAACAAATTGTTATATGAGACAAGTGTGGGCTCCACTACTTTTCAATAACTGAACTAAACAAGAGATAAGGAAATATAAATTTTAGGTTTTTCTTTCTTCTCCCACTGGATGAGTATGGAATGAATAAGGTTGTCTAACCTAATCAATGCTAATATAAACACACAAAATTTAATGCTTAACAATATCTCCCTCATGTGTGAACTACATCGGGCTTCACTCCACCTTACTCTTTATGAGTCGTTGCATTACTACTATGTCAAGGGCCTTTACACACCCAAACCCGCATCTTATTCTTTTGCTAAGGTGTGTTTCCATGACATCAATACTAAAAATTCATCACTTTTCTTAAGAGTCGTTATTAATACCAGCACGTTTTTCTTTGAAAGTTCACTCAGAATCGTCAATTATTAGTTTTATTACCACTTGTTGGCAGAATAATAATCTAAGACTCAATATATATGCCTGAAATTTATAATCACTTAAAAGTTGAAGTCTATAGGTTGTGACTTGTGAACCTATTCCTAGTATATTATGATACTTTCACTTCGTTTTTTTATCTGATGTGAAATTTGCACATATCTAATACCCACTAGAAAGAGGAATAATGAAGCAGCACATGAATTAGTAAAAAGGGGCCTTGCTATGCAATTTACAGGTTGTCTAACCATCAGATGGGTTGCCAAATTCAGCCATGTTGAAGATCATCCAAGAAGCCCAGACAGATTTGGTTTCGACTTAGGATAGAATTACTTTACTGTATTTCTTCTTTATTTATATCTCAATTTTCAATAGCTAAAAAAAAAAATCTAATACCCAACTTTCTATTGGCTTGTGCAGACAAATACTAGGAAAGCTATGCCAACCATGGCCCCTTCCCTTTCCTTTACTAGCCATTTATGCACCACTTTCATCGAGATCAGTTGCCTTTAGCTTTGTGTACTCAACGCTGGTAAATATTGAGCATGGGCCTGATGGCCCACTCGGCCCAAAGTCAATTTGTCTAACTGCGATTGATAGCGTTTTCCTTCGTGATCAGAGGGGCCCCTCCCAAATTATCTGTGTCCTAAGAATCAAAGTTGCCTGATTTTCTTGCTTTTTTGCTTGATACTTTGTGATATACTTTTGTCTTGCTTATTGCCTATTGAATCTTGAGTAGAAATTAGATGGTTAGCATCGAAATACGCATAAACTGACATGAATACTCTGACCATTGAAAAAAAAAAAAAGACTCTATGCAGGCCTGCTTATATAATCATTCAATGTAAAAGAACACTTCAAACTCATTGGCTAATATGGAAAAATAACTTCGAGTCTTCTGCCAGGGATCACGGTTGACTTGCACCCATGGTTGGCGAGTGATTTCGTTCCACTTTGTAGTCACGAGTGTAAAACCCACATGCAAGAGACGATTCTCGTGCATAAAAACTAGAGAAAATAATGAAAGCTGCAAACTATATTTTTACTATTTAGTGGTTGGAATAAGCTTAAACCACTGCCTTTGGGGGTTGTCAATACAATTGGGAACATCTTTAGCATCATCACCTAAACACAGACACCTTTTAGTCAAAATGGTAGTGTTTGAAGAGTGCCATTCTAAACACAAGTACCTTCCTAGTTCATCTTGAGCAGCTACATGAAGCTTGGAGCTAGACACAAGCTTCCACGTACTCTTCTGGCTCGAGCAATCATCGGAAATAATGGCCGGAACCCCATCAGCCACTGCTGTAAGACATCGTGAAGAATCCATCAGCCGGATCGGGCCTCCATCTTCGTGGTGTGCCCAAGAACTCCAATCTTGGCAATCGGTTGTGAAAAAGCTGTCCTTGGCTGCTTGAACACATTGCCCACTTTGGGGATGATACATGATAAAGGATATGTTTTCTGTCATTTGATTTTGCAATTCTCCTAAGGAGGAAGAAAAGTACAGTTAAATTAGTCACATCTTCAAACAATAAATTATTATATTAACAAGCTGATTGAAAAGAAGATAGGACGAATTAACCCACTCAACTGATCAACCTAGTAGAGCTCACGATCATTCAAACACGTAAGTTCAGAAGAAGAATGGCTGACTCGCAGGATAAGGGTGGGATGGTGGGGTGAGATAGCAGTAAATTAGTCCAAGCACCCACAAATCCCTTGTTTGGATGGTGAACAGTGGGTTGGGGTTAGACTGACATGAATAATATTGCACTATTACTATCCCTTTCTATGTGGTGATTATTCCATCTTATGGGATAGGTGGGATGAACTTGGATATTTTGGTGGGGCCAGACCGGATTATCTTTCTGAAGAGAAAATATTCATTATAACGATGATATCACCGACCAATAATAGTAAAATAAATAAACAGATGAACCTTACAAAAATCAATAACTAACATGTCATGTAAGCAAATAACTCCGCACCCTTCTGCCATGTAAGCTCAAGTGGAGTTCATTTTGTCCATTTGAAGTTTTATTATTAATTGGTAATATCATGTCATCAATAGTGACAGTGACATGGTATCACCATTGCATTCAATATTTACTCCTTTCTGAAAGACTAATTTACCTTTGAAAAAACCAATCCCAATGGATAAATCGATATTTACATTTACCCTTGAAAAAAAAATCAATTTCAAGGGATAAATCAGTATTTTGATGCATTTTCATCCCAACCCTAGGAATTCAAAGACAGTGAGCAAGCAAAGGATTAGATTGCATTAGATAATTCGAATCCCACACATTTCTTTGGATCTAAACCAACTTGGGGCTGGACTAAAGTAGCTGAAATTCACTTGGGTTGGATTAGATAATCCATCCAATAAAAGAATATCATACCATCTAAACATGACCCTGAAAGTATCATGAATATACTCTAAGAAAGGCTAACCAAACCGTTCTTCAGGCCTTCCAGAGGAGACATCTCCCTAAACTAGTTAGAATTACTCTAGCTGAGTAATCTACACAAGCATGGAGAGCCGTGGCAAAAAAAAAGCAACAACAACAGTTAGGGGTGGAGCCAGAAATTCTGGTCAGAGTGGGCACTTTTGTCTATGAGGGGACAAAATATAACTGGTATAAAAAAATATTTAGCCGAAATTGATACAAAAAAATTCAGTTCAAGAATAACAAAAAAGTAAGAATCAAAACAAAATTATTGTGAAATAGTAAATTTAATTTTTATTTAGTCGAAGCAAAATCCTAACAAAAAGACAAAAAAAAAAAAATTTTAGTACATTTTTAACCTAATTATATATTTCAATAAAATCTAAAATTTTTAAAAATCACTAAAATTTTGTATATGAATTAAATGTAAATTAATTTTTCACTAATTTTCTATCAATGCGCAAAATCACAAGTCCGTAGTAAAATTATTCTTTATTTAGTTACAACTAGGAATTTTATACCATTTTCTCCCCTTAGTCAAGTGGGCCAAAAGTTTTGTTTTTAATGTTGGGCCAAAAAATTTGTTTTTAATGTTGGGCTAAAAGTTTTGTTTTCTTAAGGGAAATTTGGAGGCCGGTCCCCCTATATGGACTTGTTTGGACTTAAGTCCGTCAAGGAAACTTATTTATTATGAAGTCCGTTTTTTGTCAATTTTACCATACTATCCATTCCCTTTAGAAGTGAAATAAAATTAAAAATTAAAAACTCCTAAATCTTAGGAGTTTGACTAACATTAAAATATTTTCTCTCCCATATCTATCTATATCCATATATAGGTTAAGAGTTTGACTAACATTAAAATTTTGCCTCTCTCTTATCTATCTATATCCATATATAGGTTAGGTGCATATATATATATATATATATATATATATATATATATATAGTAACATTAAAAATAAAAAATAGTAACATTCAAATACAAAAAAAGTTATGATTTGGATACAAAAAATAATACATTTAAACACAAAAAAATAGTAACATTTAAACATAAAAAAAAATTGAAACATTCAATATTAATATTTTTAAAAAATAACAACAGTAACATGTTCAACAAAAATTGTAACATATTTAACAATAATTATTTCTCTCAAATTCAAACGCAAAAAATAGTACCATTCAAATACAAAAAATAGTAATATTCAAAAACAAAACAAATAGTAACATTGAATATTAATATTTAGTAAAATAATAGTAGTAACATGCTCAAAAAAATAGGAACATGAACAGTAACATACTCAACAAAAGTAGTAACATGAACAGTAACATAATAAAAAAAATAGTAACATGAATTTGATGTATATATATACACCACCATCACTTGCATCATCTCATAACAACCCAGCGTATATATATATATAAAGAGAGAGGGAGAGAGAGAGAGAGAGAGAGTTTTGAATTTGATATATATATATATATATATATATATATATATATATATATATATATATAGAGAGAGAGAGAGAGAGAGAGAGAGAGAGAAAGAGAGAGAGTTTTGAATTTGAATTTTAAATTTATGATGAAGATTATATATATATATATATAGAGAGAGAGAGATCTTTGAATTTGAATTTTAAATTTATGATGGAGATTTTATTGGCATATTTTAATTGACCTTGAATTAAGGGATAACAAATTCCAAAATAGGAAATTAATTTAACTTCCTTTCAAGGAAGGGTATTTTTGAGATAAAAAAAAAAAGTGGACTTAAGTCATTACATATAATTTTAAACATGGACTTAGTCCCTTATAAGTTTCTTTGCCGGACTCATCTCCAAACAAGTACATCTAGGAGGACTCACTTCCAATTGTTACTTTTCTTAATAGGTTTGGGTGAATTGTGATAGATCAAATATTTGATTTTTTAATAAATTTGGGTAGATAATAGTGGGTTCAATTTTTTTTGTTTTAAATGGACTTAATTTTTTAATTTTTTTGGGTAAATAATGTGGGCCTAATATTTTTATCTTGAATTTTGGGTGGGCACAAATAATATATTATACAAATTTATAATATATATACTTAACTAAAAAAAAAAAAAAATTTTGAGGGGGGCACGTGCCCACCCTTGCCCTAGCCTCCCTCCGCCCTTGACAACAGTTCATTAAGAGGCCCAAATCAGAAAAACCATACCTTGGGTCATCTGTTTTATAAGCTGTAGCCTCTGTTGCACAGTTGAATTTCTAAGATGATCCCAATTAACATCAAACATCCCATACACTTCCTCCGAATCAACCTGCCCTTCCCTCAGCATATAACTTCCCTGCAAAGCCCACAAGGCCCAATCAATATCTCTTTCCGCCACAATGCTTAACAAGCAACTCAAATACCTGTTATCTCCCTCATTCACACCTCTCTGATCCACACCAAATTCACTCAAAAACAGAGGAACCGGGTTGTTGCTACTCCTACTAGAACTACTCATCATCACAAAGGCAGACTGTTTGATAAATTCCTCTGTCACGTTTGCACACTCCTCATTCGTTTCAGACAACCATTTCTGTTTCGGGTCGGAAAACCCGTACCAGTGTGCCTCATACACCAACTTGTTGCTGAAATTCAATTCCAATGGCTTCTCCTTTAAGAAGCTCAGGTTGGTTTCGAAAGATAACCCTGACACCACCACCAACACATCTGGGTTTTCGTGGTGAATCGCGGTGGCTCCCTCCTGGATGTATTTATACCAATCGATCTCGTTCTGGTGCGGACCACGTAGCTCATTCCTCAAGCTCATGGCCACTACCGCCGGATTACCCTTATACCGATTCGCCACCATAGTTAATCCCAGCAACCATTCGTTGGGATCAAAATACAGATCTCCAAAGAACCCATTTCCATCATTCTCACTACAACACCACTTGGGTAGGCTAACATGGTTATCCAGCACCACCATGATATTATGAGCTCCAAGCTCATCGACCACAGCTTTCTGAACATCAACGAGGGTAAAGTTCAAAAACAGAGGATTGTACTGAGTCATACCTGCCATGGCCTGTTTGAGACCCAGCTGGTCTAGAGACTCTGCAACAGTGCGGTTTGAATAGCGAGTGAACATATAGGTGGCCCAAGTGAGGCGTACACAGTTAAACCCCATTGCACCCACCTGCTCTGCAATGTATTTTAATGGCTTCTTTTCAATCCCTTCTGGTAACATGGGTTGAAGATGGGCAACCCAGTTGACACAGGTCAGTTTCTTTCGATTTCCACTTGGCTCCTCGATGATCCATCTTGAGTTTGTAGAGAGAGGAAGTGAGTGGTAGAGAGTTGGAAATAAGAAGAAGAGAGTGAAGAGGAGGACAATTTTCATGGTTTTTGGTTGCATTTCTGGGCAAAGGACCTCAGAAATTAAAGAGATCGAGTGAGATTGTTTGCCACACATTTCTTTTGTAAGGTGTTATGATGCTTTACAGGTAGGTGACATGCATGCGTCCTGCTTCCACCTGATTAATTAATTCAATGAGTTATTATGATCAAAGCAAGCACCCTCCTTCTTAATGAGGCCGTTCGAGATAATTTGACTCACTATTTAAGATACAAAATTATTAATTTTTTATATTGTTAGTAATTAATTGTATGACTAAGTATTGAATTTTTCTTGTGACCTTAAAAAAATCTTTATATACATCATCATCATTAGATATTAACGGGTCATAACTTTAAATTATTTTCTGATTTGTTTTTTTATGCAAAGTATTTGAATTTGTCCTCCCACACTTACAATTACAAAATATCATTTCATACTAAGAAGGAAGGAAGGGGTCGTAGTCAAATTAGAATCGAACGTAAGATGGCCGACTTGAATCAAACGTTGGACTGGGTTGGGTTGGGTTGGGTTGGGTTGACCTACGGATGATGACGAGATGGCCGAGTAAACGTTACGATCGTCCTTTAATTTGTGTCAATATGGCTTGAATTTACACCTTTCCTCGCGGCTGATGCTACCTACTTGAGGGGAATCTTCGAGTTTGGGAAACTTTAGTAAAAACTCTATGTCTCACAAAATAATTATGTTAAAAAAGATGGGATAAAATATATTTTTAGTCTTTAAATTATGTATTTTGTGTCAATGTACTCTCTAATCTTTTAATTGTGTTAATTTTGTCTCTCAATTTCTCAATTCATGTTATTTTGGTCTAATTGAAAATGACAGTTTGAAAACGTGACCACACATGAGGGATTATTTGTAAATTGTATCATTTTGGTCCTTTTCAAGTTTATAGTTTATGTCACTTTAGTCCTTAAAGTTTTCAAATAATGCACATCAAGTATGATTATGTGACGATCTTTGTTAGTAATTCTAACTACCCTTTTTTATTTATCCAAGATAACACAAATTGAAAAGTTTGAGGGACCAAATTGATATAATTAAAAGATTGGAGATTGACACAAAACACATAGTTTGAGCAAAAGATAAGAAGATTTTTATGAAGTCTCCCCAGATGAAGTGGCATGATATCCACCAAATTGCCTATAGGCACAACCTTGCAAAACATAATTAGTTAGAAAGGAACATTTGTCGCATAAAATATTTTTTCATTGTTTAGACGATTGAAATGAAGTGTACCATTACCTTCAAATTCTTTTTTCTCTCTTGAAGATCAAGGACTTAAACTAATCTTTTTTAAATAGGCTAACCAAAAAAAAAAAAAACATAGATGAAATGGAATTGAAATGAACAATAATGGGCATAACAAGACAAAGCAATTGTATTGAATATTGTGCTTGACATTAACTGAAAGAAATCACCGGAATAACAGCGAAATTACAAAGCAACAAGAAAAATGCAAGAAATTAAACAGTGTAGAATGGGACAAGTATGTTGTTTGTAGGAGTGTTGATCGTTTGATCTCTCTCTATGTGACTTGTGTCTTTGTATTTATAGGCGGTAGCTTCTAATCGTTAGAGTAATTTTTCCTGACCACTCAGCCAGTACTCATGGCTTCTCCTGTCAACCACTATGAACATGCCTTAAATCGTCCGTAATCGATGGCTCTATAACGTCATATCTTGACATGCCTCTCCACTTTCTGTGAGCATTGGTAATCTTTTCTCATAATTGTCTTATCATTTTTGGATCTCATCCGACTCAACTCTAACCATTGGATTAAACCACGTATCCTTCCCAGATTATTTTTCATATTTTGATGTTAATAATATTTTTTTTGATAATTTATCAATTTCACCTACAACAACTCCGACAACTTTAATTGGAAAACTCATTAACAAGTGCATTCTTAAGGTCAGTTAGTTTTCTCTTTAACCTCTCCATTTCCTTTCATGAAATTCTTTGGTGAAAGACGCAATTTCCGGAGAGTTCCAACAAGGAGAAAAGATTGTCCTTGTAAAATCAAAGGATTTAAATTGACTACATAAATTCTGTTTTTCACATTAATTCTTAGATTGATCACCAAAAATTTAATCTTGCGGGCCTCTCCGCCAATTTAAGTTTAATTTATAACTCAACTCAACTTAAAAAAAATGTTGTCCCTATATCTTTTAGGTCCACAAGATGAAAATTTTGTCTTATTGTGTTTGACAATTTTTTATTTTTTTTGGCTAAAAAAGGAGGTAAGAAATTTGTCGAGAGACCATCCCAATAAACCCTCGTTTGGTAGGATTATGAGACTTTTGATTACGCCCGTTATTCCTCTTGAAAATAGATCTAGTTAAATTAGTATAGTGGTCAACCACCGAACTTTAATGTGAAGTTCAATGCTCGAACCTCTAACCTTAAAGTGGGAAGTACAATCAATAGCTCACTAACCCACACGCTCGATGATTATACTTTCTATTAAACTACACTACAACTTAAAACAAATTCAACCGGCACAATTTAGAAGCGTAGGGTATGACCCGCATATTCGATTGGATTGTTCTGTTTTCAGGATCAGGCATCTCCAAACCCAAGCAGAATATGCCGCCACCTGCTGTGGATTGGCGAAACTACCCTGTTCTGTTTTAAAGAAGAAGCCCCCAAACCGGCATTGTGGGAGTTCAGTATGGTCAAATTGGTAAAAAAAAGTTGGCCATTAGAGAGTCCATGCTCTATATAAACTGCACGTCATGGTAGATAGAAGCACATTGAGCAAATTGGCTCTCAGAATTTCTGTTCTTGTCTCCAACTCCAAAGCTTTCTCACTTCGGCACTCGATTGAGGTAACTTCATACCACCCCTTTGTGAATGTCTGTATTAATACTCATTATCTTTAGCTTTTTTTTCTCACTGTTGTGTTTGGTTGCCAAGAAATTCCCGGAAAAAGAAAGGAAATTAAGGGTTCTGTTCTCTCTGTTTTTTTACCAATAACCTATACATTCAGTGAAAGAGTCTTGAATTTGGGGGTTCTAAGTCTCGTTATTGTTGTTGAGCAATTCGATTATGTTGTTTCTTGAAATGGTAATCAATTTGCTTTACAAAAGTTGATTGAATTACGTCAACTTTTGCTTGGTATAATGCCTTCATTTAACCCTATTTGATACACCTGTGCCTCCTTAATTGTATAGTTAGGTAATGCATTTTCTAAATAATTTACATGCCATTTGCTAACACGCTTCTAAACTGAGTATGCAATGGGGGAAAGCGACTGCTAAGGTTTTCCTAAAGAGTCATTCTCACAACTTGGGAGCCAGTTCTTAACTATGGCACAACACAACTGATTTATCCTTAGTTGTGTTGTGGAGAGTTTTTTTTTTTTTTTTTTTTGTAGGAAACATAACATATTGTATTAAAATAAAAGCGTAATTACATGAAAGGTGGTTAGATAAGATATCCAACCACAAAAAAACAAAAATACAATGAGAGGCAAAAGCATAAAAAGTCTATAGATCACATGAGGCTTTCCATCGCGATAAAATAGCAAATAGTGGGATTCCTTTGAAATCTTTAGAAACTGAAACCCAAAATGACGAAATAAAATAAATCCGATCCCATTATCCATCCAAACACTCACACCGATCTTCAAAGATTCTTGCATTCCTTTTTTTTCATATAACCCAAAAAGTTGTCATGATTACACAATTCCAAAGAGTGACACTCTTATCAAGAGACCCAAGTCTTTTCAAGTTTTCCACAAACAAAGAATTGGGTGATATGGAGGAACCCATTTCAAATCCACCAAGTTAAGCAACTTGTACCACAAAGACAAAGTAAGAAGGCAATGTGGAAATAAAGGGTCAATACTTCCATAATCACCTTTGCGCATCACACGCCACTGAGGAGAAAGACAAGTATTAGGCCTCATTTTCTGAAGCAAATCATTAGCATTAATCTTCCCATGTGCAACAACCCATGCAAAAACTTGCACCTTAATAGACACTTTTGCCTTCCAAATCATCACAGCAAAAATAAAGGGGGGAAGTTGAGTTCTTGAGTCTTGGGATGTATTCTCCTCTAAATCTTCTTAAGGAATCTTACTATGGAAATGTAGGCACAAACAACTCCACAAATGGAAACCCCAATATTGATTGGAAAGAAGTGCAATTTCAAACAATGTAGTTGATCGTGTTCACTTGTGGTACACGTGCAAAAGGTCCCAACTCTCAATTATTCACTTGCATAGTTTTCAATCAATGGATTAGAGCGGTCTCACGTTGACATTAGGTGATGCTATTTCAAGTTTTCTGTGTGTATATTTCTCTTTGCGAAGCTGACTTAAGTAGTATGATCCTACTCCACGGCCGTGGGAGTTAATTTTTAGTGATGCACTGCTAGATGACAAATTTCAGTGTTTTATGGCTGCTACCACCATTCGAATAGTCTAGTATCATATCTTTATCATTTGTGTTCATATTTTGTTCCTCCAAACTCTAAATTTTTTGGTCTTTTTTTTTCCTTAACAATTAGCTTTTTTGTTCTCATTTTAATTGGTAAGTTCTTTTTTTCCCCCTCTTTTGTCAGCCTCAAATTTTCACTTTCACTTTCCTTCTTTATCAACGAACGATGGAAGGACTCGATCCCTATGTCCTACCATATACGAGCATTGTAAGGATACGTTTGCTTGAAGGCTCCTGAAGTTTCATACTTCCTTTTTCAACCTTTAAGTTTCCCTCTCCCATAAAGTTTCTATTCCCATTGCCATATCTAGATTGGTTTTACATTGCGACAAGGTTGAATTGGCAATTTAATTGCACATTCAGAGTTTACTAATCTCTCCGTTCTCCCATATATTTAGCTGACTCTAAATTCTAGAAACTTTTGGTGTAAAACGATGCCAAAGCATAGTGCTAGGCACAGTTCTACAAATAGTCAAATAGATTTGTTTTTCAGATCTCGTTTTGTTTGTTATGCTGGGGTATGATAATTCTATAGGGTGTTTTGGGGGTTGTCATGGTGCATTCTTCTTCAATCCTCCCTTCTTCTCATTCCTCTGAATCTACCCGTCCTTTATGTTGTACATGCTGGTTAGCAATCATTTTAATAACTACTTCTCTCCCTTAGGAACACAAATTAGGCCATGAAAACTATGCTTTGAAAGTTCAGGTCAGAAATGATGCCTAATCTTGTATTTTAGATCGGAGGACTAATGCTTTATAGTTTAGTTGTTGTCTTCACTTTTCCTTTTGTTGGTTATAATTTGGATGAGCTTGTAAAGATGTTGTCTTCTCCGTCCGGGATAAGACTAGTTGCTTAAAACTTACTTTTTTGTTAATGTAGTAAAAGTAAATTGACAATTAAATGTGATGAAGTGTCGACAAATTAGTATTTTTTCGGATGAAACTTAACCGTGTGGAATTTTATTAAATTTTTTAAGTCATAACTTCACCCAATGATTTATTACTAATCCATATATACTCAACTATTGTGGTGTACTCATCTGATATATGTTCTATTCAAGGATCATCTGTCGTGCGTTTAAGTTGGACTCATTGTATATGAGTGAGCCCTCATGCATGATCCGTCAAGAAAAAAATTAAAAAAAAAAAAAAGGGGGTATTAGAGGAAATTTGAGTTCCATCATATTACATGTGCTCCTACGTTTTGTCGGCAGAACATGTATTCCTGTGACCATCCTTTCATACATAATTCATTCTTCCCTTCCCATCCCTCTCACCCACCCCACTGCCATAGTTTCTATCAATCTTGACTAATTGATAATTGGCCTCATGCTTGTAGGCCATGTATACAACCTCGAATTCTCCGTTTTCTTTGTAGTTAAGCTTGACGTTGAATCTCTATTTTTTCCTTATTTATTTAATCTACCACTGCATCTCCATTTTCTTTTCTTTTCTTTTCTTTTTTTCCCTTCAATGTAGAAGATAAGGGGAAAAATAATTCAAGCCCAGATTGCTAACACTTTGACAATATTTTGTCATGAAATATTGAATTTAATTTTCAATGGGTGAGCTGGCTTAAAATCTCAGTTTTTTTTTGGTTTAAGAAGAAAAGAAGTTTGGTATGTTTAGGCTTAGGCTTATTGGGCGGTTTTTTCATTAGTTTTTTTAGGACAAAAACAGTTTATCAGCACCAATGAAAAATTTAAAAATGGAGCTTATATAAGGGATTCCAAGAAAAATCCGTTTTTGAAAAAACATTTTAAACGGTTCAAAAAAAATTTTAACTTTGACTTTTTCATTTTATTTTTCAAACTTATGTTCCGTACCTAAAAAAGTCAATTTAAACGAATCTAATATCATATTTATTTTTTTTGTCCCATAAAAAATTATCATATATGAAGATTTTTATTTAATTATTACGTTCTGTTGTATTATAATATTATTTTCATGATTAATAATTATATAAAAATAAATAAAATTTACAGCTCAAAGTTATTTTTTAATATAATGACTTTTTGCTTTTTCTTAATTGCTAAGCGTTGCAATAACTATATTTTGGTTTTTCTTAATTGCCAAGCACTGCAACGTAACTAAAAATAGTAAAACCATTTAGTATAAAATAAAAGTATTCATTTTTAATCACATCATATCACATAAATTGTGATAACTAAATAAAAAATGTATCAGATAATTGTAACGTTCCACGTGTCCACTACGAATTCCATGTTTTTTTGTACTTAATGCAACCACGTGGCACGTATTATCAAACTTAACGGCTTATTGACGGAGATATCAATCTGCATTCTCAATGTCTCAATTCAATCCGTCAACTTTAACGTCCGTCCAGCCTTGAATCTCTCAATTTCGGGCAGTACTACAGTACATTGTGTCCGAATCATGACCCTTGGTTGATGAGACCTCGGATCCGTAAATTTCCATTTTGGCCGGTTCTGATTAAATCATCCAATTCTCTCCCCTGTATAGATGGGCATAACCCTCAATAAAGTTCTCACATGCTGCAAACACTATTACAAAACACACACACACACACAATCACAGAGAGCCTATCTGTCTATATATCTATCGGTTTCTGGACGTTTCGAATTGGAGGGTTTGGGTTTTAGATCGAAGGAATTTGAGAGAGAGAGAGAGAGATGGCGGAACATGAGGAATCGAAGGTTGAATCGGTGATGGAGAAGATAAGTGAGAAAATCCACGGTCATAATTCATCGTCGTCATCGTCTGATTCCGAGGACGATAAGTCATCGTCGCTGAAATCAAAAGTTTATCGGATTTTCGGTAGAGAAAAACCTGTTCATAAGGTCCTCGGCGGTGGCAAACGTATGTCCTTCGATCTTCATGTTCATTTTCGTCAAATTTTGAAACTATTTTTCTTTATCAAAAACTCTGTGCAAAGCTTGGAAGTTGGCGTTTGGCATTTCATTTATGTTGAAAAATGGTCGTTTGTGCATTTCATCCATTTTCTTCAAATTTATTGGCCATCTTTTGGTGGATTCACTTCCATTCAATTTCGCAATTAACATGATATTTTTGAACTTGAAACATAGTTTTTTTCAATTCTTGATTGTAATATTTCGTGCTTTTCTGTTTCTTTTTTCTTTTTAATTTTATTTGTTTTTGCGTGATCTAGATCTGCTTGGTTAATTGGTCTTTTTAGGATATTCATATGCAAGTTGTTTTTATCAGTTATCAACGTTGGTGATGGGATTGGTTCCGAGAAAGTTTACTTTTATGTTACCTCAAGGTTAATAGAGATTAGTTTAAACTTTTTCAACAAGTTGAAACTCAACAACTATAAGAAAAGAGACACTGACAATTCTACACTGAAAGTACATTTTATCGAGAAACTTTGCTAATATATCACTTTGTATCTCGAATTTTCATTTGATCTACGGGTGTAGTGGCTGATGTGTTTTTATGGAGGGACAAGAAGATATCGGCAGGTATTCTAGGTGGTGCCACAGCCATCTGGCTTCTGTTTGAAGTGATTGGTTACCATTTGCTCAGTCTAGTCTGCCATGGTTTGATACTTGCTCTGGCTATACTGTTCTTGTGGTCAAATGCTTCCACCTTCATCAACAAGTGAGTCGATTTGTTTTGTTGTCAAATCATCACCTTCTATCTATGATAGTGATCAAACTCTTACACGTATCTTTCGTTTTTTAGGTCTCCACCACGTATTCCAGAAGTTTACATTCCAGAGGAGCCTGTTCTGCAGTTTGCCTCTGCTTTGAGGGTCGAGATCAATCTGGCTTTTGCATTCCTGAGGGAAATTGCATCTGGAAGAGATTTGAAGAAGTTCCTCTCTGTATGTTAATGTCTTTCACTTCTAAGAGTCAAAATTAGCAGCTATTATTGTAGTTGATGATAACATTTGTTTATGAATTTTTTAAACCTGCACCTACTCACTAGGAATCATTTACTTTGATGAAACAAGTTTATGAGTTGCATTACACCTTCTAATTTACAAGCTCGGTGTTTCTCAGTTTCAACTTATATGGATAGTTTTATGAAAGTAAATGGAGAATTGCATTATACAATTTTGTATGCAAGCTATGGGTTTTCTGTTCTAAAACTTTCATTTGTTTTTTGACTGATTAGGGAAGATGGTTTTTATTTCTGGATTCTTCATAACCATTCGATGCATGTGTCCTATATTCTTAATCAGGTGATTGCTGTCTTATGGGTCTTGTCAATTGTGGGCAGTTGCTGCAACTTCTTGACCTTGTTCTATATAGGTAATGTTATTATTCTGATTGTTTGAGTAGTAAGTTACTTCTAGTATCCTAGCTTCTAACTTTGTTTCCATGGTCTGTAAACAGCTTTTGTTTCGCTCCATTCGGTGCCTGTGCTGTATGAGAAGTATGAGGACCAGGTGGACTCATTCGCAGAGAAGGCAATGGTCGAGATCAAGAAACAGTATGCAGTCTTTGATGTAAAGGTATTGAGTAAGATCCCCAGGGGTCCATTGAAAGACAATAAGAAGGCTTAAGAGTGATGGAGGTATTTAGCCATTACCTGGTTTTGAGAGGTTTGGTAGTTGTGTTTTATCAACTGTTTTCAATTTATATCTATTAGTGGCTAATATTTCTTATTTGTCTAGTGTCTCTGGGTTTACAACTAGATTGGACAAGGACAATTCTATACTTGTGATGGGTGCAATTTTCATGAATTTCAGTAATTAGATGTGGGGATAGATGTTATTATTTGATCTGCATGTCAATCATATATTCCATTTCCACATGGGGCTTTTATGATGGTTTGTTTCACAACGCTTTTATTGCAGTGAAATGGATGGCATCGTTCATCTGATGCTTTTGATAGAATACAATAGAGAAATAACACTTTTAGGAGCATCCTCTATAGGAATATGAGTGTTTTTTCGGCCATCCCTATATGGGTGCTCGTTGTGAGATATCATTTCCCATCATGTATGTTAAGAGTTTGTGGATCGTGTGGGAAGATCCTTACTTGAGGTGAATTTACACTTTTACTCGAGCCCCTTGTCAGCTGATAACTGCTTTGGGTTTGGGTTAAAAATGTTAATAGGTTTGGTTGGGTTGCTGACTACAAGAATATTGACGAAGATGATGTTTACTGGGAATTGGGTCTCTTTTTTCCTGGACAAAGTTTAGGAATTGGTTTTTACCACTGTGCCTGCCAATTGATTGCGGGTGGTGTGCTGATGGACTCAAGCCCAACTAAACTGCAGATAATTTGTGGGCCAGGAAGCCCAATATTAAGCAAATGGGCTTATCGGGCCCAATGTAGTTGTATTTATGGCCTCTTTAGGCCCAATATAAGCCCAATTATCCACTGGTATGGTTGAATTCATGGGATAAAAAGCCCAATATTAAGCCCACATTGATGGGATTAAATTAATGGGCTCACAGCCCCCCGATCTGGTTATATCTATGGGCTTATCAGGCCCAATTTTATTGAATTTATTGGTCCATAAATTTAACCAGATAAATGGGTTAGTTGGGCTGAGTATTGGGCTTACTATAGTTTCTTGATTCTGCTAGGAGCCTAGGAGAATGTGGAGGTTCCAACCCGGCCTCTGCGTGAAGGGTAGACTTATATACCTCCGGTGAAGGAAGGGGAGCCATGCCACCAAATAAAAATGTACCATTATTTGATGCAACTTACCATAGCTTTCAATAGATCGATACCATTGGCTAAACCCACAATTCAAGAAAAAAGGGCAACGAGAAGTCGAGAATTTCAGTGTAGTTTATGTACCAAGTATGTGAAAATTTATAGAAGAGGTTGGAATTTGCAGAACCATTTGAGAACATGATGATTGTGAACCTGGGTCATTCACGTCTTCCTTGACGGGCTCTCTCTCCTATGGTCTCGTTTATTGTGTGAGAGAGAAGAGACCCAAACCATTGTATTCAGTCCAATCTCTTAACGATGGCGACCTGTATATTAAACCAAACATCAGCTAATATTACAAGAAAACAATCTTACAGAACCGTTCTAGTTTTTAGAGACACAGAACGTTAGTAAACAAAGTCTTTCTCAAGGTAAGTTTGTTTTTGTGTAATCCTGTGACAACTATCCTCTTATAAGAAGTAAGATAACTGCTGCTCCTTTTTCCTTGAACCTCCTTCTCCATACAAATCATTCCACTGTTTCAGCTCAGTCATTATAGATCCCTCTGCTGCAAAGCTTGCCGCAACCTGCAAGCATTCATATTCTATCAACGGACCCGGCATAAATGTTTCTCTTTTCATATCTTTCCCTTCTTAATAAAGAATGCAGCAGTTTCTTATACGAGTATACTTGTAAAGAAAAAAAGGTTCCCGAGAGAGAGAGAGAGAGATTACTTGACTTTTTGCTTTCTTGAAGTCTTCAATGTTTAATGGCCTGATAGTGATGACCCTCTCTTTATCTTCGTCTGTAGCTGGTTTGTCTTCAGTATTTCGCCCTTCCTCAGCTCTCCGCTTTTTCTCCTGCAGAGTTAAAACCATTTATCAAGCACACAAAAATGCAACGCATTTGGCAGACAAACAAGTATAAACATAATCTGAAAGATGATGGTAAAGATATTGCACACACCAATTCTTTTAGCCTTTCTTGCTGTATCAACTCCCTAACTGGTCTGTAAGCAGCCGTCGTGCACAAATTCTGTTTTCAACAATTCTGTCACTCTTAAAATCAACCAATAATCAAACTGAAACACCAAAGCTAATATCAGAACATACAACCTTCAGATCACTTCCACTATATCCTTCTGTCATAGGTGCAAGCTCTTTATAGTCTAATCCTTCATCAACTTTTTCCTTCGCCAAGAGAGTTTTCAAAATCATCTCCCTGTTCTCCACAGATGGTAGACCGACCATAATCCTGTTGATTACAGGAAAGTATAGAATCTATAATACTTCTCCTTCCTCAGTACCTCGTTTATCTAACGAAATATCCGGTGAGAAACATGTCATAATGCCTTTTATATAAGTTCATGAAATTAATATTGCTAGGACTTATAACGGTTAATATCTCATTCATATCCAAACCTAATGTTATGAATAAATAAAACCAAAACTATATGTATTGTGGTGTCTCGATGTGCAACAGTACCTTCTCTCAAAACGTCTGATAATTGCTTCATCAAGGTCAAATGGCCTATTGGTTGCAGCAAGAACAAGAATCCTTTCACCCGGATTTGATAAAAGTCCATCCCAATGAGTCATGAACTCATTCTTTATCTTCCGCATAGCTTCATGTTCCCCAGCTCTGGACCGCTGCCCAAGCATGCTATCAACCTCATCAACAAAAATAATAGTTGGGGAAACCTTGGCTGCAAGGGTGAACAAGGCTCGGACATTCTTCTCATCTTCGCCAAACCATTTAGAGGTGATCGTAGACATCGACACATTAATGAAGCTTGCTCCCGACTCCTTAGCTATGGCCTTGGCCATCATTGTCTTCCCAGTCCCAGGAGGTCCAAATAACAATATTCCTCTGCACGGCTTCAAAATGCCGCCTGTGAACAGATCTGGTCTTCGAAGAGGTAGCATTACTAGCTCCTGAAGAGACTCTTTTATCTCCTCCAAGGCACCAATATCAGCGAATGTCACGCCTATCTCACTTGCAGGTATGACTTCTGGCCTTATGCGCTTCTCAAACTCGTTATCCGGAGGAACTTCCTGATATAGGAAATAAAAAGCAACACTTTACTTGGAATAACAGGGATCAGGAAGAAATAAATACTGCAGTAACAGATGACCTATATAAAATATTCATGACCCAGTCTTCAGTTTTGTTTGAGAATAAAGTTGGCATATCAATACTGTAAAGAAAATGCTTGTACGAACATACTGCCAGTTCAAGTACTTTCCTATTCCAGTAAAACCAACCCAAATGTCCAAGTGATTAGTAAGCACAAGTGTTCAATTTATTTTTAATAATATCTCATGTGCAGTGCTTAGGCATGCACTTCTCTCCCAGAACTGCTACCATTTTGTCCAGAAATATTCTACTGTCAGGTAGCATCACATAAACTTAGGAAGTTACATTCCTGAAAAGTGAGAAGTTGGAACTTGTGGTATGTTTTTACTGATAACAGGATGCTTCATTGGAACATTTGATAGTGTACAGAGTCATATCAAAAGGAAGGCCATGTTTGTGGAATAATTAAGATAGTACAGTAGTTAGTAGCCTCTGATGGTGCCTAAGAAGCAGCGAATGAATGAGGCGGAATAAACCGATCCCAGGAACTACATCTAGGATATTGGACTTACAGGAGCTTTAGACGCTGTGGTTGCACTATCACCATCCTTCCTTGCTGGAGCTGTTGCTTCACTTCTCTTTTCAGGGACAGCGCTTTCAACTTTTGTATCTGGTTTACTACCAACGGCCCCTCCACCCAGTGCATCCTGAAAACCATATTGAAAAGCATAAGGAGATGCATGTTCCAATACTCTAAGTTTGCTACATAATAAACTTCATTGAAACTAACCTTAGAACCTTCAGCTTGCGCTTCCAGCTGTAAGGTATCCTTTCCAACAGTTTTACATTTCTGGAATATACTTAATCCATGTGACAAACTGTTTCATGGCCAAGGCATTTAGTCAGCAATGCTTGAATATTAAGGAAAACATTAATAATATGTAATCTGACCTAATAGACTTAATCCATGAGACAAACTGCTTCATGGCCAAGACATTTAGTCAGCAATGCTTGAATAGTAAGGAAAACATCAATAATATGTAATCTGACCTTGTAGATGAGATAACAAGTTTTCCATTTCTGTACTCAGGATCCTTAGTATGCATCAAATGATAAGAGATTGCCGACACCACAATTTCTTCTATATAGTTACTAAGAACCATTGTGTCAGCCACACATATTGAACCCAGATCATCGCAGTCAAGATCATTAGCTGCAAGTACTTCAATTATGTGGTTTCTGTTATCCTGATATTGGATCATCTTCATATCCTCCTCCAGTTGGCACTTCCAGCTAACGAGATGATTTTCATCCTCGGGTGGTTTAATTTCAATGTTATAAGGGAATATAGAGGTAATCCTCTCATCTAATTCTATGTAGTCATTATCCAGGTCTACAATTCTTGAACCGAGGATCAGCACTGATCCAGACAATTTCTTTAACATTTTCTGAAACAAGATATATATCCTTTTTGATCTACACAGGAGCTTATCAGCATCCCTAAGATACAGAACAACAGGATTGGTTTTCGACACTGAAACAATAACCTGCAAATGAAATCAAAGTTGTTATGCCATGAATATCTACTAAAAGGTATAGGACTTAAAAGATTGGCCACATATCTGTTTGAAGTAAAGCCATCACAAAATACATCTAGCAAAACACGAATTGCTAAAGCTACATCAAATATCAAATACAAAATAAAAAGAGATGATACCTTGTACAGTGTCTGTATAAGAATCTTATCATCAAAAGACCAGCTGCTGGTACGCATAAGAGGAGCTGGAAAGAAGCAGCATACTCATAAGAATAAAAAGGAATGACAGCTTAGCTGTTCATGTTTGAAAATCTTAAGCACATTATCACCAACATGCAGCACCAATGTACCATACAATCACCAAGGGTTCATTATTGACCTAAAAGGTACAATATGTCTAAGACACATCTTCTTTTTTTTCTCCTAACAAGATAACCAAATTTGCATGGGCCAGTTGCGAATTCTTCAATTCAAAGAAAGGATGGAGGGAAAGAGAAGTAATAAAACAGCTCAGAGCCAGTTGCCCAGAGTAACAGGCTGAAGAAATGCACCGGCATCAGGTCTTCTTTTGTATGACTATTTATCTTCCTCCTTTTCATGGTTTTTTTTTTAAAAAAAAAAAACCTTTTATCCTCTTAGAAGTAAGAAAGTCAAGCTTTTGCCAAAGGATGAGTCTTTCAAGTATCGGTAACATTCCCTTTTTCAAAGTCTAGTACGCTAGGGACTCACCTCAAGTGAAGAAAACAAAACGGGAGGCAAAATGAGTTGAGTCTAGCATTCCTGTGCATATCCCTTCTTTTCAAATGGAATAGTTTGATTTCCAGAATGTTCTTCCCCAAGCAAGTATTACTTCATTATATCGTTAGTTTGGCTTTAAGGTCCACTAGGTCTAGGCCGTAATTGACAACCTAAATGGCTTTCAAAAATACTTTCACTTCACATCAATTGATTGCCTAGTGATTTTCCTACTTACAATATTTGATTGAAAATCTCATCCACCCTGAATCACATGCACTTTATCTTAGATTTATCAACAACCAATGAGCAGGCCAATCTATTATTCTTAACAGTCATTAGAATTATAGTAAAGGACAGCATAAATGAGCCAATTAAGCGTTCTGTACTACTTCCTAACTTCTCTCTCACCCACTTGCCTTACAGACAAATTCTGTAATTACAATATACTGTAAAAAGGATACATTAGATTGGTTGTCGCAGTGCCAACAACTTTGAAAATTAAAAAATATATAATTCCTGCTCATGTTTTTAAGGTAAATTAAATCGATCTTATGCTCTTGCAAGATACAAGTACTCTGTCAAAACCTGTATTTGCAGGAGTGCATTGCGAAGTAAGACAACTCAGATTAGCCGAGGCAGATGCATTCCTACGAAGCTTTGGAGGATTAAAAGAACCTTCTGCTCTGCAAGGAAGAAAAAAGCAGTAGATGGAATTAGAAGAAACACGAAGCAAGCAAACAGCTGACTTACTCACTTAGTTACATTTCTAATCAGGAGCCATATACCACACTATACCTTGATCCAATATCCACACCGCTGCTCTGTCTGCGTAATGTGCCTGCAACAGAACAGAGCTACAGATTCCATATGGAAAAGAACTATCCCAAACGAAATACTTATAGTTCATGTATAAATGTCAACAAAATGCATACGAAACTAACCCGCATGGATACTAGGAAAATTCAACATCAATAATACCACACCATTCCTATTCTGGACAAAATTTAAAGTCCTACATCCTACCCTGCATCAAATTTTAATCTGCTTGCAGAAGGGAAGTACAAGCACAACAACTGCTTTTAATATATATACAACACAATACACGCACATAATAACAATGCTATTAAATGAGTATCAGAATTTGTAGTGGCTATAGATTTCAGTCCTACATCCCTGCACAAATATCGGATTAAATGTTGCTGCGAGCCAAAAAGGATGCATAAAAAAATATTGCATGTCGTACTTATATATGAAGTTACAAGTTAATCATTCTCAGATATCAGAAATTAATATCCTAAACCTATACAGATGGAGAATAAGCATATAGCAAAGGGTATGCTTTCTCTTAGTTCAAGAAAACATACAACCCTTGACTCAATAGAGTGGAAAAAAGAATTCCTTTTCATGTAACCAACCCCCACTAAAAGGGACAAGGCGTTTTCGGTTTCATTAAATTAGTTCAAGTGAAACATCTTACTTAACGGAAGAAAACAAGGTTATAAAAAAATCAACCACATTGAAAGCAATGAATTTAACAGTTGACTGAAGATTCTCTCAGTATGGAACAGAATTAAAGATTTAAAGCAAAAATGAAACAAGATCCAGTACATTATAGGAGTTCTAATAGCAAGCTGTTTCTGGAAAACCCACAACATCCAAACCTCTTACAAAATTATTGAAATGATGGGTCCCCATTTCACACGTCCCGAAGGGTGGGGATTATAAATCTCACCACCATTATTAGGGTTGAGGGTAAGAGCGTAATGGGGTATAGATTAGAATGAGTGGCTGTGGCTGAAACTCCCACATCATCACTTCCCCTTCCCCGTTAGGAAAAAGAACAGAGTAGGAAGAGGTTAATAGTACTATTGCAATAAATTGTTGAAGCAAGGAAAAGGATGACGTGATGAGATTGCAGATACAGATAAAATGGGATGAAGCAAACACAAAAGGAATCTCCACATCTAATAGCCATGTATTGGAGAATAATTAGCGGTTCTTAGACCATAATAATGAATCTACTCTCCTAGGAAAAAAAAGGGACAAATGATCATCTATCATACCTTTGGTTTCATTCCTTGGTGGTAGTATTGAAAATGATCCAAATAAATTAGACATCCGTTCCAATGTTGTTTCCGAAATGGACCTTTTGAAAGACTGCAACAAACCATGTTAGCAAAGGAATAAACATCACAAAGTTCATGTCTTGACTCATCTCGCCAATGGCTTTCTGTGTTATAGACAATGCATTTGCTACAATGAAAAAGTTAGCAGAAGAGTCTATCCCACTCCAGAATACACCCAGTGCAAATAAATTTGTCAAAACTTACAGATTCTTTATTGACACCTCCATATTTGCTCTGGATCTGTCAAAAAAACCAACACCAGAAAGCTTAGCACAAGTACAAACCAGAACAGACTGCAAGCTGACGAACTGACCTTTAGCGAGAAGTCAGTTACATCTAACAAAAGCAACTTGGCTTCAAAGTAATGAGCTAAAGCCTTCCCAAGCATTTGCTGGTAAAGTTCTTCAAAATCCAAAAAACGGAGCACTTAATATAGGTGAAAGAGTAAATGCAGCTAATGTACAAATATAGTCGTAGATAAATTCTGGGATGTAAATAACCAACCAGCAGGTCCTGAGAGCAAAATAGTTCGACTTGCAGGAGAAAGGTTCCGTGTATGCTTAGAAAAATCAGCTCTCTTCAAATGAACAAAGGCAGCGCTTGTCAGCAAGACCCTTGTCTGTTCGCTGGTGTTGGAATAAACCAGAAATGACATCAGCATTGAAGTGATAATATGAGAAAAACAATTTCAACTGCAGAGTGCAGAAGATCTTAGTTTCAAAATCAACATTTTATCACACATGACACATCCATGGGGAAAACATCAAACACCAGCCACCTCAGCCGTTATGCCATCAATAATGCATGACCCCATGTTACCTCCACGAGCTTGCAACAAATAAATTAACTCATCTCGTCTATCCCGTCAATAGCCCTGCTACCTTGGATTAAGTAGACAGCTGATACACAAAAGAACATATGTAGTGATTGCATTACTAAATCACCAACATTTAGTTTTAACTACTATATTTAGTATGTATATCTAAGTCTAAATAGTCTCTTTTATAGGGGTCATGAACATAAGGGGGGCACACTGAGCAAGTACGAGAAATTGGCCCTGCTCTGCTTGTTAAAGAAAAAGATTCCCCTCTTTCACTATTGAGTTTTATTATTCATAACTTAGAAAGCACGGATACTCACCGGGGGTCGCCGTCGCAGTGTCGGACACGTGTCCGACACGGATACGCGTGTCCGACAGTCAAACACGTGTCTGACACTTGTATAAGTGTCCTGAACAGTGGCTTTGAATTTTTTTGTCGGATACGGCTCGAATACACGGGAAGGATACGGCAAGATACAACAGGGTACTTTTGTTATTTTAAAAACTTAGGGGGCTGAAACGAAAAAAAAAAAAAAGCCAAAGCTACGTCGTTTGGCTTGAAAAAGAAAAAACAAAAGGCAAAAGGCATCTGAAGCTTCAACAGAATCGACACACTGTGTTCGACAGAGAGAGAAAAGAGAAGAGAAGAGGAGAACGAACTCGAGAGGACCAGAGGAGGCTAAGAAGAAGGAGAGGGAAGAGGAAGGAAGACTAACTTGCGACTGCGACTGTTAGGCACCTCATACGTATGAGCTGCCACCTGCACTTCTATGCATATGATTATTTTTTAGATTTTTATTCTTTATTTAGTTTTGGGATTTCTATCCTAAATTAGTTGTGTGGATAGAAATTATGAATAATTAGGTCAGATTAGGAGTTTATTGAGCCAAGAGTTATAATTGGCAAGGAGTCTAGTTAGTAGTAGAAGTCTAGTTAGGAGGTCTATTCTATTTATATCTTCTTGAACATTGTTTTTTGGCAGAAAGAATTTTAATAAAAGTTGGAGGACGATTCCCCTTGAAGTGAATCAATTTCTCACAGGATCCTTGGATCCTATCATTTGGTATTAGAGCAGTTCTTTTTTTGGCATCATCATGGTTACTGTGAAAGAATTGACTGAACGTGTTGAGCAACTGGAATCACGAATGGATCAACTTGCGGGTGGAGTTCTGGAAATCAGAGACGCCATTCACGTGATTCAGGCATCCTTAGACCAACTGGCGATGACCCCCCGTGCAGATCGACAGGCCCCTCTTACTCCCGCTCCACCACAAAGGGCGGACCAGCAACCAGGGAATTTGCAAGATAGGCTGGTTTTACAAGGGCGGCCGATTCGTATTGATTTTCCAAGATTTGATGGCGAGGATCCGGAGGGCTGGATTTTTCGAGTTGAGCAGTATCAACACCTCCATGGACTCACCGATGCACAACTGGTGCCATTGGCATCCATTCACCTAACTGAAGTGGCTACATCGTGGTATCGTTGGATGGTTCGTTCAATTGGTGTCATGTCTTGGACACAATTCACTAAGGTTCTATGTTTACGTTTTGGTTCGCGAGAAGATATGGACCCTGCAGCTTCTTTGTCCAAGCTTCAGCAAACTAGTTATGTGCGAGACTACCAAACGAAGTTTGAAATTTTAGCAAATCGAGTAAATGATTTACCTGAATCCTATTTGATTAATTGTTTCATTTCGGGACTACGTGAAGACATCAAGGTTGGGGTCCGTCTTTTGTGTCCTTCGGCTTTGTCAGTGGCCTTTGATTTGGCTATTTGTCAGGAGGAGTCTGTTTGGGCTTTACAAGACTACTCCATCAGGAAAGCGCAACAGAAATCAGGCTCTAATCGAAACCAGGTACAAAATACTTCTTCAATTTCTCCTTACACAGCATCCCCAAGCTTACCACCCATCAAGCGTCTCACTATTTCCGAACAAAAAGAGAGGCAAGAAAAGGGGCTATGCTTCAATTGTGACGAATTTTTCAAACCTGGCCATCGCTACAAGTGTCCTCAACTGCTGTTCATGGAAGGAGATGATGCACCAGAACACGACCAGAAGGAAAATGAGGAAGACTCTTCCGGATTGGAGATTTCTATTCATGCAATTTCTGGCACCAATCAGCCCAAAACTATGCGGATTACGGGCTATTTAAAGAAACATCATGTTACAGTGTTGGTCGACTCTGGATCAACCCATAATTTTCTACATCCTTCTCTAGCTCGACGTTGCGGTTATCGTGTGCACAACACTACTCCGATTCGCGTAACCATAGCCAACGGAGGAATTCTTCATAGTCATGGTAAGTGTAATGGAGTTGGCCTAAATTTGCAAGGTTATTGCTTCAAATCTGATTTTTTCTTATTACCGGTGAGTGGATGTGATATTATCCTGGGGGCTGCTTGGCTTCGTTCCTTAGGCGCCATTACTCGGGACTTTTCTAAATTAATTATGAAGTTTGTTCTGGAGGGCCAAGAGTTCAAGTTAGTAGGTAATAGATCCTCAATCAACACTGTTGTTGATCAAGACGAACTTCACAGGTTGAGGCTCCAAACTGATGGTGTATTCTTGTTATAATTGGTGGCTGCAAACGTTGTTGTAATGGAGAGGGAGGTTCCTCCTGAAATCAGCCATATTCTTGACCATTTTAGGGATGTGTTCGGTGACCCTAAGAGACTTTCCCCTACACGCACTCAAGACCATCGTATTCCACTGATTCCAGGTAGTGTTCCAACCAATGCTCGACCGTACCGTTATCCTTATTTTCAAAAGGATGAGATCGAGAGATTGGTTAAGGAAATGTTGGTTGCTGGCTTGATTCGACCAAGTGTTAGTCCTTATTCATCCCCAGTGCTACTAGTGCGGAAAAAAGATGGTTCTTGGCGGTTGTGCGTGGACTATCGCTCCCTTAATAGTATTACAGTGAAGGATCGCTTTCCCATTTCAGTTATTGATGAGCTTCTAGATGAGCTGCATGGTGCTGTGATTTTTTCTAAGTTGGATCTTCGTTCCAGTTATCATTAAATTCGTATTCATGCACCAGATATTCCAAAGACTGCATTTCGCACTCATGATGGCCACTATGAATTTCTTGTCATGCCTTTTGGGCTTTCTAATGCACCGTCCACCTTTCAAAGTTTGATGAATGATATATTTCGGCCTTACTTAAGGAGGTTTGTCCTTGTTTTCTTTGATGATATACTAGTCTATAGCAAATCTGTACAAGAACATATGGAACATTTGTCAATACTCAATAGTGTTACAATGCTTGCGCCAGAATCAACTATATGCTAAACAGTCCAAGTGTTCTTTTTCCAAGCCATCTATGGACTATCTTGGCCATATTATTTCTAGAGAAGGGGTTATGGTGGATCCTGAGAAAATTCGCTGCATGATTGACTGGCCTAAACCCAATACTCTTAAGGCTCTACGAGGTTTTTTGGGGCTCACTGGCTATTATAGAAAATTTGTGCAAAATTATGGTCAAATTGCAGCACCCTTAACTCACATGCTCAAAAAAATTTTTTTTGGATGATCCTCGAATGCGGAAATTTCTTTTGAGAAATTAAAGCATGCTATGATAACCACACCAGTGTTAGCGTTGCCCGATTTCTCTCAAGAATTTGTTATAGAATGCAATGCTTCGGGTAGTGGAATTGGTGCCATTCTCATGCAGCAAGGGCGACCCTTAGCCTTTGTCAGTAAAGCACTTTCTGGGAAAAATTTAAATCTCTCGGTCTATGATAAAGAAATGCTTGCCATAGTCTTTGCGGTGAACGAATGGCGACCATATTTATTAGGTCACCACTTCACATTTCTTACTGATCATAAAAGTTTGAATTTTTTTATGGATCAACGTGTTTCCTCACTTGAGCAACAAAAGTGGGTTACCAAGCTGTTGGGATATGATTATACGATTGTGTTTCGAAAGGGGGCAGAAAATCGAGCTGCAGATGCTTTATCCCGGCTAGCTGAAGAATCTACCTTACATGCTATTTCTTCCCCCATATTTTCGGCCATTAGTGAGATCACTGCTGAATGCTTGACTGATATTTCCTTGTCCCCTATTCTTACTCGATTACGACAAGGTGTGTCTACAAATTCGGGTTATTCTCTTCGTGATGGTGTTTTGCATTATAAAGACCGAGTTGTGGTTCCCTCTTCTTCTCCTTGGTGTCCAAAATTCTGTGGGAATTCCATGCTTCCCAAATTGGTGATCATTCCGGGTTCTTACAGACTTATAAGCGCATCCAACGCAATTTTTATTGGAAAGGTCTCAAAAGGGCTGTTAAGAAGTTTGTTGCCGAGTGCGATGTTTGCCAAAGGAATAAATCTGAAAGTATCTCTCCACCTGGGCTGCTACAACCTCTACCAATTCTGGAGGAAGTGTGGACTGATATTTCTATGGATTTCATTGATGGGTTACCTCCTTCATTTCACAAAACTTCTATTATGGTTGTAGTTGATCGACTATCCAAATATGCCCACTTCTGTGCACTTGTGCATCCTTATTCAGCAACTATGGTGGCTGAAATTTTTGTTCGGGAAATTGCACCATTACATGGGATGCCTAAATCTATTGTTAGTGACCGAGACCCTGTTTTCACGAGTCAGTTTTGGGAAGCATTTTTTGAATTGCAGGGCACTAGTCTTTGTCGAAGTTCGGCTTACCATCCCCAATCAGACGTGCAAAACTGAAGTGGTTAACCGGTCCCTTGAGGCTTATTTGCGTTGCTTTGCAAGCCAACAACCTTCCAGTTGGACAAAGTGGTTACCATGGGCTAAATGGTGGTATAACACTTCCTTTCAATCTTCATTGAAAATGACGTCTTTTCAAGCAGTTTATGGTCGGCCTCCATTCCCCATTGCTTCATACCTTCCCCATACTACTGTTGTTCATGTTGTAGATGTTGCCTTGCGTGATCGTGATAGTATACTGTGACTACTCAAAGAAAGTTTGACTGCTGCCCAGTCTCGCATGAAATATTTTGCTGACCGTCATCGAACCGAACGCTCTTTTAGTGTAGGAGATTGGGTTTTTCTCTGACTTCAGCCATATCGACAAATTTCCTTGGGTCTCCCACGGGCCACATAAGCTCTCACCACGATTTTATGGACCTTTTCGTGTCCTTTCACGCATTGGAGAAGTCGCTTACAAACTAAATTTTCCGATAGAGTGTCGTATCCATCCAGTCTTTCACGTTTCTTGCCTCAAAAAGAAACTTGGAGAAATGGTGCAACCTGCTCCACTGCTCCCTCCCATTTCTGATAGTGGCGTTACTACTTGGCAGCCACTTCGCATTCTTGATCGTGGTTTGTTTAAGCGCAACAACAGGCCAGTTACACGCCTTCTTGTCCAGTGGACTGGATTTTCTGCTGCGGATGCAACTTGGGAGGATTATTCAGAATTTGTTGCTCGTTTTCCAGCTTTTCCAACTTGAGGACAAGTTGGGATTTCAAGGAGGGGTGGATGTTAGGCACCTCATACGTATGAGCTGCCACCTGCACTTCTATGCATATGATTATTTTTTAGATTTTTATTCTTTATTTAGTTTTGGGATTTCTATCCTAAATTAGTTGTGTGGATAGAAATTATGAATAATTGGGTCAGATTAGGAGTTTATTGAGCCAAGAGTTATAATTGGCAAGGAGTCTAGTTAGTAGTAGAAGTCTAGTTAGGAGGTCTATTCTATTTATATCTTCTTGAACATTGTTTTTTGGCAGAAAGAATTTTAATAAAAGTTGGAGGACGATTCCCCTTGAAGTGAATCAATTTCTCACAGGATCCTTGGATCCTATCATTTGGTATTAGAGCAGTTCTTTTTTTGGCATCATCATGGTTACTGTGAAAGAATTGACTGAACGTGTTGAGCAACTGGAATCACGAATGGATCAACTTGCGGGTGGAGTTCTGGAAATCAGAGACGCCATTCACGTGATTCAGGCATCCTTAGACCAACTGGCGATGACCCCCCGTGCAGATCGACAGGCCCCTCTTACTCCCGCTCCACCACAAAGGGCGGACCAGCAACCAGGGAATTTGCAAGATAGGCTGGTTTTACAAGGGCGGCCGATTCGTATTGATTTTCCAAGATTTGATGGCGAGGATCCGGAGGGCTGGATTTTTCGAGTTGAGCAGTATCAACACCTCCATGGACTCACCGATGCACAACTGGTGCCATTGGCATCCATTCACCTAACTGAAGTGGCTACATCGTGGTATCGTTGGATGGTTCGTTCAATTGGTGTCATGTCTTGGACACAATTCACTAAGGTTCTATGTTTACGTTTTGGTTCGCGAGAAGATATGGACCCTGCAGCTTCTTTGTCCAAGCTTCAGCAAACTAGTTATGTGCGAGACTACCAAACGAAGTTTGAAATTTTAGCAAATCGAGTAAATGATTTACCTGAATCCTATTTGATTAATTGTTTCATTTCGGGACTACGTGAAGACATCAAGGTTGGGGTCCGTCTTTTGTGTCCTTCGGCTTTGTCAGTGGCCTTTGATTTGGCTATTTGTCAGGAGGAGTCTGTTTGGGCTTTACAAGACTACTCCATCAGGAAAGCGCAACAGAAATCAGGCTCTAATCGAAACCAGGTACAAAATACTTCTTCAATTTCTCCTTACACAGCATCCCCAAGCTTACCACCCATCAAGCGTCTCACTATTTCCGAACAAAAAGAGAGGCAAGAAAAGGGGCTATGCTTCAATTGTGACGAATTTTTCAAACCTGGCCATCGCTACAAGTGTCCTCAACTGCTGTTCATGGAAGGAGATGATGCACCAGAACACGACCAGAAGGAAAATGAGGAAGACTCTTCCGGATTGGAGATTTCTATTCATGCAATTTCTGGCACCAATCAGCCCAAAACTATGCGGATTACGGGCTATTTAAAGAAACATCATGTTACAGTGTTGGTCGACTCTGGATCAACCCATAATTTTCTACATCCTTCTCTAGCTCGACGTTGCGGTTATCGTGTGCACAACACTACTCCGATTCGCGTAACCATAGCCAACGGAGGAATTCTTCATAGTCATGGTAAGTGTAATGGAGTTGGCCTAAATTTGCAAGGTTATTGCTTCAAATCTGATTTTTTCTTATTACCGGTGAGTGGATGTGATATTATCCTGGGGGCTGCTTGGCTTCGTTCCTTAGGCGCCATTACTCGGGACTTTTCTAAATTAATTATGAAGTTTGTTCTGGAGGGCCAAGAGTTCAAGTTAGTAGGTAATAGATCCTCAATCAACACTGTTGTTGATCAAGACGAACTTCACAGGTTGAGGCTCCAAACTGATGGTGTATTCTTGTTATAATTGGTGGCTGCAAACGTTGTTGTAATGGAGAGGGAGGTTCCTCCTGAAATCAGCCATATTCTTGACCATTTTAGGGATGTGTTCGGTGACCCTAAGAGACTTTCCCCTACACGCACTCAAGACCATCGTATTCCACTGATTCCAGGTAGTGTTCCAACCAATGCTCGACCGTACCGTTATCCTTATTTTCAAAAGGATGAGATCGAGAGATTGGTTAAGGAAATGTTGGTTGCTGGCTTGATTCGACCAAGTGTTAGTCCTTATTCATCCCCAGTGCTACTAGTGCGGAAAAAAGATGGTTCTTGGCGGTTGTGCGTGGACTATCGCTCCCTTAATAGTATTACAGTGAAGGATCGCTTTCCCATTTCAGTTATTGATGAGCTTCTAGATGAGCTGCATGGTGCTGTGATTTTTTCTAAGTTGGATCTTCGTTCCAGTTATCATTAAATTCGTATTCATGCACCAGATATTCCAAAGACTGCATTTCGCACTCATGATGGCCACTATGAATTTCTTGTCATGCCTTTTGGGCTTTCTAATGCACCGTCCACCTTTCAAAGTTTGATGAATGATATATTTCGGCCTTACTTAAGGAGGTTTGTCCTTGTTTTCTTTGATGATATACTAGTCTATAGCAAATCTGTACAAGAACATATGGAACATTTGTCAATACTCAATAGTGTTACAATGCTTGCGCCAGAATCAACTATATGCTAAACAGTCCAAGTGTTCTTTTTCCAAGCCATCTATGGACTATCTTGGCCATATTATTTCTAGAGAAGGGGTTATGGTGGATCCTGAGAAAATTCGCTGCATGATTGACTGGCCTAAACCCAATACTCTTAAGGCTCTACGAGGTTTTTTGGGGCTCACTGGCTATTATAGAAAATTTGTGCAAAATTATGGTCAAATTGCAGCACCCTTAACTCACATGCTCAAAAAAATTTTTTTTGGATGATCCTCGAATGCGGAAATTTCTTTTGAGAAATTAAAGCATGCTATGATAACCACACCAGTGTTAGCGTTGCCCGATTTCTCTCAAGAATTTGTTATAGAATGCAATGCTTCGGGTAGTGGAATTGGTGCCATTCTCATGCAGCAAGGGCGACCCTTAGCCTTTGTCAGTAAAGCACTTTCTGGGAAAAATTTAAATCTCTCGGTCTATGATAAAGAAATGCTTGCCATAGTCTTTGCGGTGAACGAATGGCGACCATATTTATTAGGTCACCACTTCACATTTCTTACTGATCATAAAAGTTTGAATTTTTTTATGGATCAACGTGTTTCCTCACTTGAGCAACAAAAGTGGGTTACCAAGCTGTTGGGATATGATTATACGATTGTGTTTCGAAAGGGGGCAGAAAATCGAGCTGCAGATGCTTTATCCCGGCTAGCTGAAGAATCTACCTTACATGCTATTTCTTCCCCCATATTTTCGGCCATTAGTGAGATCACTGCTGAATGCTTGACTGATATTTCCTTGTCCCCTATTCTTACTCGATTACGACAAGGTGTGTCTACAAATTCGGGTTATTCTCTTCGTGATGGTGTTTTGCATTATAAAGACCGAGTTGTGGTTCCCTCTTCTTCTCCTTGGTGTCCAAAATTCTGTGGGAATTCCATGCTTCCCAAATTGGTGATCATTCCGGGTTCTTACAGACTTATAAGCGCATCCAACGCAATTTTTATTGGAAAGGTCTCAAAAGGGCTGTTAAGAAGTTTGTTGCCGAGTGCGATGTTTGCCAAAGGAATAAATCTGAAAGTATCTCTCCACCTGGGCTGCTACAACCTCTACCAATTCTGGAGGAAGTGTGGACTGATATTTCTATGGATTTCATTGATGGGTTACCTCCTTCATTTCACAAAACTTCTATTATGGTTGTAGTTGATCGACTATCCAAATATGCCCACTTCTGTGCACTTGTGCATCCTTATTCAGCAACTATGGTGGCTGAAATTTTTGTTCGGGAAATTGCACCATTACATGGGATGCCTAAATCTATTGTTAGTGACCGAGACCCTGTTTTCACGAGTCAGTTTTGGGAAGCATTTTTTGAATTGCAGGGCACTAGTCTTTGTCGAAGTTCGGCTTACCATCCCCAATCAGACGTGCAAAACTGAAGTGGTTAACCGGTCCCTTGAGGCTTATTTGCGTTGCTTTGCAAGCCAACAACCTTCCAGTTGGACAAAGTGGTTACCATGGGCTAAATGGTGGTATAACACTTCCTTTCAATCTTCATTGAAAATGACGTCTTTTCAAGCAGTTTATGGTCGGCCTCCATTCCCCATTGCTTCATACCTTCCCCATACTACTGTTGTTCATGTTGTAGATGTTGCCTTGCGTGATCGTGATAGTATACTGTGACTACTCAAAGAAAGTTTGACTGCTGCCCAGTCTCGCATGAAATATTTTGCTGACCGTCATCGAACCGAACGCTCTTTTAGTGTAGGAGATTGGGTTTTTCTCTGACTTCAGCCATATCGACAAATTTCCTTGGGTCTCCCACGGGCCACATAAGCTCTCACCACGATTTTATGGACCTTTTCGTGTCCTTTCACGCATTGGAGAAGTCGCTTACAAACTAAATTTTCCGATAGAGTGTCGTATCCATCCAGTCTTTCACGTTTCTTGCCTCAAAAAGAAACTTGGAGAAATGGTGCAACCTGCTCCACTGCTCCCTCCCATTTCTGATAGTGGCGTTACTACTTGGCAGCCACTTCGCATTCTTGATCGTGGTTTGTTTAAGCGCAACAACAGGCCAGTTACACGCCTTCTTGTCCAGTGGACTGGATTTTCTGCTGCGGATGCAACTTGGGAGGATTATTCAGAATTTGTTGCTCGTTTTCCAGCTTTTCCAACTTGAGGACAAGTTGGGATTTCAAGGAGGGGTGGATGTTAGGCACCTCATACGTATGAGCTGCCACCTGCACTTCTATGCATATGATTATTTTTTAGATTTTTATTCTTTATTTAGTTTTGGGATTTCTATCCTAAATTAGTTGTGTGGATAGAAATTATGAATAATTGGGTCAGATTAGGAGTTTATTGAGCCAAGAGTTATAATTGGCAAGGAGTCTAGTTAGTAGTAGAAGTCTAGTTAGGAAGTCTATTCTATTTATATCTTCTTGAACATTGTTTTTTGGCAGAAAAAATTTTAATAAAAGTTGGAGGACGATTCCCCTTGAAGTGAATCAATTTCTCACAGGATCCTTGGATCCTATCAACGACCTGGACCTGCGATTGCTGCCCAGTCTTTTGCAGGTTCTTCTTGTTGCTTCAATTTTTTTTTTTTTCAAATCTGCTACTGCTGCTCTTACTTCTTCTGGTCAGTGTGGACTTTCAAAAAATTTGATTGGGTTAGGGTTTTCAAAATTTGGGAATTGTTTGTTGTTGTTATTGTGCTGAACTGCTCTTACGTCGTTTGTCTTCTTGCTGACTTGCTGCCTTTGGGGTTTTTTTGTTTTGTCTAGTTCTGTGTTGCTGGCTGTCTTCGGGATTTTTTTTTGGTCTTGGTTGTTTGTTATTATTAATGTTGTTGTTATATATATAAAAATATATATAATTATTTTAATTAGTCTTATCCTCGCCGTACCCGTGTCCTATATTTTGAGATTTTGCCGTATCGCCGTGTCCGTATCGTATCGGATACGACACCCGTGTCCGTATCCGTGCTTCTTAGTTTATAACTAGGTGGTTTAGAAAGCGTTTTCCGATCTATAGTCCCTCAGAGCGAAGGGTTTGATCAGGAAGCCCCCGCCCGCTATGCTCTTTATCAACAACGCATTCATTCATTGAATAATCCGGCAGAAGCGGCATAACGAGTCATCGACTTTATAAACTAAATATCTCCTCTCTCCATTATGCAGCCGGTGAACATGATCCTTTGGAGGGCTCAAACAAAATACTCCTAACAGGTTGAAATAGCTTAGTTGCGCCAATTAATGTGCAATTTCACACTAATTCATCTAAGATTCTCTCCGGTTCCATATATGTAATGCAGACTACAATAAAATAATCATCTTGTGTCAGCTATTGCCCAGATTCTAACATCCATGATAACGCTTAAGGTCGCCTACAATCTAAAACTAATAAGTCAAAACTGGGCTAGGAAACTTCAGGTAAATAAAAGAGGACCATAACATTCTTCGTTAAATATTGCCACACCAAGTAGGCCAATATAGGGTTTGCCTTGGAGAAGTTCCTTGTTAAGAAAAAAATATATACATAGTTATATACTTAAGGAGTCACTAGTCTACATCAGTAAATATATACATAGTTACATACTTAAGGAATCACTAGTCTACACCAGTATACATGTCTCATACTTTAAAAATGTGACTTGCACTGAAAGAAATGATTAGCCACACGAGGCACTCATATGTCATCCAGGAGTTTCAGTTGCTTTCCTCAAGTCTTAAACCATGTTGTCAACAATTGGTAGTCACACACTACCTATATGAAGTGATCAGACCTTGGTATACACAGTTTAACAATACAATAAAGGTGTCCTTACCAAATTTGGAAACTAAATCCTCCTCCAATATGATGTGGCGTTATTAGCATCAATAAAAATTAATAAAACCCACTTATATGATAATTATAAATGTGTCATATCATTTAAAATGGATATTTAGTAAAGACATTTACTAAGTATAACATTGCTCCTAACAAAATGACGTTCTACAAAAACAAATAGTGCCCTCTTTCCACATTCACACTACAACTTTAACAATATTACTTAATTAGGAAAGTGAAAGAATCTTCTCTAAATTAATGAAGAGGACAATAGAGAATCTTTCTCACTGGAGGATTCCCAGTCGTATTCAAAAGAAAGAACAGGAAGGAGCAATGCTATTGGACCTAATTTATTGACATAATTTGTTGATTTAATTCACTGTGACTTTTGGATTCACTGTAGACCCCATCAAACATTGGAACTTGGTGTTGATCCAATGATTTCTATGAAGCCACATCATTATGTCAACAAATTAGGTCAGATTTTTAGGTTCAAATAGTATTATTCTTCATGAAATCTTGTAATGCTCAAATGCGCATTTAATAATCAATAAATTTAAAAAAAAAAAACACACATTGAATAATAGATAGAACAAAATAAAAAAAGTGGAAAGGAGTTTAAAAATAAAATTTTCATTACCTGAGATAGTACGGAAATTCATCAAAAGTGACCTTGCTATCTCTGCAATCAACGATGAGATTGAGCATCTCTTGCTCCATTGCCTGCGGCGTAATACCGTTTGTGGAGGAATCTCCACCAGTCCATTTGCTTACCGTCGGTCCTGAAGCCAATCCAATCCCCACTCCGACACCTATCCCCACACTCAAAGCCGACAACAAAAATTGTTTCTGCTCCATCGCGCTTGACCTCCTAAAATCGTATATATCGAAGCAAACAGAGCAAGTATTAATACCTTTTCTCTTAACACAACCAGATGAAACGCCAGAGTATGTATGATCACGTTAAATTCCGCTTGAAGGCCAAAAGTATAACCAGAAACTCTACTTCGATCTGTAATTTAGTCGTTCGTAAAGAAGATCATAACCTCTACAGCCCTATTAACTTTCGGATGTTGTCCAAGCAAAAGAGAACATTCAATGTTCACCGACTGATCCAAAGCGAGATAAACCTGTGATTCGAGGCTTTGAAGATCTCGGTAGTAAGAAAATGTGCCAGAAATTCACAATTTATCCGAAGAAACGGAGAAGTTTTGAAGACGGATTAGTTTCTTTGGTTCGGACACAAATAGAAAACCCTTCGATCTCTCTCTCTCTCTCTCTCTCTCTCTCTCTCTCTCTCTCTGCGTGTGTTTGTGTGATTCTAAGAGAGTGTGTGCGTAATTTGCGTTGTCTAATATCTGTTTCCCTCACAAATTTTCATTACCACAGTTCTCCCTCTCTCTAGAACTTGATCCTTCCTTCCAGCCTATATATAACGACCGAAACAAGCGGATCAGAGGTCCCTAGAATCACGCCGTGCAACTAGTAACCACGGCGAATACATAATTCAACGGCGACGAGACACGATGGTTGACGGAAGCGAAAGAGGGGTTTGAAATGAACGAGAAGAGCATTGGCGGTGGCGGAGGTAGTTATAGGCTTATGGTGTAGTCTGTTCCCGCTTTTTCAGTCCTCTCTTCCTCTATGTTTGAGTTTAAAAAAGAGTCATATGCCGTGGGTCCATTCAAATAACCATGACGTGATTGATTACACGTTGGAGATATTTTTGTGAGAGATGATAATCATGGGGTGGCGGTACACTAGATAATTTTTGTCTGTACCGTCTCCTCTGCCATGATGTGTCCAAATGGCTGTCCAATGAGATTGCCGCATTTGGAGAGAGACGGAGAGTTCTTTTACCAAAAGGCACCTTAACTTCTTAATAAAAGACGCATATGCCCCTTACACTTTTTTGTTGATGTACACTGTAGAGGCAAAAAATAGAGATTACCTCTGACAAGATGAAATTAAGGATTATGATTTATGAGATTTTCTGAACCTGATCTCCCAGCCTTCTCCCTGCAAAACGAACAAACTGCCCAAGATCGAAATCCTTCGATCGAAGGCACTCCGATGCTTAAATCAGTACTTGAATGATATGAACTGTGCGAAGACTAGGAGAGTTCAGCGTACCTTTCACCTTCGTCTCCTGTTCTTTTTATAGTCTCTATTCCCCTTAGGGTTTCCGTTAATTCAGAGGTAAAGTGGCACACCTTCCTTTCTTTCAGTGTTTGAGTTTGGGAAGTCTCTGACTCTTCTCCCATAATCTCTCCGAATATCCGTATTCTCATAGATTTCGTTTATCTAATTGCCTGAATTGTAGGCATCTTTTTAGCATCACGTTTATTGTGTTTAAACAACTCGGTCGTAACAGTTCGGTCATGACGAACACCTAGCTCATTCCTTCCTTTCTGAGCTTTCTGATCAGCTCGGTTGCTATTTGTTTTCAGCTCGGTCGGATCTACCTAGCTGTCTGTTCGGCCGAGTTTTTATCCTCTACTAGGTCGGACGAATTTAGCTCGGCCGAATAGCCTAGCTACTTGCTCTGCTCTGCTCTGCCGAATAGCCTAGCTGCTTGATCTGCTAGGCTGAACTAACTTTAGCTCGGTCCCACTAGCCTAGCTGCTTATTCAGTCATGGTAGTGTCATTGCAAATAATTCCAGCACGTGCAACCTACCACGTGTCCAAGTCTAATTTGTCAGATGATGATCAGATTTTATCGACCCCTTCATTTGCCCCCAGAGAATATTTTTCATGTGGCACACTGAAGGATATTCTCTGTTTTCAATCCTTTCTCATTGCCTTGTATTATTCCTTTTTATTCTTCGAAGAATTTGAGGCTCTTGAAGTTATGGCCTGCTTGGCACTTTCTTCCTAGAGCTCGATTCCCTAGCAGGAACAATTTTCTTAGATGAGTCTCTTGAAGTTATGGCTTATTCGACACTTTCTTCCTAGAGCTCGGTTCCCTAGCAGGAACAATTTCCTTAGATGAGTCTCTTGAAGTTATGGCCTATTCGGCACTTTCTTCCTAGAGCTCATCTCAGTAGTTATACTTAGTCCACTATGGTGTCTAAGTGTCTCTACTCCGTACCGACCCGCCAATCTACTTGGACTCTCACCCATCCCTATCAGCTTACATCGTCATGCCTAGCTGGGGGCCTGGGTTAGATCGGGTGGCTACGCCTGATTTAAGTTCATGACTTCTATCAAGATTTTTGCCTCCCTGCCTTAGCAGTAGGACGTAAAATAAAGAGTTTTTATTGATTTCCAAATGGCACATTTGGTGCCGTGTTCCAGGGGCGTGGTACAGCCTCCTGGTCAGGCGTTTCGAGCTCGTAGTATCCGCTGCTAGATGTCTTTCATGTGGCAGGTACTCCACGAAAAGATTAGCTTTGAATCTCAATCTTATCAATTTGCGAGAGGTACTCCGCTGAAGGCGAAACTTAGAAACTCAATCATGTCTGTATATGGGAGGCACTCCCTTGAGGTGATATAGCATCAATAATCCCAGTTTATGAGCTCAGGCATTTTCACTTATAGGACGACGCTGATTCTTATTTCAGCTAGTATCATCAGTGTCAGATCTTCCTGCTTATGAGCAGATCCTCTATTTCTTTTTTGTAAGTAATAAGAATTTCTCTCATAGAATGAATGGGTAGACTCTAAACCTCTTAGGTCAACACCTACTGCGCATAGTGGCACACTATGTTGGAGATGGTCATTTTTCTTTCCCGCTTAATAGGAATTCATTCAAGTCGATGTATCAATTGTCGTTGCTAGTCCCAGAGAAAAAGCCTCTTGTAGAAAGAGTTTCTCGATGAGGGATTTAATAAAGAGACCCTGAAACACATTTGTCCCTGGAGGCCGAATAATAATGAAGTCCTTTACCGAGCGGCTCAAGGAATACCGAAGATAATTATTTAATGTCTGCTAGAGAGGTTTGAATCCCAAATGAAATAACCATAGGTGCTCCATATCCAACTCCAACGAAGATAACAATATCAGAACCCCGAGAAGGGTTTCTATAATCGAACGTCGGGCATGAACGAGCCTTGTCTGACTGAATCTTGAAAATACCAAACCCGTGGTTAGACAATTCAAGGTTCCCTCGGTGTGATTCTTCTTTAGAGGGTCTTCATGTTTGACCTCCGAACATGAATGTTGACACTGGGTCAAGCTCTCCCTTGTAATTGTATTGCACTGTGTCTAGGGTTTTACCCAGTCTCGTGTCACCTTCTTCAACAAGGAGTACTCTTGAGTCCAAGTCCTTAGAACTTGCCCCCAAGAGGTTTGATGCCTACATTAGGACTTTTGGTGCTTTGCCCCGAGTGATTACCCAGTTTTGTACATGTTCCAACTTTGCAGCTCTGCTTGGAAGCACAACTAGACGAGAATAAAGTGAGAAGGGCCAAGCTCCCGATACCTCAATGTTTTCTATCGCCGAGCAATTCAAAGTAAATTATTGCTGGTGCTTGGAATCATATCATGGGGTCATCATCATATCCAGAGGAGCTGGGTAGAATTAGGAAGTCATTCGGCTTTGCCTTTTTCCGAGTAATCTCATACGGCATCAGTTTGTGATGAATGATATAAAGGAGCCCACGCTCCGTTACTTGATCGAGACGAAAGGCCATCATCGTGGCTTTCCTGGGTGATTTTAAACCCATCAATTCGTTGCATGAACGACGTTCTTTACTCTGAGACCCCCCTTTTTTCTTACGTAGTGGTTCTGAGGCTAGACCAATTATATTTGTTGGCCGCTTTGATGCTAATTTCAAGGTGGTTGATAATCCGAAGGCTTCGGAAGTAGATCTCAGTGTAGTGGATGGTAGTTCAGAAACTTTTGGAGCTTTTGTGACGTTCAATCAAATGCCCGAAGGAACAATTCCTCTTCGTGGGCGAGCTGTGTCATTGTTTTGGGTGATTATAAAGACCCAATTGTAGAATCACTTAGCATATATAAGAAAATTGAGCTTTAGATGGTGTAGTGAAGTTCCTTGAGTGATTTAGGATGTCCCAAGGCAGCTAGTTGCTGGGTGGTGTTCCATGTAATTAAATAACTGCGCTGAACACTTTCGGAGAGCTTAAGTTTTTGTACAAGGACATGTTGAGACTATCATTTGTATAATGGATTGAGTAGGCGCTGCTCGTGGTTTTGCCTCCACTCCATTGCCCATGGTTAGATGCATTTCAATGCTTCATGTCGTAGTTACTGCTGATCATTAATATGTTCGAGCTTCCATCGATAGGTTCGTCAAAGAGCCCCTTCGCGCCGTGTTCGGCATGTCAAAGTTGTCTGGGCTTAGCATCAAGATCATTTTGAAGGACTTCTGTGAATTTCGGTTGGTGTTGAGACCAATCTCCACCCCTTAATCCATTTGAGTTTTTCAATTTTAAACCCAGAAGTAAGTCCTGCAACACTCAGAAGCAACATGAGCTATATTTTTCTTTAATAGAAAGTTTATTTCTTGTTAGTCATCATGCTTACTGAGGCGTCAAGAACTAAAAGAATTATTTCCTGGTGGGCCATGCAAACATTCTTGTGTTCTAGTTGTTTCAAGGTGCTTTTGTTTGCTTATCTAAGCTCGTATACGAGCGTAGCTATTGTCAAGTGACCGGAGCAACTAGTCAGCCCGACTTACCCTTGCTAATTTTCTTAAAGGTTTAATCTCTACTCGTGTAGGTCTTTCTTGTTTGAAATTGAGTGGTATATTCTCATTTGTCTCGAATGCCTATCATGTAATTCATATTCATTGTCCTTTCAAGTCGAACATCAGACAATTGACCCTTAAATAGTTTCCAATCATTTTGATAATTGAATTTGCATAGAAATATCAAGTGTTATGGAAATAGCTTATTTTCTTTGATATTGAACTCGAGTCAATACAAATAGTTTTTCTTTTCTCGATAAAATGTCATAAACAAGTGTATGTCAAGAGAGTGAAGAAGCTCTGTACTTCTATGATCTGTCTACATAAATTTAGTAATACAAACTCTTAAGTATATGGTGGAGAGCATAATTTCTGACCAACCATAATAACACATAATTTGTTTTATTTCTTTTAATTCATTGGCCAAGTGCCCCATTGCTATTGTTTCATGTTTCATCTAATATAAAATTGGTGATGACATGTATGAGGAGGTTGATGTGAGTATCTTTGTAATAATTCATTGTATTCGCTCTATAGCGTATGAAATAATTATACTTTGTTTCATAAAATTCAAAGATGGTCAAACAATTAACCCAAGAAGACATGGAAGATAAGGCAATGTGTCTTATGATTAGATGGTCGCTACTAATGGGCATAAGGGCACTTTAATAGCAGACCTAGGTTGTGGCTGGTCCCACTATTTTCAACATGTCTCTAGTAGAGTCACTTATGACTAAACAAAATAAGCAACAAATATTATTTAAAAGAAGGAACGAAGTTACCCGATTGATGATTCCTCCAAATGAGGAAAAATGTGTGAGAATATGTCAATGAGATCATGTCCAATTGGATTCTTAGAGAGTTTATCTCCATTCATGTAGGTCTTGCCTACCGTGAATTAAGTGGTACACTTTGATTCGTTTCGGATTTATATCGTTCAATTCTCGCTGGCTGACCTCTATGGTCGAATCTTTCATCACTTGGTGTTGACTGCATGGGACCCAAATAAAAGGTATGTGGTTTCTTCAATTGACGTATATGACTAATATTACTCATTGCTCCATGAGCCTTTAGAGTATTCTTTGGCATCCAGACATACCAGAAAGTTCCAGATTTGTTTCTATGTTGGTCACATGGAGCCCAAATAAAGGGCAGCAGACTCTGTTCTAAAAACAAATTCCATGGAAGAAAAATACCATAACCAGCAATTTATGCTTCTAGAAGATGAATAATTCTTCTTGCTTCATGAAATAGCGTCCATCTTGCAAGGCAGAAATACGGAAAACCATGATAAATGTTCCAGATGCACGTCCTCCTCGCTCTTATACGCAATCCTCTGCACGGCCAGACAGAGTTTAGGTTGGCCAGGATAGCCTAGCTATTTGCTCAGTAATACCAATTTTAGCTCGGCCTGGATAGCCTAGCTACTGTTTGGTCCGGACGACCTAGCTGTCTGTTCGGTCCGGACGACCTAGCTGTCCGTTCGGTCCGTACGACCTAGCTGTCTGTTCGGTCCGACCTAGCTTCCTGTTTGGTCCGGACGACCTAGCTGCCTGTTCGGTCTGCCTGTTCGGTCCGGATGACCTAGTTGTCTGTTCGGTCCGTACGACCTAGCTGTCTGTTCGGTCCGACCTAGCTTCCTGTTCGGTCCGGACGACCTAGCTGTCTGTTCGGTCTGCCTGTTCGGTCCGGACGACCTAGCTGCCTGTTCGGTCGTAGTATAGTCGTTCCAAATAGCTATTTTGAAGGCATGCAACCTTTGTACTGGTTGCATAGGTCCCAAATAAAAGGCAACTAACTTTGTTCTGAAAATAAATTCCATGGAAAGGAAATACCCCAACCAGCAGTTTGTGCTTCTCTTTTCTGGTCAACTCCTTCAGTTTAACTTTCAATTCTTCGTTTTTTTTTATCATGTCTCTCTGGCATAAGATTTCTTGAACAGCTTGTCGTGAGCATCAAGCAGGTCCTGCAAAGATTGGACCAGCTTTGCTAGGGAATGGTTTTCCCCCTCGGCACGAAAGGGTTTACCATGATCTTCGATTTGATGATTCTGGTTCTTGGAGGGCCTGAGACTGGTAGAGGACACCTCATCACCTTCACGGGGTCTAGATGGATTTCTGTTTGCGTGCAACCGTGCGTTGCCGTCAGACGGAAGAGACCAAATCAGAATTACCCGAGGCAAAGCTGCCTACCGGTGATTTGATCGCGCTCCCGAGTCTAGACATCGTAGCTTCTTGTTCGAAAGATGAGAAATCTTTTCCCACAGACGGCGCCAAAATGTAGAGGCAAAAAATAGAGATTACCTCTGACAAGATGAAATTAAGGATTATGATTTATGAGATTTTCTGAACCTGATCTCCCAGCCTTCTCCCTGCAAAACGAACAAACTGCCCAAGATCGAAGTCCTTCGATCGAAGGCACTCCGATGCTTAAGTCAGTACTTGAATGATATGAACTGTGCGAAGACTAGGAGAGTTCAGCGTACCTTTCACCTTGGTCTCCTGTTCTTTTTATAGTCTCTATTCCCCTTAGGGTTTCCGTTAATTCAGAGGTAAAGTGGCACACCTTCCTTTCTTTCAGTATTTGAGTTTGGGAAGTCTCTGACTCTTCTCCCATAATCTCTCCGAATATCCGTATTCTCATAGATTTCGTTTATCTAATTGCCTGAATTGTAGGCATCTTTTTAGCATCACGTTTATTGTGTTTAAACAACTCGGTCGTAACAGTTCGGTCATGACGAACACCTAGCTCATTCCTTCCTTTCTGAGCTTTCTGATCAGCTCGGTTGCTATTTGTTTTCAGCTCGGTCGGATCTACCTAGCTGTCTGTTCGGCCGAGTTTTTATCCTCTACTAGGTCGGACGAATTTGGCTCGGCCGGATAGCCTAGCTACTTGCTCTGCTCTGCTCTGCCGAATAGCCTAGCTGCTTGATCTGCTAGGCTGAACTAACTTTAGCTCGGTCCCACTAGCCTAGCTGCTTATTCAGTCATGGTAGTGTCATTGCAAATAATTCCAGCACGTGCAACCTACCACGTGTCCAAGTCTAATTTGTCAGATGATGATCAGATTTTATCGACCCCTTCATACACGATCACACAACTGTCTATTTTGAGTTTGAACTTGGACCCGATTCTCTCTCTCTCTCTCTCTCTCAACCTCTCAACTTGAAGTTTTTTTTTTGGTCAGGCAACTCGAAGTTGTTTACTCACTTAAAAATGTTATCCGTTCAATCCGTTTATAAATTAATGGATCAAATATTTATATGAATTAATATAAATTTTAAATAGATTGAATAATATTATTCAATTTAATTAAATAAATTAAAACGAATTACAAATAAATATAAAATTTGCATTCAAAGTTGAAGTGACAAATTAGTTGGGTGAGTGCTGACTATTCAATTCGAAAGTAACACGAGTATTATTACTAGATCACTCCAGAGTAACTCAAATGGGTCAAGCCGTTTTCTTCAAACTTCCAGCAATGCATGATGATAGGTAGGAGTAGGACTGGTTCCAATCAATGTAACTGGACTTGGTACAACTTCAGAAAACAATAACAAAGTTTCATTAAAGGCCACCCAAGGAAGGTCACACTATTATAAACATACTACTAGATCCTAACGTTCTTCTTCTTCTTGTAAGGAAATTTCTATGAAAATATGATGTCTTTCACATTCGAAAACCAAAGCTTCAGCAAATATTGCAAGCCTTCATTTTAAACAAGACTTTTTAACTTTTATCAGGATAAAATGTTTCAATAAAAAGGAAGTCTACCGTACCAAATTCGATATCGTGCTAAAGGGATGACTTTTTGATGACACGGTTCGTTTTGTTTGTCTCACATACCCTTCGTTAAGCGTATGGACTATGGAGCCACCATCGCGTTAGCATAGTCGTGTTTGGTGCTGTTGTCGAATGAATAAAATTACAGTTCAAAACTAAGTTACCACTCAAACAGGTCAAATTTATAATTCAATAAAGTTAAAAAAAAAAAAGTTGAAATCAATCTTAAAACGTTTGAATCCTAAAATTGACGACCATCTCAATTTAGTTGAACACCATTGAGTGGCCACATTGACCTATTGAAATCGTTACTCAATCCATTGAGTCATAATTTTTTGTACAATACCAATAGTAGTATTTTATTCAAGGGTTTTTTAGGTGTTGTTACATTTTTTTAAACTTATTTGAGAGAAAGTGTATGGATAAGTATTTTACTCTATGAAGTTCAATTTTAATAAAACAGATTAGATACCAAATTTAAATGACATTTAAATTTTTTTACTTACTTACCCTTCCTTAAATTATGCATAATTTTTATTCTCTCCATCTTTCTCTCCCTTATTTTCTCTCCATCTCTCTCCCCTTTTCTCTCCATTAGTCTCTCCCTATCTCTTGCCTATTTTCTCTCTCACTCTCTCTCCCTATTTTCTCTCACTGTTACACCATCTCCTCTCTCTCCCTCTCTCTCTCTCTCTCTATATATATATATATATATATATATATATATATATATATATATATATATATATATATATATATATATCAATATTACAATAACACTAATCAGTTACACCAATCAGTTATAATTGTCCTATAATACACTAAACAGTTACTCATTTATTCTAATCAATCAAACAGTTACACCAAACAATTATACAAAATTATGACACTAACTCAATTTATCATTCAATTATTTATATAAATCAAAGAGTTACACCATTTAATATCACGATATGATTACACTCATTATATACACCAAATTTGATATAAGGGTAAAGTCTTTTATATAATGATAAACTCAATTTGGTGTATATAATCGGTGTAACTATTTTATGATACTAAATGGTATAACTCTTTGATTTATGTAAACAATTGAATGACAAATTGAATTGGTGTTGTAATTTCGTGTAATTGTTTAGTGTAACTGTTTGGTTTATTAAAACACATGAGTAACTGTTTGGTGTATTATACAATAGCTGTAACTAATTGATGTAATTGTGTTGTTGTAACGTTAATATAAGGAAAGAACAAGTAACGGTGAAAGAAAATAAGGAGAATGAATGTGTGTGTGAGAGAGAGGGGAAAAAATGGGGGAAAGGGAATGAAAAAATTAAATCAAATATTTACATATTTGAAAAAAATATTATCAATGTGAGAGAGAAAGAGAGAGATATAGCTAGATAGAGAAAAAATAGGGAAGAAAGTAAGAGAGTAATGGAGTAATAAATATTTTTTTTTTTTTAAATACACTTAGAGTCAAATAAATTTTCCTAATATAATTTAGCTCAATTAAGTCCAAAATTTTGTATCCGCTTTCATATTTTCCCTCCATTCAATAGCTAATGTAAACGAGTAAATTATATTTTATCCTCCTAAACTATTATTCTTGTTTTATTTTACACCCTTAATCATAAATTTTTTGACATTACAGCCTAAAATATCAATTTTGTTTCATATCACTCTAATAAATAACGACAAACTTGAAAAATCTTTCAAGGGAGAAAGGAAAACCCTAAAGAGCTTCCCACCAAGTACCTAATACCACTTTATTTTACTTTTTTTGCAACCAAATGGTTGTTAAGAAGAAAAAGAAGGTTGGCGAGAGAAAGAAAATCTAGAACTTAGAAGGGCAAATTCATGGATAGATATTTTTCTTAATTTTTGACCTGCACATGTGCAATAAGTAGTTGCTTATTGACAGTACAGGCCACTCACATGCTCATTTACCGCCAAAAAATTGGCATTTATTATCAAATGGAGTGATATGGTGCAATGTGAGAAATTTTATAGTTGAGAGTGCAAAGTGAAACAAGAATAATAGTTCAAAGGGATGAAGTGTAATTTACCCAATGTAAACACACCTCACGTGACATCCATCAAAGTCCAGAGGAAGTATCAAAACACTAGCATGAAAGAACTCTTTGGGCCACAATATAGATATTCTGTCTTCATTCCTTCAAGAAATTAAAGAACTACAAAGTAGAATCAGTAGATCGATTCATGAAAGGCATTGAGGAAATCTCCCCAATGGAATCTGTGTCAGCCAGTCAGTGTCAATTAAACTTTGCTGGTATAGCACGAGAAGTACCCTTCAAAGAGCACGGCCCACAAAATCTGCCAGATTCTGTGTTTCATATGAGACGAACACATAACTGATTAATAGGTGAACTTACAGGCAATAATTTTATTTCATCAAATCCAAGAATACAAAGCCATTCCATAGACTATGCAAGAGCATGGACGGCAGTAAGTTCCTTGATCGTGTATAAATTGCACCCATCACGACCCCAAGAAAAATAAGCGGTAACATCCTCTGTACATTAAAATGTGCTAGAGCAAAGGCAACTGAACTCACTAGTATTGAGCACCAAACAGGCATGTACTTGGTCAAGGAGGGGAGAAGGAAGCCCCCAAAAGACAATCTCCTCCCACACAGGAGCGCACACTACAAGTACCAAAGCATACAGTGCCATTGCCACAGGATCCCGTGCTACAATTGATGCCTCGACACTTGATAGAGTAACAGGAGTAGAAGGCAGAACAGGTAATAGGTTAAGGTTGAACTGCGACAGCCGATTGACCAACGGAAACATGAAGCATCCCACAACAACATCAAACAGCCAGTTACCTCGCAGACTAAATTTAAACCAATCAGATGGAAGGGGGCGAAACTGAGACAAACAGCGGTGAAGGATAGCAATTCCAGCAAGGCCTTCGGTCACATCAGTCAAAAGGCTGAACAAGGCCTGCCCTCTATAGTTTAGGGATTCCTTGCTGAAACCTGCCATGTGGGCTCCAAATGGAATCATCCAAGAGCCCACAAACCAGAATGAGACAATCCAAAGGAGTGTAACCTGCATCACCGCGATTATTTTTATTCCTTTACACATACCTACGCTAATTGAGAAGCAAGCATACCTCACAGTTCAGTTTAAGAGTTCAGAACTAAAGAAGCTATGGCATTCTTATTCAGCAAGAGGAAAAACCAAGCACAATGATCTGAAGTGAGTGAATAATTTGGAACATCTGGTAGATTAATCAAATAAAATGTTTTACTGGTCACATCGTCAAATAAGATAATTTCATGTCACTAGATATCTTGGGAAATTTTCTTCTTCAACGACATCCAGCATCCAGTGACTACTAAAGGCAGAAACATATCTGCCAGCTCCATGGTACCTTGCCTATGATAGTAACTAATATGATGGGACCTTAGTGTCTAAATGCATACCCTTTATTGCCTTACCACTCAAAAAAGATTGAGGAAACCATTTGCCATAGCAACTAGCATAACTGAATCTTATTGTCTAGTTGCATACCCCTGAATTCCTCATCAACAAAGAATTATATAGGAAAGCACTTACCTGCAGAATGGTTTCTGCTGTCCACGGTACAGTCCATGGTTTTCCAATCAGTCTAAGCACTGCATCAACAGCCTGAAACAATATGTAGCCAATCAGTGAACTCCTTGACACATTTTACCATAAAAATCAGTCTCATTGTTGACTGGTGAAAACAAAACCTTTTGCTACAGAAAACACTGGGTTCCCAAATTGTACCAACACTCCGACTTGGAGTAAAACCATTCAGAGAGCAAATTAATGAAAAGCAACTATGACTCAACCGCAAAACTGTCCACTGACTGGTCAAAACAGTACCACTCGTTTTAGAAATATCAATCCAATACAACCAATATTTGGACACTTTGCCAATAGGTATCTACAATGCATATGCTTGGGATATTAACATGCACACACATAACAATATGTATAATTTTTAATTTTACTCTTTGTTTTTTCCTCTCGAATTTACATATAATGCAACATATAAAGAAAAATTCATACGACTTGGGTTACACGTGTATTATTTCAGTATTATCTACTATTATGTCAAACGAGCATAAAATGAGTTAATGATACCATATATTGTGGCAATAGGAATTTTTAACCAAACCAACTAGTTAAATCTTGGTCTAATTTCTTTAATTACTTAGATTCACTTTATCGATATACCATAATGAGACGATCAATACTTTTTTGAGAGTAAAAATTACTAATTTTTTGTATTATTGTTAAAGAACTTATTAGAAATTATAATTATCAATAGTTGTTAGATGGTAATAAAAATATATAATATGTTTTATTATAGACGTATTATGGGCGTATTCGTATCCTAATTTTTTTAAGTTTTGCCGTATTAGTAACGTATTGTACAGTATTCAATATCTATATTCTTATCCGTGCTTCTTAGCCACAACATTAATTGATATATGTAAGAAACTGTCAATTTGGCATCCTTCATGTATAAAACACCCAAAACCGGTTCCCACAATGTACCAAACAACACAATAAAGCAATGACCTCACCTCTACTAGAATTGAAATCCAATCTCTTTTAGCGACACTTGGTTTGTCAATTTCAGACTTCCCTAACTCTTCGTGAAGAATCTCCTCAACAAATTCGGGCTCGGGCTCCGCCTCTGAACTCTCTGACGGAAATTCTTCATGCCTAAAACATGAAATTTGCCACTTCTGCAACAGAAACCCATTGAAATTCCCATAAGACGCAAATATACCCACATAAACTCTGCCACATATGTAGACAAACGCATAACTCCATTGTTATTGCACAACACGTAGTAAGCAAAACAAACTCCAAAAAATGCGATAACTAACCTGAACCACATTCAATTGACATAAAACGATAGTTTTTATCTCCAATATATTAATGAACATATATCTGAATCCATATATAAGCACATACAAATGCGAGAAGATTGGATTCTATGGTTAATTACCTTTTTCAAAGGCCTGACTTGAGTTTCAGAGATCCGCAAACTTCGATTTTGTGAAGAAAGAGTTATGTGGGCACGGTTTGAAACCCTGAACCGAGAGAAGGAAGATAGAAGGAGAGGGCTTTGGGGGAGAGGGTGGGTGAAATTAGAGCTCAGCATGAGAGTGGCGAGTGTCTGGTGATGAATAGCCCTTGCTTTATGTATCGAAGGAGTGATTGTGCACATGAGATTTGTGCATTTTCACCTTCCGTATCCAACCAAATTAGAAGCTCCAAACCCTAATACTGGTAGATGCTGTTTGACAGTTGACACGAGCTACGAGAGAGAGAGAGAGAGAGAGAGAGAATCTGTTTCTAGCGGATTCCTAATTAGGAGAGTTTGGATCCGGATCCCCTCCATTACCCCTTCTCTTCAATTCCACTCAATACAGTGCTAAATGAGTGACATGTGTAAAATTTTGAATTTCAATGAACAAAATTTTTTCCTTGTAAAAATATTTCTTAATAATGATTAACACTCCACCAAGAACAAAATGAAAGATGAATCTTATTCATTGAAATTTAAAATCTTACACATGTCACTCATCTAGCACTGTATTGAGGGGAATTAAAGGGAAGGGATAATGGAGGGTAGGGATGACAGTGGATCGAAGCGGGGGCGGGGGGTGTAGTCTCTATCCCCGTACCCGCTTAAAAAAACTTCGTCCATTATGGGTCCACCCCCGTTAATGGGTATAGTTTTCATCCCCATCTCCGTTCACGGGTAAATTTTTAATCCCCGTCCCCGCTTCCCCTGTACCCGCCCAAGCCCAAACTCAAACCAACATAATCCAAAATTTTAAATAAATCCAACATTTTAAAGCAAGACTAATTTTATTTTAAAGGATTTTTGGTTCAGGTATAAAGCAAGACTAATTTTATACCACCTATCACATAGATTTAATCAATACTATATATATGGTATTATTGAACATTATAGCATTGAACCAGTATTAAGAAAAATTATACCCAACCCTATAATATCTAATTTAGTTAAATCTCACCCTAATATTACAACTAATTATCCATCATCTATTAACTACTTCACTTCATGCAAAACTTCACTTCATGCCAAGATCATGATATAGCTAATCATTCTCTTTTCTCTACTTAACCCACGGTAAGAAGCTTAATGTCCTCTGCTGAGCCTATTAGCTGGTGAAACTTGTTGCAGTAATGGATCTCTACACCTTTGTTTTGACCGTTGTAGTAATGGATTTAATCGATACTAATATATATATTTTTAACGGGTAGCGGGGGCGGGGCGGGGGTAAGGATAAGTCCATCCCCGCCTTCATCCCCGCATGGGTTTATACGGGTATCCCCGTATACGTCCACCGTCCAATACGTATAGTCCATCTCCGGTCCAAACGGGGTGGGTTTGGACGAATACCCGTTTTTCCCCGGTCCACTGCCATCCCTAATGGAGGGGATCTAAATCCGGAGAGTTTCCCACGGTCCCGGGAAAAAAGGTGGAAATTACTCGGAAGATTGGAATTCGTTTTCCCCTAAGTGAGGGAAATTGTTACCACTTGCTACGAAATGAAATACTTTGTTGGTGAGAAAGATGAACATATTTTTTTTTTATCAACGGTAGGAGATATTTAGGTCAATTTATGTGCATCTCAATTAATTTTTTCTATATCCAGTTAAAAACAGGATCCACACGAAAACTAAGATATTCATGAAAAAAAAAAATTCTCATTACTTGACATTAAAAAATTGTCAAAATTTAAACCCAAAAAATCTATTTAAAAACATATAAACATATAATCCTTCATATGGTCTATTTTGTAGATGGAATAAGAAAAGTAGTAGGGATACATTTTCATCCTCAAAGATAAGAATGTGTTTTTTCCTCTGTTTTATTTGGTAGAAAGACTAGAAAAATTGAGGGAATATATTTTTTATTATTCTATTTGATATCATAAAAAAAAATTAAAAATTTATTGCCCCTTAAATACCATAAATATCCTCGCAAAAATGTGAATTATATAACATGAGTCATGTGGGCTCCATGAAGTAAATTATATACCATAAATATAACGTGTTTTTTCAAACGTTATATTTTCTTCTAGAGTAATGTTATTGTGACATAATTTGAGAACTTAATGATTATGACCACTAGATTGTCAGTGAGTTCTAACATTAAATTATCAATGGATCCCAACACTATTAATCCAATGGTCACGATGTACTAAATCCCTAAATTATGTTCCAATAGTATTAATGTTTCTTTTATCTTTTTGCCCACTTTTCATCTCTACCAAACCTACAATAAAGTAATGCCAAAAAAAAAAAAATAGAGTAACGCACTTTAAGGGTGATACCAAACAGGCAAACAGACCAAATTTGATCGATAGCCAGCAAAACCAATTCATAAACTCCAATAAATACATGGTCTCTTAAGTGCACATCTTAAAATTCAAAACTCTAACCCTTATCATCCGTTTAGTAGGGTAGATGGGAAAATAGAAAGATAAAAAATAGGAACGATACATTTTTCATCATTGAAGAAAAAAAAATCATCCATTCACTCTTTTGTTTGGTAGGAGGGATGAAAAATAGAAAAAATTGATTTTTTTTTGTATTTGATAAGATGGAAAAAATATTTTTTATTATTAAAAAAATACAAATACATATTTTACCATTATATCTTTATATGAAATTAATGTATACATAATATGTAATTGACAAATATGATATATGGATATATCAAATGATATATATACAAATAACATATATATTTTCAACACACATAATTAACTTTCTATCTATTTTTCCTCTCAATTTTGGAAGGTTTTATTTTGGTGAGTTGGAAGGAAAGTTAATCCATCCACTTTTCCATCCATCATTCATTCTTTATCAAATATGATGTTTTATATATTCCTCTAACTTTTTATCCTTCCATTTTTTTATCGTAGCAAACGAAACATTAGGGTAGTCTAGTGATAAAGTCTATTCTCTTATAAGAAAGAGGTATCAGATTTAATATTTTTCACACCCCCTAAGGGTTAGCCATCCGTTTTCTTCACGGGAACATGTCCTTAAACTAGCTCGAGTTATAATGACCAACTCAAAACTCGAAGGAATAATCAGCGCAAGCTTAGAAACTCTGTAACAAAAAAAGTTCAAAGCTCTACCACTCACCTTGGTGTTTAAATGCAAGTTTCTCCCTCCTCAGAGAACATAAATTACAACTCAATAAAGACTTCAAATAATATGGTGTCATGTAATTTGGTCCCAAAATTTGGTCAGCATAATATTACTACATAAATTATACCGAAAGGGACACGTCATCAAACATTGAAAGCTCCAATACTCAAAATAGTCCCCTTTAAACCATACAAAGCTCAAACAAACAAACAAAGGAGATAGAAGTCAGGTAACTATGTTCCAACTGGAGCTTATATTCTTAATTCCAGTCATATGTAATTGATTCCTGCTGGTGGGTGGAACCGAAAAGTCTGAGATGGTGGAGTTGAATAGCTCTCCAGTGGTATAGGTGAGTTGAGTTGAGTGTGACTGTGTGAATATTAAAGATATCAGAAACACAAAAAAAGTAAATCATTCACTAAGTTGAAGAGTTAAGGGCCCGTTTGGTAACAGGTGATTTTTGTTTTTTTCCGTTTTTGTTTTCATTTTATGGCTAAAAAAAAAAAAAATACGTTTGGTGAATGTTTTTGTTTTTTTTTTAACATCTCCGTTTTAAAAACAAGGCTAAAATGTGGAAACATCCAAAAGGATGCTTTTGAAAACATCCAAAAAAAAAACACGCGCGATGATCTAATGAGGTCTTGGCATCGATCCTTCTTAGCAACAAAAAACCTCTTTTTATTTGCTTGGGTATAAAAGGCTATCCCTTTCACCCTTCTCTATCGTCTCTTCTGCCCTCTCTCTCTCTCTCTCGATGCCAACGACAACGACGAAGCCGAAGCCACGCCATCGCCACCACCAATCGCTGCGAAGGATTACTCCATCTCGTCTCTGGTCTCTCTCGACTCACTGTCTTTCTCTCTCTCTCTCGCCCTTCTCTGATGGTTGTGTTGGGGAGTTCAGGGTTGGGTTTTGTGGGTGGTGGTGGGGTTGGGTTTTAGGGATGGGTTGTGGGTTTTGCTGGTTGGGGTTGGATTTCGGCGGTTGTGGTGGTGGTGGATTGTGGGTTTCGATGGTGGGGGTTGGGGGTGGGTTTCGATGGTAGGGGTTAGGGGTGGGTTGGGGGTTTCGATTGTGGGGGTTGGATTGGGGGTGGGTTTCGGTGGTGGAAGGGGTGTGTTTTGGTGGTTGGATTGGGGTTGGGTTTCAATGGTTGTGGTGGTGGATTTCGGTGGTTGTGGTAACTCTGCCACAGTGGTGGGGTTTTGGTGGTGGTGGGGGTGGGTTTTGGTGGGTGGTCAGTGGGGTTGGGTGGTGGTTTTGGGTGGTCAATGGGGGTTGGGGGTGGGTTTCGGTGGGTGGTCAGTGGGGTTGGGTGGTGGTTTTGGGTGGTCAATGGGGGTTGGGGGTGGGTTTCGGTGGGTGGTTTTGGGTGGTTACTGGGGGTTGGGTGGTGGGGGTTGGGTGATGAATTTTTGGTACAATACCAAACAGATTTTTTATTTTTATTTTCACTTTTTTTTTTAAATATAAAAGACTACCAAACATGTTTTATATTTTTAATTTTTATCACCAAAAAAACAAAACTTAGTTCTATTTTTTTTATAGAAAAAAACATAAAAACGAAAACGTTACCAAACGCACCCTAAGTTAGTTTATTTCAATGAAGTTTCTTACTCACTGATTTGTACTACTTGGAGAAGAAGACTGTTACATCTATTTGAAATACAATTGCACACTGATTTGGCAAGACAGTAGTTTGCCTATTTATGCACTACGGTAATATGGTCCTCAAACAATGATAGGGTGGTCTTTTAGTTTGTTAAGATTTTTTAGGGAATATTTGACCGTTAGAAATTATATTTATTCTATAGTGTAATGTGATATTTTAGAAATCGGTGACGTAGCGTTGATAACTTATCTCGAATAAAAACTTATGTAATAATTTCTCTTTTGTCCTTTCTTCAGCCATGGCCAAGTTGGTTAAGGTTTGAACTGACGTGAACCCTTGCCAGGTTAGCCACTCTATTCTTTAGGTCAATTCCCCTTATTGCACCGTGGACTTGTTTTCTATATAGGTTTTAGTCTTTGTATCATCAATTCCTTAACTCCAGAATAATAACTGGGTTTGCCTTTTAAAGAATTATCATGTTGGAAGAGCCAAAGGTACAGGATATAAATGTTAAAATTAGGGGTGACAATTTTTGACACGACACGATAACTCGATATAAACACGACACAAATAAATGGGTTTGTGTTGACTATTTTTTGGTACAAACCCGTGTATGACACGACCCGTTAACACGAAGTGTTAATGGGTCGTGTTCGGGTTCAACCCGCTTAACCCGAATTGACCTGTCAACACGAAGTTTTTAACTTGAAGGAGATTGACCTGACTTTTTCGTTGTATGTATGAGTTTTCATGTTTTGATGGCTTGTTTTTTTTCATTACTTTTGATGTTTAATTTAGTTGCGCGATGTACGATTAGCGTATTTAATTAATATTATAGAAATAAAATATTAATTATTTGTAACTGTTTAAGCACTAACATAATTATTGTATAAAAAATATATTATTACTTATTATTATTATTATTATTATTATTATTATTATTAAGTTAATTTTTAGTTTGTAGAAAATGTATGAGGAGAGATTCAATTAAGTGAAAATAAATCTTAGCGTTAAATTTTTTATTCAAAGTTTATGTGGGTCAACACAAATACGAACATGAACACGACATGAAAATAAACAGGTCAACTCGACACGACACGATTAGTTAAATGGGTTGGATTAGGGTTGACTAATGTTTGACACGACTAATGTTCGACGCGACACAAACCCGACGCAACACGACTCGATTACCACTCCTAGTTAAAACTAATGATTTGGCTTGAACTTGATCTTCTTAACCTATTCTCTCATGGCAGCTTCAAACGAACCCTTGGCCATTCTTAGAAGCAAAATATTATTTATGAATATTTTAATTTTAGAATAAGTCAAAGAAAACTGTCCAAAATCAGGCTTTAATTTTGCAATCAAATACAATCTTCTTGAGAGAGAGAGAGAGAGAGAGAGAGAGAGCATCCATGAATCAATCTCCGGTGCATAATGTTCCCGAGGATCGAATCCAGAAAGAGATAGACAAACTGGATGAAACTAACAAGAAGCAAGAAGGGAGAGTTCGAAACCTGGAAACAAAAGCCATCCAGCTTGTGAACTTATATTTTGTGTTCCAAGGAGTGATCCTTACATCAACCTCCACAGCCTCATCTCTCAACTGCCACAACTGGTGGATTCCGTTCGTCCTCTCTCTTCTCGCCGCCCTCCTGAACTTGTTTGCCTTCATCAGTGCCATCTCCAAAGTTCTCGAGTCCAGAGAGGAGCTTGATCAATGCTTGGCAGACCTGGCACTCATGAGTTCATACAGAATGACAAGAGCTCAAGTCAATCAAGTATTGCCTGGAACCCCATTTAATCAACCACAAGGTAGAGATTGTTAGGCCAAAAACAGGCTCAGTTACAAGGTGGAAGCGTCGTGTGCTTGCCTATATGCCCATAGGTGTGTTCATTGGCTTCAGTGCAGTTATAATGTATGGTTGCTACACAATTCTTTGCAGTTCCAGAGAAGGTAAGTGTGTCAAAGTTTGCTGATTCTGGTTCTGGTGTATTTCATGGAGCCACCATCCACAATGGAATTCTTGTGCATAATCATTGGCAAAAAACATGTATAAACATACATTAACTGTACAAATGACTATAAGAGCATCCTTCCATTGGTTTATGACATACTCTACTCCACTCTGTCGAACCTTATCCCCATATTTTCAGGTCGGGTAGCTGTTAGTATGACATTTTTCTGCAATACATTGCCTAGCAACATAGCTAATTCCAATAACATATGATGGTACCCAAAAACAGTTCTAAGTGTGAGATCAGCCCATGAGGTAAGATCGGGAGGTCAGTTCGGAGCTCCAGAGCTCAGAAGACCAGAGTTCTGGCTCTCCCAACCAAAATAATAGCCGAATCAATAAGGGAGGTGGCTGGATGACAGCTGGTACCTCCAAAACAGAAGCCAAGCAACCTCCCAGGCGTAAAACTCTTAATTGACCAGGATCCCCTCCCCAAATTAAGGGGAATACCAAGATCCTTTAGGGTTAAGAACGGCATTATAAGTACTGTACATTACCCCAAGGGGGTAGAGACTCGTGAGAAAACTCTCTGTAAACATTCCGGAATCATCAGTAAAGAGAAAGGAGCAAGAACCTTCATTAGATAGTGGATTAGCCGAACTCTTCAGCCGGTGAACTACTATATTTTCATTGTGTTGCACACATTACACCTCGAATAACCAGAACATTCATCTATCTATTCACGAGTCTAGTAGCTCAGATCCATCCCATGCAATTGAACCCAAACTCGTTACTCATTCGTGTAAAATAACACCATCAACATAGATCAGCTCTGGTAATGAAATTATAGAGGCCAAAAAGCATGGAACACCTCCCATGAATATGTATGAAAAGAATGTGGCATACTTGATCCTTTAAAATTTAAATCCCATTTGGGAGATGATCATTTAAACATCAAAGCAATCGAAAACTCTTCAAATAAGCTATGCATTTAATGGAGCCACACAGTCTACTCTCCTTAGCTTCAAAAATTGTCAGATATTTTACATTAACATGTGTACAATTCTAAACTCACCCGGAAGATAGGATTTCGTACAGCACTGGAACTTGGAGTCTCAACAACCCGTTCATGCTCCAATAGATTAATAATTAATTAAAAATCCTTGATTGACCAAACAGATATTGACAAGTTAGCACAACATGGAGCACATGAGGGACCCCATTGCGGAAAAATTCAACTCAACTCAACTAAAGAAAGCCTTTTATCCTAAGTCTGCATTGACAACTTCAATTGTACAGTAATGCTTCACCCTGCATCTCACCCGTAAATACATAATCGCTGAAGCAAAGTGCTGGAAATATAGCATACTTGTCTTTTTGTGAAGGTAACTCATGCACAAACACACAAACTTCTCCAAAAGGAAAGAACTGTCCAGTGATTCTCGGTAGTTAAACTCAGAATAGATTGCAATCTCAGGTACAAAGACGTGATACAACCAGCTAAACGAAAAAGCCAGTTGGAGTCATGAGCAAAATGGAGCAACACAGCAAATCACCAGGAATCCTATTTTTAATGCTATTTGCGACGTCTATTTGTTACCAACTCTGGGTTGCCTTTCCTCATCATCACCACAAACTCATCGTAGTTAATTCTTCCATCCTGCAAGAGGATTTTGATATACATTATTCAACATAAGTCACGACACAGACTTCATTTGTTAGCAGACAAATACAAAATGAGGAAGCAAGGTGTACTAATTTTTGTTTGATGACACTTAAAACATAAAAAGTATGGTGCCTTGTGGGCATTGAGCTAATGCAAAACATGAAATGAGAGCGAACTCATGATATTGCCAAGGAAAATAACTCTTACAAATGAAACTAAAGTTGATCATTTCCTTCTACTGGAATGCCAGGTGCTTTTGTGTGTGCATTGACACCATTATTTTATAATACTCTATTATTGAGGAAATGACGATCTTTGAGGTCTACACAAACCATCCATACATAAACCTGACATCATAGATTGGTTGGATTTATCATGTCAAGTTGCCAAATGTTTCCAATTTCTTTTCGCATCTTGATTGTGTTCTACTGAAAAATACTTGACAAGTTAAATTCTTATTGTTCATAATTTCCATTTTTTACTCATCAAAACAGCGACTATGTGTTTAATCATACATAGACAGATTTGACTTCATGACAAGCTTTCACACATTCCAACTTTTTTCCCTTTAGTGTCATGTTCCCAGAGAGGTTCCTATTTCTAAGGCTTCAGAGACAATAAACCAAAAGGACATTGTTATTAGCTGCTATGTACTTTATTTTACTTGCGGGAGAAAGAGAGAAAGAAAGAAAGAAAAAGGGGAAGAAACAGGGCAATAACAATAGAACAATCAATGCCCATTGTGTACTTGTTCCAACAGACATTCCAGCCTTTAAAATATACATTTACCTTAGGGAAGTCAGTCATTCAAGGCCTTATACACATTTGGTTCAAATATATGATGCTTCAGCCTACTTGGATAACTAAATTGTCAGCAGGAACAACATCAAATCAATGCATGGAGTATAAGCCTCAAAGGGAGCCATTTTCATTCATGAGTAAACATTATCTTCCGAAAATCACATTGAATAGAGAGAGAGATGGACAGAGAGATAGATTATGGACAAGCATATTGTGTTTCTAAGGAGATAGAAAACATACGTTGTCTGTGTCGACTTCTGCAATGATCTCCTTTATTGTGTTCTCATCTCCCATATTATAATTCTTCAGGGCATGCTCTAATTCGTCCATCGTGATGTGCCTGCATTTAGAGGCAAAAACCAAAAACAGCAGAAAGTAAGTAACATAATTTCTGCATGACTCAATCAAATATGTTAATATAATACGACACAATAGAACATAATAAGGAGGCCACCCGCTCTTGTCCTTGTCGAAATATTCGAAGGCTCTGTACAAGTGGTCTTCTCTTTCCATTCGATTCATGTGCATTGTAGCTGTTATAAACTCAATATAATCAATTGTTCCATTTCCATCCACGTCTGCCTGAAAGAGCAACCGATCTTGATATTTTAGTTACCCTAGAACAGATCATGAAATGAGATGGCAGCTAGCAATAAGAATCAATTGTATAACCAGAACTAGCCATAAGACCTTAAATATGAAATCAACAAATGCTTATTTAATTAATTAGTATGTAACAGAAAAGCTACAACTAATAAAATTCAATTTATGCGCAATCGAACATAATGTCCAAAATGATTGTCACACCCGGGGCAGAACTATGTGAGATAAAATTAATAGAATGATTGTTGAAATGGGCAGAACCACATAAGATAAAGCTTAGAGAATGATTGTTAAAATGACTCAGCCATGTGGTTTGGTATAGAGACTAGAAATTTAGTTCAAGTTGAAGGTGCAAAAGAAGTAGTTAGGCTACAAAGAAAATCAAATAAGGAAACCATAACGGTATGATTGGTATATAAGCAGAAGGTATGAGCCTAGACCAAGCTCAATGGCATAAGCATATCTGTAGTGGACCACAAGTACTTCGGAAGTATATCATAACCAGTTGAAACTCGTAAGCTTAGTAGTATGATTGTGATGGTAATGAATATCTAACTAAATGTTCAACTTGATTTCTAGTATATATGCTTATATCAGAAGCTTCTAGAGCATTGAGTGCCTCTGGCTAGAACTCATACAATTGGGTAGTTGAATTTTCTAGGCTATAGGCTACCTAATCATGAACAAGGCTCCAAAAGGATGATGAGCTTGGGACCAGCATAACATTCGACATACGCATGTGGGAGATAGACTAATGAATCAAAGAGCACTACAATAGCCCAGACAGAGACAAAAACAGAAATGAGAGAGAGAGAGCGAGAGATAGAAACAATACCGCTTCCATCAACTGCCACGCTTCTGACTCGGAAAGCTTGGTACCCAGTTTTGTAAGACCGGCTTTCAGCTCTTCAAATGTTATTGTTCCACTGTTATCTGTGTCCATAGATTTGAAAAGCTCCTTCAATCCAATGATTTCTTCTTCGGAAAGGTTTTCTGCAATTACCTAGCACAAGAAACAATTCCAAATAAAACTCCTAGAGTTTTTATTCGCCAGAAACAGTAACAAAAGATACTTTCACCTTCAGAGCTAATTTCTTGAGTTTGTTCATCGCCCGGAACTGTTTCATTCTACTTAACACAGCAATGTCGAGAGGTTTATCAGATGCCTCACCATCTTCTCTCGCCCATGGATGATCTGCATGTCAATCAGTGGTTGAAACTCCTAGTGTATTTCTGAGTAGAATGCATGCTGAAATACTAAGCAACACAATTCTTCACACCCAACCACCAAAAAGTCAAGAAACTTGCACTAATTCAGCAACCTAGAGATGGTATTAAAGTACATATGTTGGTTGCTGGGAAAGTAGCAAGTAGAAGCCAAGCAGGATCCATGAATGACTTAAGTAATTTCTTAGATCTGAGTATTGCATTGCACTGATAGAGAACTTAAGAATGTCAGGATTCACATTTTCCTGGTCAGGATGTGGTAAAAATTTGGATACTTACTTAGGACTTCAACAGCAGAAACCCTTTCGGTAGGATCAGCTCGTAGCATCTTCTTCACAAGGTCTTTGGCACTACTAGATATGGATGGCCAAGGATCAGATGAGAAATCAAGATGTCCCCGCAAAACAGCATCAAAGATACCCCGCTCATTCTCTGCATATGAAAGGAAAAGAGACGAGGTTGTAACTGTTAGGACATGATAGAGCAGTATTCATGTAGTTAATAAGAGGCTCCAAGACCTTTAATCACGGAATATCAGCTGTAGGTCATCTTATTTCATGCTTATTTAGGTTAGAAAATGTTTACCCAAACATAAAAAAGACACAAATAAAATTTAAACTATCTAGAGAGGCACTCAAGGAAAAGTTAAAACAAGATTGTGCTATGTGTGCTCATCTCATCAAGTTCGGAAATACGAACCTCCCCAGAATGGTGGGACACCGCTAAGTAAAATATATAGGATCACCCCAGCACTCCAAATATCTGCCTCAGCTCCATAGTTGTGGCGCAACACTTCGGGAGCCACATAATATGAACTTCCAACAAGGTCTTTAAATACATCTCCTGCACCCACAAATCAACATTAAGTTAACAAAAATCACCAGCAAGTCCCAAAAATAGGTAAAAAGCAATGAACAGCAAAGCAACACATTGGCCAAGGGGGCCCATGAAAACACCCTCCCCCCCCCACCCTGCAGTTCTGAAACTACCTTTTGCCACTTTAGTTCTGTGAATGATTAATGAAACCACCCAAAATATATGGCCTCTACAATTCTATGTTATATCTTTTGACCCTTACTCATTGGTACCCCAAAGTCCAAATCCTGGCTTCACCCCAGAAACAAGAAAAGTTGATAATAGAAAACCGGACTGTAAACTGAAAGAAAAAAAAAACAAGACTAAGAAGTGTGTCATGGTGTAACTGTTAAATTTATGGCATCGGTAAATTTTCCGTGTAATGTTTAGAAAAAAGTTCATTCATAATGAGGAGAAAAGGAAGATGCTTATAGATGACTGAGGACTGAGAAGGTGACCATAAAAATGAAAAATGAGTGAAGCTTGGTTAAAGTACTTGGCTGGAAAATGTTCCTACTAAGGGGCATTCTCGGTGTTGTCAATGGAGGGAAGATTTTTGTTATAGTTGATGTATATTCTTAAAGTATTGTTTACTAATAACTGGACAGCTGACATATGTAAATGGATAACTTTTAAACTTTGTTCTAATAATAGCATCTTCCTGGACATGTTTTGACAACAGGATTTGAATCCACATTTTAGCCCCAATATAATCACAAGCAACCACCAGGCACAAACGACTATAATAGATTTACATGTCCTACTGGCATCAAGACTTGAACATGTTCTAAATAATTATCTCACCACATACACAGGGCATTCACCTCCAACATTCAAATACTTGTTTCCTTTTTCCTCCTGCATTCTTCTCCAACTTATTCCAAAATTTCAATGAATTTCACTGCATTTCCATTTTCCCACATCCCCTCAAATTTCATGAATGAAAAAACATCATATAAACATTTCAGCCCAAAAATCGATTCACCATTGACCATCCCCAATATAGAGCATGTTAGGTTCATGAAATAACAAGAACACATAATCAGTATCAGATCATATCTGATGACCTCAACTTTCGGGTAAAAACCCAGAAAATTAATAATGCAAAGTTCGCAATTATCATAATACAGGGGTAAAAATATAAATAGATAAATAGATCAAATTTAATACCTGGTTTAAAGAAAACTGAGAGCCCAAAATCCGTAGCCTTCAATGGCGAATCCTCATCAGAACTCAAGAACAAGAAATTTTCTGGCTTCAAATCCCTGTGCATCACACCCAGGGAATGACAATTATGCACCACAGTCACAATCTGCCGACACAGATTGGCGGCTGCACTCTCCGAATAATGTCCCTTAGTAATAATCCGATCAAAAAGCTCACCGCCGGCACACAACTCCATTACTAAGTTCACCGACTGGCGATCCTCGTACGCGCCTTTGAGCCCTACGATGTTCCGATGTCCGGTCAAGTGGTGCATGATCTGAACTTCCCGTCGGACGCCCTCGATGTCGTCTTTTTTGATGAGTTTACGAGTGGCAATGGACTTACAGGCTAATTTTTGTCCAGTGGTCGTGTGGGTTACGAGGTAGGTTACGCCGAATTGGCCACGGCCGAGCTCACCGCCGAAAATGTAGGTGGAGTGGACGTCCTCCATTGGACGACCCAGGACTCGGCCGTTGTCGGACGGTGACCGAGAAACGGAGGTGGACGATGGTGGTTCATCGGAGGGGCGAATATTGAGGCCGTTGGTGGGGGCTGAGTCAGGGCGGAGCTGGGTTTGGGAGGTATGTGAGCCAGTACAGTTACCCATATTTGTGTCTGAGTAAGAAGTCTCATGTAGAGGAAAAAAAATATCCTTGCCTTGTGTTTTGTCCGAAGACGATGTTGCGAATTGACGGAAATAACCTTGGAAGAAGTGGATTTACTGTGTGCTTTGAGTTGGTAAACGGGGTCAACCGTGGAAAAGAATTCCAGTGACTTCTTTGACCCCTTTGGATTTTTATCTTTTTGGGTGTTACAAAAATTTTGAAATTCGTGCTACATTTTTTTTTCTACCAAGTCATGATATGTAGATTTTTTATTATATCATTCCGAATGATGTTAGACAGTAATCATTATTAAATAAATAAATTTTATTAATATTCAATAACAGATATTATATCACATCACTTATATTTCATTTGGTTTAATAAAAAAATAAAATAAAAAAAAGTTAGAAGGATGAAAAATTAGAGAAATAGATAAAACATCATATTGATAAGAAAAGAAAATAGAAATGTTGAAAAAGTAGATGAATTAACTTTCTTTTTAATTCATTAAAAACAATTCCTCTAAAATTGGAAAGAAAATAGATGAAAAATTAATTATGTGTGATAAAATGTATGTTATTTGTCTATATATAATTTGATATATACATTTATCATATTTATTAACTAGTTATTACCTGTGTCTGAAAGCACAATGTAATAAAAATTGATAAACAATAAACATATTTGTATTCATATTCAAAATCAAATCACAAACATAGAGAATAGATAAATGAATTTAAGTATCGGTTTGTAGTTGGGGTGAGAGGTGGTGGGCGGCAGTGGTGATGGTAGGAGACGGTGATGATTGTGGTGGGTGGCAATGACCATGGTGGCGGCGAGGGCGGCGGTGGTGGTGGTGGTGGTGGTGACGATGGCCGTGGTGGCGACGGTGGCCGTGGTGGTGGTGGCGACAGTGGTGGTTGGGTTGGTGATGGCGGCGACAGCGGTGATGGTTGGGGTGGTGATGGTGGTAGAGGTAGTAGTGGAGCGGTTTTAAATACTATTATTTTTTTTAAAGTACTTATGAGAAATAATTTTTAGAAGTACTTTTAAAAAATCATTCCAAACACACCCTTAGGGCCCAATTTTTCCTATTAAATTTAGGGTGTTAATATTAGCTGTTAGATTAATTTTAAAGTAAAATTTAAAACGATCTCAACCGCGAAAAGTAAAAGTCATTTTGTTTATCTTTTGAGATTTGAATTGTAAGCTACTTTATTATATAGATTACATATTATGTATTTATATTTTTTCATTAATACTAAACAGAAAAAAATTAATCATTTTTACTTTTCATCTATCCTACTAAATACAAAAAATTGAAAATATATCATTCATACTTTTATTCCATAGACGATAAAAAGTGTATCATTCTTATTTTTTATTTCTCCTACTTTCTATCATTCCTACCAAACGAAACATTAAGATGAAAAACTTTATAAACATAAAATTACTATTTTTTTTCTTTGCTCAGCACTGTTTTTAAGAGGAACGAGATTTAAACTCACGATGTTTAAGATTGAACGATAATTAGTATTACATTAATTATTTATGTTGAGAAAATTGACTAGCTGGACAACAATTGAGATGACTTGGGAAAAAATATTCATTGTAAGTGATATTACATCAATATTGTGATGTAGACGTGATATAACGAGTGTTATCAGAATCGGATTGGACCGGCTGGTCGGATCGGTTCAACCGTGAACCGAGACTTTGACTGGTCCGATTCTTTGGTTGGACGGCCTAAGAAAAAAAATCGGCTATAAACCGAAAAATCGGCCGATTTTTGTAAAAAACCGTGAACTTACGATTTGATAAAAATCGAACGATTTAATGCCCAAATAAATTTTTTTATTTATTTTTATAAAAACCGACGGTTTGGGGCTTGGGGCTTTTTTTTTGCCAGAGCAGAGGTCATCACTTCAGTTCAGCGACATCAGGCGAAATCGCAGAACAAAGGGCACTTCCTCGTATCATCTCCTCCATTTACTTGTTCCAGATTCTTCTTCCTCTTTCAGAACTTCGATTTCTTCTTTGGACTCATTCTTCTTCAGGTTCTCAGGTTTAAGCGATGGACTATCAGCCAGTGGAAATGAGAATTCTTCAACATTGGTACCAAAGTCATTGAACAGGGGACTGCTTTCTGGTTGTTTTGGACCATTAGGGAAAGATAATTTCTTCATCACCATGGGTGGGAACTTGTTTCCCACCATTGATTTCAAGCTTGGGCTTCTTATCCTGAATTAAATTACTTTTATGAGCACTCTGATGGGTAAAAAAAAGTCTTGATCATCTTTTATTTTTTAATTTTTTAGTATGATGTGTGATGTTTGTTTAATTATTTGGTGATTAATTTTGCACATTGTTGGGTAATTTTGAGCATCACAAAATCAATGTATTTTTTTAAGACTTGCTTAGTTCTATTGGGTAATTGAAATTATTTATTATTGATGTTACTGTGATATTATTGTCTATTTGTGATTTATTAAGATTGTGAATTGAGATTGTAGGATTGTAAATTGGGATTTTTGTTGTCATTTTTATGTAAATTATTATGTTTTATAATTATTATATATATATTTTATTTTTTTATTATATAGCCGGTCTGACCAGTGACCCACCGGTTGAACCAGTGAACCATTGACCCAGTCCCCTAGTCGATTCGATGACCGATCTGGTTCTGATAACATTTAATATAACTAACCAATAATATATAAATAGATAAAAAATAGATCTTACATAAACCAATAATTATATATTCATATAAGTTAATAATTATCTACTATTCTTTTATGTAAAGCTGATAACTACTAAAATGATATTCATTTTGTCTATTTGAAATTTTATTATTGATTAGTGATATCATATTTGTAATCTATTGCATTGAATATTGTCTCGCAGAACAGATAAAAAGGGTGATCTTTTAATATCGAAGAGTTATTGTAAAATTAAACTCGGACTTCAATAACGTCACTATGATTTCATCAAAAAATGGTGGTTAAAATTGACCAATTTAAAATGTGACATGCATCTTATGTAATTAATTTTGCTATACATTTTTTGACATAATAAGGTGACAAAATTGAAGGACTAAAACCTCAAATATAGTTACATGAAGGGCATGTGACCACCGCTCAAGTATGGTTATTATTCATTATTCATTATTTATTTTTTGTCCATTTTGACTCTATTTTTAATTTAAAAATATAATTTTAAAAAATATTAAGTTGAAAACATCTTAAATAAAATTGTATATATATAAAAAAAGCCCACCTGTCTGCAAGGCCCGCCCAATAGTTCCGTCCAGTGAGTGGCGGGTAGGGCTGCGGGTAGCTTACTTTTACTTGAAGCCTGGCCCGCCCGATAACTTGTTCGGATAAGGGCTTGGGTCTACACTATCCAGGCCTAGTTTGAAAAAAAATTTGCGGGCCTTGCCTAGCCTGGCCCATAAACACCTCTATCGGCGTGGATGACCTACTTTTCACCAGATAAGAATAGGGAATTAGTCGAGATACACTTAAATTGGTTCGGACACCCTTAACTATTGAACTTAAAAAAAAAGACCACCCTCGAGTATGGCTACATTACATAAAGGACACATGAATACATGATTATATTTTATTAGACCAAAGTTATTTTCTATATGACCACTTCTGGGAATTTTTCTCTAATATTATTATCTAGATGCACTTTTTGGTCCCAAAAGTAACAGCCGCGGCAAACGCACCCTAAATGTTTCAGCAAAACAAGTATGGAGAAGCCTGGTTTCATTATGGAATCAATCCCACAAGCAAAAACAGTGAGAAAAATGAGAATAATGCGTTTGCCGGGAGTCGAACCCGGGTCTATTGCTTGGAAGGCAATTATCCTAACCGTTGGACTACAAACGCAGGCCAGTCCTTGTTACTAAGTTTTCTTCATAATTTTATTTGTATAGATATAAAACTTGTTCACTGTTGTCACCTTGTTGCAAAGTTTGGTCGTATCATACACCCTCTCAGCAGCTATCCACACAAAACATATGATTTTTAAAATAAAGACCAAGAGTTCAAAAATCTGAGGGGGTAAACGTCACAACCGAGACTTTTATTATACAAACTATATGGTAAACGAGTGGACTTTGCCCCTCCCTTTCTTTCTTTAAACTTGCAGTAAACTTCAACAAGTTTACTCAGCTTGCATTTGAACTTGAAACTTTAGCAACTTGCATTTTGTTACCAAGGTTCAAAAATCTATAAATAGATAAAATCTGGATGAAGGGAATGGGTTAAATGACAAAGATTATATTGAGCTCGGGTTTGGGGTCGTATAACTTGGATTAAGTCCGATTTAACCTCTCAACCCATTTGGCCACCAGAGAAATAAAAAAAAATGAGCATCGAGGCATGTAGTCCTAGAAGTGAAGAAATGCAGAATGTGGAATAATAACATCAGAAAAAACAAATTAAAAAAATTGTCCAAACATACCTTTATAAATTGTGGTGGGAGGAACCAGGGAGTGGTCCATTTGTATCTGCATAAGTCCCTTCAGTTCTAATGGTGTGGTGCCATTGGGATACAGCACATTTTTATCATCTCAACGGCTTGACACTTTAAGCATCTAATTCTAAAAGATGGTGGGCACAGGACATGTATGCCTGTAAAGTGAATTTGTCCAATGCATTAACAATTTAGGAACTTATTAGAACTGTTGATTGAACTGCTGTGACATCAAGAGAAATAGTTTGCTGTTTTTTGGAGAATTTTCTAGTTACAGAAAGGGTTCTCTCTCTCTTTCATTCAATCAACCAGATAAATTCGTAGAGAATCAAGTCCATTTTCTAAAGTAATCTATATCAGTATATATCGGAAAGTTTCCTATTACAGAACGCGATTTTCTTGTTGGATTCCAATCTTTTTTCCCCTTCCATTTTCATTAAAATTGGTGTTCGGGTACATGGCATTACTGTTTGGTGATTTCTCAGAATATAAACTGTTTAAAATCAGAAAAGTTTCTGATAGATAAACACAATGGCCTTACTATAGGGGCCTCGGGTCCAAGCTCAACGGGGCAAAATCACCAGATCAGTTGGATATGTCCCGTTACCCTCAATGGTCATAGCATATTTGCATTAATGGTTCTCTATCGTGCAGTGTATTATGCAAAATGTGGTGGATTGTCAGTGACCTTGGCCAATATCCACCTATAATCACCCATTTTCTTGTGCCAACAGAGAATATAACGTCAATTTATTGTTGAATATAGAATCAATTTTTCTGTCTCTTCCAAGCAAGAGAGAGAGAGAGAGAGAGAGAGAGAGAGAGAGAGAGAGAGAGAGAGCATTGAAAATGAGGCAATCATATAAATCAGTGATCGATCATTTTTGTCCAGTAGACAAAAGAAGATTGCAAGAAACATTTACTAAAATTCCTCAAAACACAACAGAGAATATTGAAATTGTCAAAGAATTATTCAGAAAGAATAATAGCCTGCACTTCAAAACTGAGTGCAAGATATGCATGAAATAGTAGAAGCCTATATATTACGAAATGAAGCTCATAGACACCATAGGAGTTTATAGTCTGAAGGAATCAGAATTTCAATATATGCTTAAGACACTGGGGCCAGGTGAGGGAAAAAAAAAAGAATATGTTGAAGATGAAACATTTACTGAAATCTTCATAAACATAAAAGTAACTTGAAAAAAGACTGAGAGCCTTAACTTCGAATTTTAATGATGGTGTTTTAAAGTTATACATCATGGAAAAAGGATATATTACTAACGTGATGTTAATAGATACCTTAGGAGTTTGCACCGCGAAAGGAAGTAGAAGCATAATATGCTTAGACCATTGAGCAGAGAACAGGAAAACCATATTTGAAGATGAGGGAGTGAGACATATTCTTGAATGGGATGAATTTAACAACTTGTGTGTCTATGACAGACTCAACAATTCAGGCCTATCACTCATACTTAAGGTAATATTCCCACATGAAGAAAGCGAAAGGCTTCTCTATATGAGCCCCTCAACTTCTTGTTCTCTAAATATTCTTCAATTTACGATCCACATTTTTCGTTTCTATTACCATCCAGTTGAATTTGCAGATAAAACCGCAACCAGATGATGATGATCAATATTATTTGTGATAACTGAATGACCAAAAAAATAAATCAGTATACATTCAGACATACACATGTATATATGAGCAGACATATGGATATATGCATGCTTCATATAAAAATATATTACTACATGCGACACTAACACTTGTACAATTAAGATAGCTCCATTTTATTTTTTATTTTTAATTTGTTGCTAAGCACCTTGACAATTACTTTCAAAGTACACACACTTTACAGTTTTTGCCTGCAGATTAGCATCAACCTAAGAATCTATGCTAAAATTTTGGTTGTTTTCATCAAACATTGCTATCATCAAAATTATGTTACTAAAACTATCACCAACACATCATCACACTAATTGACATGTGCATGATATTTTGCAAGAGCAAAGGTGGCGAGTGAGAGCCGTGTGACCCTGCATTGTTAGATTCTAATTCTCCCTCCATGCAGCATTATTGAGGTTAAGCATCTTTTATCCAAGTTTATATCTCAATCTTTCCATCTATTATTGTGGCATTATTCTTTTTCTCAATTTATCATATCTCGACTAGACATGCTTTCTCCCCCTAGTTGCATCAACAACTGAACCACACCCTTTTCTTTAAATTTCTTTCTCCTACTCTTTGTCATTCCATCTCACCACTCAGTTACCATCCAACCTTGAGCTCATCGCATCCTTGTGATCGAGAAGGCCTAATTGAAATTTCTCTTCTTTCCTTCAGTAGTTTCACTTGAGCTTAAAGAGCTATTCAGTTTACAATCAGTTTCTTTCATAAAATACTACAAAAGCTAAGGGAACAATAAGGGCCAAAGCAACACCACCGTACAAGGAGTTTATACTACTTCATTGGAGGATGAATGGCAAAAAGGGTAGCTTTGAGATCAATCTCTCTTCCATTACCAAAGCTACACTGCCGGAAACTGTCAAGAAAGCCGAGAATGTCAGCTTCTCATGCAAAGGTTGGATTCAGAATGTCTGGGAATTCTGCAAAGAAGACACCAACAGAGTAATATTCTCACTAAAAGTGGGCCTTGCTGTTCTCCTTGTGTCTTTGCTCATACTACTCCAAGCACCTTATGAAGTATTTGGCACCAACATCATCTGGTCCATTCTCACTGTTGCCATCATGTTTGAATACACCGTTGGTATGTACATGGAAACTACTTTGATATATAAAGATCAATTTTTAAAAGAGGCCTAACTAAATAAAATTATACATATTAATTTAGGATATATGTGGGAATCATTCTGGCCTATACAAAAACTAACATGAATGACATTCCTTGCCATTTATGTGGTCATGTCTTCCCTCAGGCTCTACATTCAACCGAGGATTCAATCGAGCACTTGGGAGCTTGCTTGCAGGAATTTTGGCAATTATTGTTGCTCAGATAGCCTTAAGAACTGGCCGGGTTGTTGAACCAATTATAATTGGTATCAGCATCTTTGTTGTTGGTATGTCAGCTATATTTGTAAATTTATTTATATTAAAGACAGAAAATTTAAGATATTGTTAAACATTCATGTTTAACATGTTACAGGTACGATCACATCATTCATGAAATTATGGCCATCTCTTGTGCCATACGAGTATGGTTTCCGGGTCATACTTTTCACCTACTGTTTGATCATTGTATCTGGTTATCGGGTGGGGAACCCTATTAGAACTGCCATGGATCGGCTGTACTCAATTGCGATTGGAGGGATTGTAGCAGTTCTAGTGAATGTGCTTGTTTGTCCTATATGGGCTGGAGAGCAGTTACACAAGGAGCTTGTCAAGAGCTTTAATTCAGTGGCTGACTCACTCGAAGGTAACCTAATTTAAGAACTTCCAACATTAGACTAATACAAGAAAAGAATAAACAAACATAATACTAAAGATACATATAAAGAAGGGTAGAAGAAGTATGATGGCTGTACACAAGCATCTGAAATTATCAGTCACTGAAATTTTCTTGTTTTGAAACAATTGTTAAAATTATCAACTGGATAATTTCAGAATGTGTTAAGAAGTATTTAGAAGATGATGGATCAGATCATCCTGAGTTTTCCAAGACTGTCATGGATGAGTTTCCAGATGAGCCTGCATACAGGAAATGCAGATCCACGTTGAACTCCTCAGCGAAACTCGATTCCTTGGTACTAACTTTATTCATGTTGATGTTGAAGTGTTTGTTCGTCACATATCTTGGACTAAATTTAGAAATCAATCATTAGCAATGATATTCTTTGTTGCCTGTTTCACTTGAAAGGCTATTGCAGCTACATGGGAGCCACCCCATGGCAGATTCCAACACTTCTTCTATCCATGGGCTGAATATGTCAAAGTTGGTGCAGTTCTGCGCTATTGTGCGTACGAGGTTATGGCTCTACATGGTGTTCTTCACTCTGAAATTCAGGTCTCTGCTTCCTCTCTTGTTAGTGCATTGTTTTATCTGAGCAGAATCAATACCCTTCCCGGAGTCCCAACTATAAAGATGAAGCAATAATGCTGGCAACTACTTAGGAATATACTGAGACTATTGTTAACACGTCTCAGAATCTCATGACAGTTGAGGAATAAAAATACTGTGTGCTAGAAAAGGGTAATGGGAAGGAAAAGTTATGAATCAAATGATCAGGAATTATTCTGTACCAGATTTTTGTTCTTGATGCTGTGGCTTATTTTGGGGCAAGGGCCACACAAATGTTTCTCATTGAGAGCCAAAGCCAAAGCCAAAGAAGGAATAAAACATTTTATTAAACGCACCACTTCCAAGCAAATAGCAAATGAAGATTCCTATGACCTTGTATATATCAAATATACTCCAAACTGGAAAAAGAAAGGACTAAGGAGTTCGTGTAGGACATTGAGCGCTGCATGGATTATGCATGCAAAGGCAAGTTAGGCATAAGTTGACAGTTTTTCTTTTCCAGCCATGACATTATACTATTTCGAGGTTTGTCATGCCCAACCCTGATTTCAGAGAGACGAGCCTTGCTGAAGAATTTCCAGTCCTACCATTGATGAATTTTTAATACTTGAAGTTTACCTTTTCACGTATATTTTCTAAGGGAAGAGATTTGCCACTATTGACTGGTTGGTTGCTCGCTGAATTAACAACCCCAACAAATTTCAGCATACTTTGATCCCTACTTATTTCTTTTTTCAGGCAACCTGCCTTGACTACTTCAAAGTTCAAACCCCTATTTTGAAGCCCATCTAGCTTAATATAAGCAAGGTCAAGAACCTTTGCTAAATAATCCTTGAGAAGAGAAGATAATGCAATTGTTGTTAGCGTGAATATTTGCATACTGTTAAAACTTCATAACATTTTGTGATTTATGGATTAGAGCAGGGTATAATATGGGAAATTTTCAAACTAACCTTACTCTGTGTGGTATTCAACCAACTCTGAAGCACTTTCCTTTGCTTCACCATTTATGATTCATGCTGTATCTGTCACTGCATGCAAAGGTATTTGCAAATCTTTAGGAGGGGGATGGCGGTCGCTCCCTCCTCCCTGTTTGATCTGTCACTGCATACAAGTGCAATAACCTAATGAAAAATAGCTCAAAATCTTCTGCTATATATATCAGAAAAAAGTACAATTATCTGAAATAAACTCATACAAAAGAAGGTCTTGAAAAATAAGTGATTTCTAGAAAAGCTTAGGCACCATGTATTATTTGTTTAAGCATTTTACACATTTTAATGGACTCAATTAATTTCCTTATAGGCCCCCAACAATCTGAGATGCACATTTCAGACAGAGATCCAAGATGCATCAAGCCAGGCAGCAGAGCTAGTTCGATGTTTGGGCAGAGACATAAGCACCATGAAGCGAAGCCTCAAAACTTCTTTACTCAAAAGGGTTCATAGCTCAACAGACCGACTCCAGCGCGCCATAGACATGCATTCATACCTCCTCACATCCAATTACGACCCACCTGATAACTCATCCAAGCCACTTAACAAGCTCTCCCATACTTTGTCATCCACCTCAAATGACTTCTCAAACCAATTGGCTGGCCTTGACGACAAAACCTCTGAACAGACCTCCAACCCGATGATCCAAAATCCACCTTCTGGGACTCCCCCACCACCACTGGGAGAGTCTTACCATGAGACTATGAGGAAGCAATCTAGAAGGCTCCATTCTTGGCCGTCCCGAGAAGTGGATGCTTTCGAAGAAGAGGGAGGCTTTAGTGCAGATTGTATTCCAAGGATGCGGGCACTAGAGAGCACTGCAGCACTGTCACTTGCTACTTTCACTTCATTGCTTATAGAGTTCGTGGCTCGGCTTGATCACTTGGTTGAAGCAGTTGATGAGCTCTCTAAGATGGCCAAATTTAAGCAAGAGGGTCTATAGAAAGGTGGGGACTACACACAAGATTTGACATGATGATTAAGTAAAAGAATTTTATAGAAAGGGCAAAAAAAGTAGGTGTGGTTCTGAAAATTTCTGTCATTAAACTATCATTAAACTGAAATAAAGAAACTTTTAAATTCCTGAAAAGAAAGTTCTTTGCATAGCTGAGAATGTTATCAGCACAAGGTATCAGATGCTTCCATAGCAAATTGGGGAACCACTCAAAATGCTTTAACATTGTAGGTAGATAGATACCCTTTACTGTTCATGAAAGTACTAGAATTCTTGGTATGATCCGGATCCTGCCGATTTGAAGATTCCACATTTTCCCCAATTTCAATCTCTCACTTTAGCAATGGATGATTGAAATTGGGTCATCTTCAAATTGAGAGGAAAAATCCAGTATTCTGGTAGAAAACATCAGCTACTGCAAATTTCGCCTTTCAGAACTGGACAGACTGTTAATGGGGGATCCCAAAGGCCAAACGGTCAGCAAGTAGTCCATGTCAGAGGACACAAAAATCACATCTTGTATCGTGTCATGTTGTGTATGTTTCAAAGTTGTGTTAAGACATGTAGTATCAAAAAGAACCTCTTAGCTCGTTTTGATTCTCTTCGGGTGTGTCAATCTTGTGGAGAACGAATTACATAGCAATTCTACAAAAGCTTACAAACAAGCGTCCAAACCCAAAAACCCTTATTATAATGAAAGTGCCTGATTGACTGGCACTGCCTTGACATAATCACAAGAACAAAACTCACAACATTGACAAATATTTACAGAGAACTACCAACGACCCACACTAGAAAGGCTAACTCTAATCCTAGCCGATTTCGCTTATTGATACACAAGGATGGTAAAAAGACAACATTTTCTAAGGTTCCCACCATTTAAATGTGCGACTAAGAACAGTTTCTGACGACCAACCCAACTGACAAACTCAAAGTGCAAACAAATAATGCAGAGTAACTCTGCAATACGAAAACCAAATTTGAAGGACTACATCCAGTTCTGAGGCATCATATAAGATTTCCCTGGTTCAGATGGAACACCACCTACACTTTTGCTGCTGCCTAAGCCAAGACACGAATTGCCTTCCAGCATTGTCAACATACGTCCCCCATGTACCCTTCCTTCTGTAACCATAACTGGAGAGCCGCCTCCAATTGGCAGACTACCTAGCGGGAATCCAGAATTTTTCCAACGAGAACTAGCACAGCCAGCAGGAATGACAACACTGCTCCCCATCTTCATGCTGTCAACACTCGTGCCCTCAGCATTGACCACCTCTTTCATTTTCTCAGCTTTGCTAGGTTTTGGATCGTGGACCATAGCTCCCAGAGTACCACCCCCGTGAACCCGTTTGTCCTGCACTAGGGCACCATGGGATGTACACAGCCCGGTCTTCCCCCTAGAATATGAATTACAGGGATCATCGCCTTTGCCAAATTCTGAACCAGGCTGGCCCCAAGAGCATTTCTTCCCTCCCCCATGGGCCTTACAGAAATCCGTGCTTCCTTGTGCGCTTTTGTCGCAACCTTCAAATTTGCATCTCTTTCCCCCACCATGGCGAACACAAAAATCAGTCCGTCCCCTTGCACTCTTTGTGCACTCTAGCACAGCACACCTCTTACCACCGCCATGTGCAACACAAAAAAGGGTCCCTCCGTGCACACTCTTTGGGCAAACACCACCACCTTGGAATGAACACCTTTTACCTCCACCATGACCCTTACAGAGAGGTGTGCTCCCTTCAGCACCCTTGTTGCACCCTTCAAACGTGCACCTTTTACCACCACCATGTGCCTTGCAAAATATTGTGGATCCTTGAGCCCCTTTTGTGCATGTTGGATGTTGACATCGGCGACCACCTCCATGTGAAATACAGAGACCTGAAAGGCCTTCTGCACTCTTTGTGCAGTTTTCTTTCTGACATCTCTTGCCACCCCCATGCCGAATGCACAGTCCTGATTTCCCTCTAGCAGCACGAGTGCAACACTCATGACTGCATCTTCGGCCACCACCATGTGCAATGCAGTAATCTGTGCGTCCTTCTGCACTCTTGAAACATCCTAAAAATTCGCATCGCCGACCACCACCGTGGGCCTTGCAATATGCAGTTCGGCCCTCAGCCCCTTTATGGCAGCCAGGTTTCTGACACCTCCGACCACCGCCATGGGCGATACAAAGTCCAGAAGCACCTCTTGCTCCCTTTACACATCCCTTGAACTGACATGTTTTTGTACTACTGTTGCGTTGTTGTTGCTGTTGTGTTATCCCGGAAGTACAAGTGACTGAGCTTTTTGGTGTTGTTATAATGCTCGATGAGAGGTCTGGAGATACCCGCATGGGCTTGATTTCTCTCGTAGCCTGGTTGAGGAAGTAATTAGGGTCCATGTCCAGTGAAGTTTGCACTGAGTACACCTGTCCGGTTTTCCAAGGTGCCAATGACGACCCTTCGTCTACATGAAAGGCTCCATCAATGGCCAGCGACATCCTAATCACATCCTGAGGTGTAGTGGTGCTCAGATGAACACTAGTGATATCAGATTCAGCAGGCCTGGTGGAGAGACTCAACTCCAGATCAACCTTGGACTGCACATCCAGTGCTTTCAGATTAGAGGTAGCAGATTTCTTTGGGCTGGATGTATTCTCATTGCTAAGATGGAGAGTGAAGTCAAATTCAAGTTCCATTGAGGACTCCTCATCAGTTCCTCTGGCTGAAGACATAGTGGTGCATGCAATTGCTGAACTCCCCTTACTGTCAGAGGAACTTGATGAATGGCCCAGTTGAAGACACAATGAAGACCCAATTTGCTGGTCCATACATCCATTGATTGAACTCCACTTCCGTTTTATGCCCTTGGCGGCAGACAAGAAAGGAATTAGAGAACCAGGGGAATCAAGTCGTAAGGTGGTGTCCGCACAATAATGAGCTCTGGTTCCAGCTCCACCGACTTGGATGGAATTGCCCAGATTCTTGAATGCATTCGAGGGACAGTTGGCAGCAAAACCCACATTCTGGAACCTGGCATCCATGAACCAAATAGCTAAAACGCAACACTCTTGTTCGAGCCTAATTTTAATTGCAAAAGCTCAGTCTGCCTGTCTTCCGGGTTGAAGAAATGAACAACAAAACTAGGGTTAGATGTCTCTAAAAGAGTACATCCCACCCCCACTCACAAATCCAGAAGTGTCACACCGATCCATTTGCTACAAAAGTTCGATCTAATCCAACTAGTCAGCAGCGATAGAAACCCACTAAAAGTCTACAGAAACTTGAATCCGTCCACAGAACATGAGGACAGTAACTCATCCTGTTTCACACAAAGTCAAATTGTTAAAAAAAATCTTCAGCGCATGGAAACTAGATCTTTCCATGAGTTCCTTAAGTTTCCAAGGATAGTGGCAATTTGACACATGATGTCAATAAATAGATGTTAAAATAGACAAATAGTGAACAAATTCGCATCCATATTCGCTCCTGTTGGTGCACAAAAACAACCCCAATTTGGTCCCCCAAAAAATGAAGAAAAGGATAATAACTTCCACTCTTTTGTTCCTAAGGCAACAAAAATTTTATTACAAAAATTGTGCAGTACCTGTTCTTTTCCCTGAATAATCAGCAACGAAATGAAGCAAAAGTGAAGAGCAGAACAAAAGTAAATAACTCAACTGAAGCATTAACAAAACAATACATAGTACTGTATTCTAAAGAGGCATAGATCCAAATCAAAGGAAGGAAGAGTTATCACATAATTTATGGAGTAAACCAGCATAAAAGTGGAACTTCTAAGAATCATCCACTCACAAATCTAGATCTGGTCAGATTTAGTCAAAAAATTGAAAATCTGATTGAAATATCAACCGAACAGTAGAATTCACCAGCAAACAAAATGCTCAAAAAAGTCCCTTTATATGCATTTACAATCTGCTTAAATACATTTAGAACGACTACTAATGAAAAAAACAATTAGACCGGGGAAAACTTTGGCTAAGAATCCATCTGAAAATTTCACTTTAGATGGGACATGACATAACAGAATTGTCCTTCTGCTTACAACCAAAAGCCTTTTATGGCTCGATATAACCAACAAAAGACAATCAATTTAACATGTTTCCAGCTCTAACTAGTAGGAAAATGAAATAAGTCAAGAACAAATCAATTGTGTTACCTTAGCCTTTTCAGGTTACGAGGGCAACAAAGAGTGTTAGATTTCAGCTTTCTTTCTTCTTTTCCTTCGGTTTCTCAGCATTCACGCAATGAAAAACTTCAAAAGGAGGAAGGAAAAACACATCGAATAACAGATTATTACAGAAAAACTAATATAATAAATGAGAAATATGATAGCCAAAAATATAATAATTAAAAGCAAAAACTAAACAACAAACTCAATGACCATAGATTCGAACGCAAATCCGGAGAAATTGCGGAGTCATGGCCAACTGAACATCGATTTAGTTGATAAATCCGAGGTTAAATCTGCAACCAGGTAAAAGGTATTACCTTTGAGATATACTAGTTATCCAGAGAGAGTGAAAGAGGTCGAGGTAGGGCTTCAGGAGCGCCGGCAACGAACAATACAGGACGGACAGAGAGAGAAAACGTGCATATATATGGAGAGAGAAGAGAGAGTTCTGAGTTTGTGGGAAACTGAAAAAAAAAAAAGGGGAATGTGACACAGCGCATGTTAAAGTGATCGGCGTACGTTAATCCACGATTCCATTTGTTTTTTCTTTGTTGTTTTTTCCAGCCTTTTTAGGAAGGTTAAATAGGCAAAAAATTAAAAAATAGGAGCTAATTTGCAAAAATATAATCTTTTATTGTATTTTATAATTAATTTAATGTGTTTAACGAATTATATTTAAGAAAAATTACCTGATAAAAAATATAATATTCAATTATTAACAATATTGACTTATTCATGTCATTTAATAATTATATTCTAAGTAGAATTTATTTGTTTACATATTATTTTATTATTAGTTGATTATATTATATTAATAGGACCGTTATACCTGATATTTTTTGCAATGCAGAGGTGCGACATCGGAGCTTAGAAACGCCGACATATGCGCACGGGTTGACACGTAATCGCGACGGGGATTATGGTTTTTTTCCTCTTTCCCATTCATTGTTCGAGTCGGCAGCGCCTCGTCACCGCTCGTTGTGTGCGTGCCTCGCTTTCTCTCTCTCTCTTGGGCCCCACATTCCTCGATGCGAGAGATAGACTAAAATTACGGTGGGGCCCGATACGCGGCTGCTAAGGCGAAGATCTTTTTAATATCTCATCGAGTGCTCGGAAGTTGTTGGTTTTTAAGGTGGATAATTAATTGTGTGTTCTATGTGCATGTTCTGTTCAAAAAGGTGGATAATTAATACAAATAGGGAAAATTTCAACTACACCCCCTTTAGTTTATCATATCTTCAAAGACACCCCCTCTAGTTTCTAAATCTTCAATGACACCCCTTCTAGTTTATATTTAAACATCACTAACACCCCCTACCATTAAACTATCATTTTTAACAAAAAAAAATAATCTAAAATACCAAAAATGCCCCTACATAAACCTCAAGTAATTTTTTTACATAAAATTTTATTAAAATTCGAGCCGATTAAAATTTATTTTTCTACATATTAAAATTTGAACCAATTAAAATTCGATTGAAGTTGAATAAATTTTATTTTTTTTAACTTATTAAAATTCGAGTCTATTAAAATTTATTTTTTACATATTAAAATTTGAGTCAATTTGAACTCTACCCGAGTTGTTAGCCCCGATTAAAATTCGCTTTCGAGTCGAGCAAAATTTATATTTTTTTACTTATTAAAATTTGTGTCAATTAAAATTCGATTTATTAAAATTGAAGTCAATTAAAATTTATATTTTTTATGTATTAAAATTTGGGCTGATTAAAATTCAATACGAGTTGATTAAAATTTGATTTGTGTCGATTAAAAATAATTTTTAATTGGCTCAAATAGAATTTTAATTAGCCCAAATTTTAATATGTAAAAAATATAATTTTTTTTTGCTCAAATTTTAATATGTAAAAAAATAAATTTTAATTAGTTTGAATCGAATTTTAATTCACTCAAATTTTAATACGTAAAAAAAATTAGAAAACAGAGGGGGTCTCATTGAAGATATGCTTATCTAGAGGGGGTTTCATTGAAGATATACTTATCTAGATGGGGTGTGAATGAAGTTTGTCCTCAAATATATCATGGGCAATTTAGTAAAATTGCATTATAATTAATATTTTTAATCTGACAGGGGGTGTCACTGAAGATTTAGAAACTAGAGGGGGTGTCCTTGAAGATATGGTAAACTAGAGGGGGTGTGGTTGAAATTTTCCCATACAAATAATATTTGTTCAAAAAAAAATTTAAAGATAAAAAAATAATAAAAATATGACACAAATATATAATGTGGTTCAATACAATATACTTTTTCGATACACTATATTTACATCTACGGAGCAATGCTATGCTGACTACATTGTTATCCTAATTTTGTATCATAAATCAATGTAGGTCGTTGGATTAGTTGGGTCCATTAATTCTATCAAATATTCAATGCATGAGATTTTGACACATCACTTGAGATACAAGATTTGATAAACAAATTTAGGCAGCACAATTTTATCCAAAATAAAGTAATGCTACACAATCTAATTAGAATTTAAATACATATCATTCTTTGGATGAAGGGGTCTTATCAAATTTTTTTAGTGGAATTCACTCAACCAACACTCATTTAAGGGATAATATGTATTTAAATTATAATTTTTAATTTTTATTTTATAGTAATTTTTGAAAAAATATTGGGTGTAAGCAGACCACGTCAATAGTGTCACGTAATGTAACTGTCCACTAATGAGTAAATAAGTCTGTAAGTGAACTATTTAAAAATTCATAATCACACAGTCATGTAATTATTGATATGGTGTAACCATTACATCCGATATTTACTTGACTGTAGTCAAGTGCGTTATTCTCATTCCATAATTTTTATTAAGAGTCAATAAATTGGCCATGAATTTAATATCAAGATTAATAACTACAAATTTAATATTTTTATTAGCGTGACTCATAATTGAGTTAACTCTCTCATTTTATGACAAAAAAAAACTCTCTCTCATATTATTTAAAAGGAAATATTATGTAACCCAAATTTATAAATCAATTTTTATTCTAAATGAAGGATGATCATTGGATGAGTGAGTCCCATTAACTTTTTTAAATGGAATACACTGATCCAATGGTCCCCCTTTCATTTGAGATGCAAATTTGGATTACGGATTTGAGTTATATAACATTACTCTTATTTAAAAGAAATGATTGATATAAATTCTACTAAACACGACTTACTTAAAATATAAACTTAGTACATATGATAATAAATAGATCAGACAACCCTAATAAAATTTAAACAACACAATTCATTAATAATCATCATCAAGTATTCACAAACTTAAATTTTGTGATTTTTTTTTTTTATAATTTTTATAATTTTTATAATAACTTACGATCAATAATAAAAGACACATGAAATCGTATCTGTCTATATAAAGATGATTATAGAGGTGCCACCAGAATGTCTGAGCATCATCGTTTTTTCAAATCCTATTCCAAGAAAAAGAAGACCCCATTACTATTCTTTTTGGCCAGGCACTTGTAAAGGTGAAACAATACCCCCAAGAAAAAAAAAGAGTGGTGCTAAGAAGGTGTCAAAATGTTCACGATATATCTACCTTTAAGAAGGGTCAAAAGATCAAATAATAAAGAATCGATTCCTCTACACTTGTGCTCTGTCAACCATTCAATGTTGACCGTATGAATCTACACCATCTGATCTTATCATTATTGCACACTACACTTTTGTCACTATAAAAATTGAAAAATAATATTACACAAGTCACCCTTTTTTTTTTAAATGGTCAAGAGTATTTAAGTTTACGTTTACTTTGACTTACCCAAAAAAAAAAAAAAAGTTTACGTTTACTTTGACTAATTTTCTCTCCGAGACTAAGATACTCATGAGGGATAAATCTCGATCTGGTCTCAAGAGATTGTCAAGATTCAAATTCAGGACTTCTGAGTTTATAACTCGTATCTGTTATCACTTGAACTATCACCTTTCTACACCATCTTTGTATACCACATCAATATAAACTATTAAATTAATGGATCTCGTTGAATTCATTAAATATTTAGAAGTTGAGATCATTCCACATCATACGGTGTAGATAAAGTGGTGTACAAAAATAATATACATTGATGATGCACAAAACTGTCTTCGTGCAAGATCAACAGTCAAGAATATCAACGGGTGTGATTAATGAGCAATTAGCATGTAATTAATGGCAATCAAGAGTAAAACAATAAATAACGGGTCAACACAAGAGATTTATAGTGGTTCGGTCTCGGGTGACCTACGTCCACTCTTTCGAATGGCAGTGTTTGCCGGTGTTCTTTATTGATGAATAACAATCAACGAAGTGTTACAGAGCTTGAGAGAGAGAGAGAGAGAGAGAGAAAGAAGGAGAGAGCAAGTATGTTGGAGATGTTTTCAGTGTCCCTTTACCCTTGAGAGGGCTTACATTATATAGCAATGGTGAGGCGGTGAGGCGGTGCCGTGAGGAAGAGGTCTTCCACTATTTTGGTAAGTGCAATCATGGTAGGAGTAGACCTCTTTGGTAAGCACAAGTAAGGTAAGAGTAGATCTTCGCATCCCGTCATTCTCTCCCTCGTGTTCCTATTCAGTCGGAGGAGATTCCTGACTTGGATTGGACTTTAGGCTTGGACCTTGAGTTGGAATAAGGGTAGGAGTACTGGAGTACCAAGGCAAGGGAGCACCATGGGGGTAGGCGCCCAGTGGTCGGCGCCCCATGGTTGGCGCCCAATGGTGGTCATCCCATTGGTGTCTTCTTAGGCCTTGACCTTCTAGTGCATTCTTCCTTGGGATATCATGGTATGAGGAGAGGGCAAGTGAGGAGTTGAGATGATGAGTGGGGAGCTCAACCAAGGGGTCGGCGCCCATGGGGCTGCCATAGTCGGCGCCCATAGTCGACGCCCATAAGGCTTCGACTGTCCCTCGACTCCTTCGCCTCTTCTCCGTTCTCCTTAAATGGGTGACCCGACTTGATAGGTTTTGGAGACTTGGATTAATCCCGGGGCCCATTGGTATTCGGGCCTTTCTCGACTTATTTTCATCGGGCTTAGCCCAGTTGAATTTGGACTCGTCACACATCATTATTGAAAATTGAATAGGATTAATCGTAGAATTTTACATAGACTTTTTACAATTAAAATTTTGAATACGATTAGACGTACGATCTTACAAACACTATTTCTGCAATTAAAAATCTTAGTATTATAAATACGAGGAGGAGGTACATGGACAATGTTCATGGAATACAAAAAAGTATATATTCTGTCTTTCATGGTGGCCCACTGGTATTTATTTTTTAGGAAAAATTTCAACCACACCCTCTCTAGTTTATCATATCTTCAAACACACCCCCTCTATTTTCTGAATCTTCAGTGACACCCCCTGTCAGATTAAAAATATTAACTAGAATGTAATTTTACTAAATTGCCCATGATATATTTGAGGACAAATTTCATCCACACCCCTTCTAGGTAAGTATATCTTCAATGAGACCCCCTATGTTTTCTATTTTTTTTTTACGTATTAAAATTAGATTCAAGCTAATTAAAATTTATTTTTTTACATACTAAAATTTGAGCCAATTAAAAATTATATTTTTTTACGTATGAAAATTTGGGCTAATTAAAATTCTATTTGGGCTAATGAAAAATTATTTTTAATCGACTCAAATCAAGTTTTAATCAACTCGTATTGAATTTTAATCAACCCAAATTTTAATACATGAAAAATATAAATTTTAATTGACTCAAATTTTAATAAATCGAATTTTAATAAGTAAAAAAATATAAATTTTAATCTACTCGAAATCGAATTTTAATCGGTGCTAACAACTCGGGTAGAGTTCAAATCGACTCAAATTTTAATATGTAAAAAATAAATTTTAATAGGCGCACATTTTAATACGTTAAAAAAATAAAATTTATTCAGCTTCAATCAAATTTTAATTGGTTCAAATTTTAATATGTAGAAAAATAAATTTTAATCAACTCGAATTTTAATAAAATTTTGTGTAGAAAATTTACTTGAGGTTTATGTAGGGGCATTTTTGGTATTTTAGATTTTTTTTTTTTTTGTTAGAAATGGTAGTTTAATGGTAGAGGGTGTTAGTGATATTTAAATATAAATTAGAAGGGGTGTAAGTGATGTTTTTGATAATAAAGGGGGTGTCCTTGAAGATATAATAAATTATGAGGGGTGTGACTGAAATTTTCCCTATTTTTTATTTTTTCAAATTTATTACAGTTGTTGTGCATTCTTGAATTTCCCATTCTAGGAATGATATTATAGTGGACATAGATTCGTGTGCTTTCCTCCTACTTTCAATTAAAAGGATATGCGTTTCAGGATTCGGTTCTTATGATACACTTGCCATAACTCATGCACAAACCACATTTTCTCATTTATATAGTTATTGAAATTATTTAATGAAAATATTTATATCTTGATGGTTTTTGGACATATCATATGAAACGAAAAAGAGCATAATCTTAGACAGATGGCCGATGTCACCGACGACATGATACAGGGGCAGCTTAACGTCATATAAGGCTTAAAACGGTAATATAAAATAACTAGTTATTGTCTGTGCCTGAAGGCACAGTGTAATAAAAAATGGTAAACAATAAATATATTTGTATTCATATCCAAAATCAAATCACAAACATAAAGAAAAGATAAATAAATTTAAGTATCGATTTGTAGTGGGGGTGAGAAGTGGTGGACGGCAGTGGTGGTGTTAAGAGACGGTGATGGTTGTGGTGGGTGGCAATGACTATGGTGGCGATGATGGCGGTGGTGGAGGGGTGGCGGTGGTGGTGGTGGTGGCGGCGGTGGCGGCGATAGTGGTGATGGTGGTGGTGACGGCGGCGGCGGTGGTGGTGGTGGGGGTGGGGGTAGAGGTAGTGGTGGGGCGGTTTCAAACACTATTATTTTTTTAAAGTATTTATGAGAAATAATTTGTAAAAGTACTTTTAAAAAATCACTCCAAACACACCCTTAGAACCATATTTTTCCTACTAAATTTAGGGTGTTAATATTAGTAGTTAGATTAACTTTAAAGTAAAATTTAAAGTGATCTCAACCACGAATAACAAAAGTCATTTTGTTTATCTTTTGATATTTGAATTGTAAGTTACTTTATTATATACTAGTTATTGCCTGTGCCTGAAGGCACAGTGTAATAAAAAATGATAAACAATAAACATATTTGTATTCATATCCAAAATTAAATCACAAACATAGAGAAGATATATATGAATTTAAGCATCGGTTTGTAGTGGGGATGAGAGGTGGTGGGGCGACAGTGGTGGTGGTAGAAGACGATGATAGTTGTCGTGGGTGTCAATGATTGTGGTGGCAAGGGCAGTGGTGATGGTGGTGGTGGCGGCGGCGACGACCGCGGTGGCGACGACGGTGGTGGTGGTTATGGGGGTAGTGGTGGCGACGACGGCTGTAGTGGCGGCGACGATGGTGGTGGTGGCGGCGGCAGTGGTGGTGGTAGAGGTAATAGTGGGACGGTTTCAAACCTTATTATTTTTTTTAAAGTATTTGTGAGAAATAATTTTTAGAAGTATTTTTAAAAAATCACTCCAAACACATCCTTAGGAACCAATTTTTCCTATTAAATTTAGGGTGTTAATATTAGTCATTAGATTAACTTTAAAGTAAAATTTAAAGCAATCTCAACCGCGAATAGCAAAAGTCATTTTGTTTATCTTTTGAGATTTGAATTGTAAGCTACTTTATTATATAGATATATATTTTTTTATTAAATTTTTTTGTATTTTTCAATTTGCTAGTGTTATTAAGAAAGAAAGATGTTTTAACTTTTTCTTTTATTTTTACCGAGGGAGAGAAAGAGAGAGGAGATGTTATAACTATGATATAAGTTTACTTTTGATTATTTTTTTTTAACTTTGATTTTTGGGTTTTTAATATTATGAGTTAAATAATGGACCTAAAATATTGAAATTAAAATTTTTTGATTGAGCTTAAATTTTGTGGAGTTTTTTTGTAAGGTTTAAAATTGTCATGAATTTAATTTTTTTGTGTGGACTAACTATTTACTTAGAATTAGTGAAAATAGAGGCTGAGACTCCCATAAGGGACATATAATGAGTTTAATCTGGCAAGGAAACTTATTTGAGAATAAGTTCGTTTTTAATCTTATTAGTTAGTAGTTAAATCCATTATTTTTTTAAAACTCCAAAACGCCTTTCTAATAACTTAAAAACAATCTTCAACATTAAATTTGTTTTCTAAACAGTTATCCTTTAATTCACACTTAATGAGAGATTTTTTCTATAAAATTTAAAATTTATATTTAAATTTGACGTTACTACCATATATATATTACTATCTTTTTGTATGCATGTTACTACTTTTTTTTTCATATTATTATTTTTTGTTGAACATGTTACTATTAATATTGAATGTTACTATTTTTTCGAAATATCAATATTCAATGTTACTTTTATATTGACCATGTTATTAAAATATTTATATTTATATTATTTTTTATTTTTGAATGTTATTATTTTATTTTTATATATATATATATATATATATATATATATATATATATATATATATATATATATATATATATATATATATAGTCATAATCTATATATGGACATAGTTAGATATGAGAGAAATAGAATTTTAATGTTAGTTAAACTATTAAAATTTAAGAGTAATTAGTTTTCAAATTTGTTTTAATTAAATTTAACTATTAAGAGTATTTTGGATAATATAAATCAAAATGAATTTAATGTTACACAAATTTTTTTGATGAACTTATTACCAAATAAATTCATAAAGGAGAACTGACTTTTAAATTTCTCTTAAAATTACGAGATTTTCTTAAAATGTGGGGCCTAAATCCCAAATTTTATCGGCCTTGAAATTGGAATTAACGCTGATATGATATTACCGTTGTAATGAATATTTTTGGGAGAGAGAGAGAGAGATTCGTCTTCCTCAACAATCATCTTTGGCATCCACCCTTTTGATTTTGTGAAAAGGTGGTGCATGGATGGGCTAGGGTGTGCCACGTCTTTTGGATACCTGGAAATTTTGGCCCGACCCAGTTGGTATGGGATCGAACCAATGCCTTCATGTAGAGGTTTTCACTCTCTCGTACTTTCAATATGGACTTTTTAGAATATGTCCGGCTCAAAAAGGGTGTCATTCGAAACACATTTCTTTTATGTTATTTCGGAAACCAAAAAGAAGAGAATAATTTTTGAGTACTAAAATAAGAATCAAACCTGTAAGTAGGTTATAAATTATAATATAGATAAGTTATAAATTTATACGTCATAAGTTCAAATTTTAGTAATTTTTTAAGATCAGACAATATAAATTTATTCCTTATGAATTTCTTAGTCTCGATATAGATGATCTGTCTTTGACCAGATTAAAGAGAAAATTAGTGAAGTTGCGGAGAAACTGACCTAGACACTCTTGACCGTTATATAAAAAAAAAACAAAACCAAAATAAAAAAAATAAAAAAAATGGTGTCTAGTCAAAAGGAATAATCATGAAAATAATAGAAACAGGAAAAATTCCTCACTGCAAGTCTCCTCCTCTCATGATGCCTTCTCTCTCTCTCTCTCTCTCTCTCACACACACACACACCAAAAAGAGATTTGAGTCTGTCGGAGTCATTCGAAGCCATAGATGCTGACAAGTATCTACCTGTAGGCCAGGCCCAGTCTCAGGGTTGGATTGGGCCGCTCAGTCAGTTCTATTGAGCCAGGTGGCCCAACACCATTGTTGTATCTCTGTGGTCTATGGATGTGATACTTCATACTATGACATGCTTGTCACCAATGTTAAATTACTCATTGTGTGTTTGTTGAATATCTGCCTATATATTTCGAGTTTCGCTTGAATTCGATACTACATGATCTTCTATCGAAGACAGTTGTACTAAAAAAAGAGCAATGCTATTGGAACTTAATTCCGATTATTTGAACTTGAAGTTTTCTACTGGCAAACATACTATTGACCACTTCACTAAAAGACCTGGCCAAAATTCCACAAACAAAAATAAAATTTGGATGTGATTTTCAATCCAACAAGTCTGGTGGGGCCTTTTTTGCCTTTTTTTGGGGGTGGTGGGGGTGGGGGAGAGAATATTCAATACAACAGTGAACCAATAATAAAATTTCAAATGAGCAAAGTGAATTTCACTTGGGTGTTTATTAGTTTACATAGAAGAAGAATAAGCAGTTATCTTTTTTTTTTTTTTTGGGGTACATAGTAAGCAATTATCTGTTTACATGGACGAGTAGTTATTGACTTGTGTGGAGTCCACTTTTTTATTTGTCAGCATATTATTGGTTGATGATACTACATGACAATACTAATGTAATATTACCGTTGCAATGAATATTTTTTCGGAGGTGGTGGGTGGGTGGGGGGCTTAGACTTTGTTGTTTCCTCTTTTATGAATAATTTCACTCAGCAAACTGATCATGAGTCAAGCACAGTGAACTTGAGACAGTAAGCTAAGAGTGGAATAAAGTAAAATTACACAAACATATAGTTTTGACATGGTGACTACAACCATCAGTCTATTTAGAAGATGCTGAACACTTGAATCATGGCCTCTCAATTCCTCTCAAGGGTAAAAACTCTATTCAATTCAAACGAAATTCAACTCATTTTTAATTTTATTCAGAATCATCATATCAAATTTTTGCAACACTCAGAACAATTCACACTCAAACAATTCAAACATTCAAGCTAGATTCCCCAAATTCACTCCCTTCCTATAATCCAAGACACACAAGCTTGATTCTTCATGTTTACCAGCACTCATAGAACTTGATATCAACACGGAGCCTGAAGTACACTTCGCCTTCAAATGAATCTGTCATCAGGGTGGCGACACCCCGGTGCATGAAAAAGTCACCGGTGCCACCCACCACTGATATCTCCCTCGTCTTATTCATCAGTGGATCAGCTCCAATGAAGTTAATGGTGCCCTGGTGGTCTGTGGAATTAAAAGTAAACGAAAACCCGAGCCAGGCAGTGAAAGTGTTTTTCGTGTCGTAAAAGTACATGCCCTGTGCTCTACCAATAGGCTTTGAGTGGAAATTGTTGTCCAGAGTAATTGGATCGTCGAAGATCACCATGCTGCCGAAGTGGAACTGATTGCCTAAGTTGGTTAGGTTAACGCCATCGCGGGCGGCTATCATGGAGGAAGTGGCATTGGCAGCATTGTTGCCATTGTAGACAACATCATGGAAGTATAGAACTAGCTGCTTGCAGGGTTTGTACTGCTTTTTCTTGGTTTGGTAGGAAGAAGATACACAGAGGAACATGATGAAGAGAACAAGGGCAATGGAGCTTCTTGCTTTCACCATGGTTTATTTGTTTAAGTGGTAGGAGTGACAAGAGGAGGAAAGGCTGTTCAACCCAAATGGTTGAGTTAATTATGTGACTTTACTCTATGCCTCATCTCCTTATATAGGGGTTTTTATTGGATTCTAGGTGGATTTTGGTGATTAAAAAACAAAGGCTAGAGTTAAATGCACATGGCACCTTCATTGTGTGTGGCCAAAATAATGATTCAATCATTTGCTTAATAGGCTCTCTTTTATGTATAACAAATTGTTATACACACTATACTCCATTAATTATTATGAGATCTAGACAGAATTATATGTTTGCAGTTAAATTTTTATGTACTATCTTGACTCGAAAGTCATATCACTCAAATCATAATGTAACAAACTCATTGATCCACCAAGACCCCTCCTAACCCATAAATGTAAGTTTCCCCGATTGAACATAAAAGCTAACCTAATGGCCCTTATATCCTGAAAATTCAATAAAGTTTGGTGTCAAATCACCTCATAATCTCTCTCTCTCTCTAAAAGAGGTTCTGGTACTGGCTTCATCATTGACAAAGGTTGGGCATTATCTGTAAAAAAAAATTGGTAATCTTTGATTCCACTTTGTAGGATCACATGCAGTTAAGTGACAAATGATCTCACCATCCACCGCCCCCTTTCCTGGCAGCAATGTTAGGCTGTTTTATAGTACTAACAATTATAAAATTTTAGCCTACCTAGAATCAAAATATTGATAGTGTGTGTGTTTTTTTTTATCTCCACTGTTTTTTTTTTTCTCTATATTCAACTCTGGCGGCAGATTGGTGGGGGTTGGTGGCTTTGATTTTTGTGGCTGCCAGAAATGTCAATCGTATGTCATTTCTGTCCTTTTATGGTGGGTCACCCTGCTCAAGTCTATTATAGAAGAAATTATGCAATATTTTTAACCCTAATGTAATGGTGTGTGATTGGTAGAATCGGTGAAAATTTGACAAAAAAATAAAGTGGGGAGAAGGACACTACCAATTCTCCTTTCCTCCTTTGTAGTAGGAGCCAGGAGGGATGCATTTTATTTTTTTATTTTTTATGTTTGGTATGCATTGGAAAGTGGTCCATTCATATATGTGGTTTTTTGTGTGTGTGTGTGTGTGTTAAAGGGTATACAAGTAAATAAATTACGTTTTTCAAATATGTGCTTGTTTTTCTTTCTATTTTTCTTATCATTTTGGACGAATAGTTACCGAAAAAAGACTAATTTCTCCACTTTTTTTTTTTTCTAACTGAATTTGATTTTTATCCATCTCTTTCATTTTTCATTTTTCGATTTTTTTATCAGGCCAAACGAATCACAATTTATCATTCAACATAATTGAATAGTATTTTGTAAGAATTATAGGAGTGCTCACTCTACAAATCGTAGCTTCGAGTTCCAAAATTAATATCTTCAAAATAATTAAGATGAAGTCGTATCCTCATAAAATGACCTTTTCTCTCTCTTTTTTTTTTTTTTCAATGGTGAAAGGTGTCCTATTCTTGGATGACTTTTTCTATTTCAATGTTGGTTGAAAAGAATATAATGACCCAATAAGGCCACATGAGCTATGCCCATTTGTTCATAAAAAAAAAAAAACTATGTCCATTTGTTTAAGTAGGGTATTGGTGGGGCTATCCCACGTCGATAGCTTTGGGTGAGTTTGTGTGTGTATAAGACTCTACTCCACTACCACTTTAAGTGGCGGTGTAGTAGTGGTCCTGTGTGTGTGTGTTGTGTGTTTCTTGTCAAAAAAAAAATCATTTCTATGCGCATGTGGGAATTGTACTCGCGCGTCTGCCCCACGTTGTCTGTGTGGGCTCGGTCTGTGACGACGATGTTGGAATTGGGGCTATCTCACATCGATAGCCTTGGGGTGAGTTTGTGTGTGTATAAGGCCCTACTCCACTACCACTTTAAATGACGGTGTAGTAGTGGTCCTGTGTGTGTTGTGTGTTTCTTGTCAAAAAAAAAAAAGTAGGGTATTGGTAGTTGGTGGGAAAAAGTCGAGCTGTCATCTTGAGCATCCAAAGAGTAGATGCCTGCATCTATGACTCTCAGTGCTCGGGCCTCTGTGGGCCTATGGTTAGAATTTCTCTTGAATTCCTCAACGAGTAAATAATGTCTTTAATTCAATTGAGAATAAAATGAAATTAATCGAGATGTGCGTAATATAGTTTATACACTCTTGACCATTGAACAAAAAAAGAAATTATTAATTTCACTTAATTAAAAATCATCCGTCTTGAATCCAAGTAGATCCTATTATAATATTTTTGAAAAAGGCTAATTACCCCCGTTTAGTTTGATTAGAATTCAGTCTTGTAAACATGTACAATATTTCCTAAATAACATGAAACATTATTGAAAAATCATGCCAATTGTACATGTAAATGGAGTATTATATAGACTTGGACACACCTAACTCTTTTTTTTCTGAACAATTGGTATACGAGTAACTCAATAGATACAAATACGTTGATTAACATTACGAGTTACATATCTTATGACTTGTAGAACTTTTTTGAGTCTTTCATTCAGGAAAACGTAATCATGATTCTCAAGATTCCATGATTGTTAAGACCCACATGCACTAGTGAATAAAAAAACATTTCTAAATATATTCCAGAAGTTGGTCCAAGGTCAACACTTAGTGTTTTCTTGGAACTAAGTGTCCTAAATTTCTACTAAATTGCTTGGATGGTTAATAAATATACAAACTAGAACAGACTGGCCATATGAGATGGTCAGTGCTTCGTTTGGGTGCATATAATAGAGTGGGTTGGTTATTCAAAAGGACAAATCTAGTGTTTTGGTGAATTCAGAGCATTGTTTGTTTTTCTTTTCTTTTCTTTTCTTTTTTTAATAGCCCAAAGTTGTATGTACTCTCTTTCAAATAACATGCATAAGAATGGTTCACACGTCACCCACCAGCTTGGTTGGTAAGCTACCTTAATCTTTCTTTGACTTCAATTTGTTCTGTTTATAAACTCTATAAGCAAGTTTAACCAGTAATTCATCGCTCCAATAATTTTTTCTTTTCGTTTAATGGTAAGTATAATAACCTTTTCATCTATTAATTTTAGTTTTTTTCCTACTTTGTTTTTCAGTTATCTTTCTACATTCTAGTTTATTCTATTACAAGTTAAAAAATTGTTTAAATCCTTGATCACCAAGAATTCAAGAGTTTTAATTTATTATAGTTATGGTTCCTTCATACACCCGCAAACAAACAACCTCTTGCAGAATGCCTGTTTTTTGGTTTGGAAACACTTAAATTACACGTCCTGAATTGATAATTCACATTAATAATACACTATTCTCTTAATTTTCTCCAATGGTAAATCACCCGTCATGAATAAAAATGAAAACCCGTTCTACAAATGTTTTCACCACCAGTATATCACAAGTCAATTGTAGATGTTAGCCAGTAATATGATCACATCTGATGATCAATTAAGCAATGTGGCACCATAGAGAATTTGAAAACGCCTGGTTGCTTATTTATATAGATGTGCAACACTCTAGTTTTTTTTTTTTTTTACCTCTTACTTTCCTTTTGGAGTTTGGTATAACATCTTTGCAATGTAGAAGTCAATCAGTTAATCATCATCTACCTCAGTAGATTGCTCTTCCTCTTTCAGGGAAGCCAATGAATATAGAGATAACACCCTACGATATTGTTGCACCACCAAAACTGTTGCAGTTGTGGAGAAATCTGGGGATATCAACAAGTTACCCACTGGCCCCAATTCTGGGCACTCAGTCTTCTTGTTCAAACCTGCAACTAACTGACCCTCGGGCATTCGTCCAACCAGAAACAGATTGCATCGACTATGCTCTCGGGCCACTTCTGCTGTTTCTGCAGCATTACTCACCACTCTCTCTTCGTATTTGATCGAGTTGTCTGTTGGGATTTTCTGCTTGAACTCAGCAAGGATTGCTTCGTCCTCTGACTCTGTTGAAGCATTGGCGTTGTCATTGATATCAAGCTTGACACTTTCCCCTACAACCTTGGGATCGACTATAAAACGAACAACTACTAAGCTGACACCAGGGTGTTCAGCCATGCGTGCACCATAAGCAAGAGCTTCATGATCATCATGGCCCCCAAAGAAGAGGACTGTTATGACAGAGTCAACATTGCTTGCAGATATGTGAGTACTTCCACCAAGCCCACGGTCCACTAAGATACCGACTGAACATGGTGCATGCTCAAGAACCCTCCGGTTGACAAACCTTAGATCAGCTCGACTTGTCTCCAACTGCCCGTCAAGCCTCTGCTGCTTGTGGAATGGGAGAATTATCATAGCAGCTCTTTTCCTGTTGGCACTAGTGCAGATGTCCTCATGAATGCTAGACATTGGTGAAATTGCAGTCATTGGCCGAATAGACACTTTGCTCAGAGACCGGAAAGCCTCAAAAGCAACAACAATTTGGTTGGAGTCAGAATCCTGTCCCTTATTCCAAAATGGCAGCCCATTCCTCTTTGCCTTATGAACCATCAGTATTGCAGACGACCTTTCAGAGAGCTCCATGAGGTGCATTGCGTAGACACAAAGTCCTTCCTTCTTCCCAGTCCCACGTGAAGTCTCCACGAGATTAATCAACGAGGGAATGTTCCTCGTACTGTGGAAACAGGCCATGATTCGTAGTTGAGTGCTTGGATTTTTCCTCTGAATAGTTTTATGCTTGTATTCAGCCTTGCCCATCTCCTTAGCTGGCTTATATACCGCCATAACTAGAGGTGTGGTAATGAAGGTTGTGAATAGTGCCATCAGAACCATAATGGCAAATGTTTGATCATTCAATACCTGCAGAAAGCAAATTAAAATAATCAGAATCATGAATGAAGAAAATGCAAATACAAACTGAAAACTGAGCCTGATCTTACCCCTCTGTCTTTACCAATGTTGAGGACAATGAGCTCCACCAAGCCTTTTGTGTTCATCAGAAATCCTAGTGCTAAAGCCTCCCGAAAAGGCACTTTGCACAACCATGAGACTACAATAGTGCCAACCATCTTTCCAAAACAGGCCGTAAATATTACCAAAACAAGGAGTCCCCATGATTGAAGCCCATGAATGCTGGCTACATTGGTCTTCAGTCCACTTGAGACAAAGTACAGTGGCAGGAACAGACCAGAAACAATATCCTCAACCTTTTCCACAAGAGCACCCGCAAATGGTCCTTCCTTTGGGACAAGAATTCCAAGCACAAAAGCCCCAAAGAGGGCATGTATCCCAATAGCATCAGTGACAAACCCTGCAGCCAGAACAGATGCTAAAGTTGCACAAACATACATCTCATTCACTGGTTCACCCTCAGGGCAACGACGAGCCATCCAGTTGAATATAGGTGGCATAACAAATACACAACAAAGAATGAAACCACAACCACACAAGAAGACCCATAATGATATGAAGGGGGAATTTCCAGAGCCTGAGAGGGCAATGGCAAGAGCAAGCAGAATCCATGCAGCCACATCATTGACCGCAGCAGCGGACATGGCCATTTGGCCAACATCTGTCGTTAAAAGCTTGAGCTCAGCCAAGATACGAGCCAAGACAGGAAAGGCAGTGATAGAAAGTGCCACTCCCATGAAAACAAGGAATGGGGCTCCATTGACACCTGGGGAAACAGTTGCTCGGAGGGCAAATGATGTTCCAATTCCTAAAACGAAGGGAAGGGTAATTCCTGCAAGAGCAATGCTCAAAGCTTTCTTCCCAGTACGACCAAGGGATTTTGGGTCTAGCTCAAGGCCAACAAGAAATAGAAAGAATATCAAACCAAGATTGGCTAGAGTATCCAACACAGTAAGGCTTCGTGGTGGAAAAACTGCATGCAAATACTTATGGCTGCGACCCAGGGCCGATGGCCCAAGCAAAACTCCTCCCTGCCAAAACAGCAAAGTGAGTAAATTCTCACAAAAATTCTTGCAAGTTACATTGCAGTACAAGATACATATGGCAGGTAATATAATACACACGTCTTTCTGAGGGCTGCAATATTCAGGTCTTCGTTTTTTATAATTGTTTTGCGAGTTACTTAAGCACCAATTCTTGCAATAGGAATCAAGATTCAAAAAGACACAAGACTATGCATACTGTGGAATTACATGTTAATCACTACAAAATGGAAGATCCCGAAAAATTTATGTTCCCTGTTCTGGAAAATTGTAGTAATTGATACTAAGAAATCAAAGAATTTGCTGATCTACAATGCAGGAATTTTCTACACCAGTCCTGGATCTGATTTCCCAATTGCTGATGGGGGACACCGCGAACAACTAGAGATCAAAAAGCAATAAAAAGATGAATGACTATAATATCTGGCCGCCCTGTAACGGAAAGCAACACTTGTCTTGAGCCCTTATAAGTTATAATAGATCCTGTTGATCACATGTAAGAGGGTTTACTTATCATCCTGACAATATTTTTTGATAAGTTAAACTCTCCCTACTGTCTCGATCTCATCTTACACAATTTTAATTCCACCAAATGGTATTCCAAATAGTTTTTCTCAATTTTCTGCTCTTAAAGGTTCAATCCTACCTCTCAAAGTCATAAAGCCTGAGATAACTAACATGTCATATAGTTTAAGCAATAAAATATCAAGAAATGAACTTCCATTTTTGTGCAAGAACAAGTTCTATCAATGGAATCATCTAAGGTGTAAAGGAAACAACAATTCGCTGAACACTGAGAGAGCATGGAAACTTACAATAATCTCAGCAATCACTCGAGGTTGTCTTAATGGCCTAAGAAGATAAGCAAGCAGTCGTGTGAGAACAATCACCAGACATATCTGTAAAATTGCCAGAGGAAGTGCATAATCAAGAGGATTATCTCCCTGGAAGACCCCATTGGATGTAGCCTTCATGGGCGGCAGGCAATGAACTGTTGCATTTGAGGCCATTTTGCCCCAAAAACACAGAGCAAATTCTCACTTCAATGCCTGCATAATGTGATCATATGTATCAATCTGACAATAGTCTGTAGACGAGAAAGAAATTCTGCTCACTGATTAATCTTTATAAATACATAATCACAGTCCTCCTATTCTGAAGACTATAACCTGACATAGAATAATTGCAAAATTCTAATCACATCCAATACATAAATACGAGTAATTCTTACTCGTAATCTGATCAATAGTTATAATAAATAGTAAAAAAGTTAGACTCTAATTCTGCTATGATTATCGTAATCTGATCTTGATTCACTCACATTCATAGAATGAAAACATCATATTAGACTATTCTTTTCCAAAGAAAATTACATAAATGTCAAATTAGAATAGTGGGGTTCTGTTTTTTAAGCACACCTCGACTAATCCCTCCCCGATCGGGTCAAAACAGGTCATTGTTGCCAAGATATGAACATCTGAATTTACAGCTCGTGGAATTGTTTCAAGAGGGATAATCGCTCATGGGCTGATCCAGGGGTTGCCAACATATGAACGTCTGATTTACTCCACATGAGGAGGTGGGGAAGTTACAGACCCTGAGTTTTGAAATTTTTACTTTGACCCCTAATACTTTTGGTTATTTTTAATATATGATTAAAATTAACCTCCTTAATTATGAATATTTCCATTCGTTACTCCTCTCAAGTCTTAAACCCATGTTTTATTTTCTTCCCCTGAAAGGTGAAAAGTGAGCAGCTGTTTGGGTTCGCCGATCACCCCTTCTGTGAAGTGATGGGACCCATGATTAAAATTTCTACATATTGCATGCTCAAATACAATACAGAAGAGGAGATAGTAAATTTGCAAAGATGTCATTTTTGGCATTCTTGTCTTTTCACATCGCCATTCAATTCAAAGCCTGCTGACTACGTTTCGGCAGAGTTCCACTAAATACACCCCAACCGAACCGAATGCAGAATTTGACTGTTGACTATTGTTGGGTTTCACATTTCGAATGACAAGAATGCCCCTACACCCCACATCAAATTTACCAATTCCACACCAACAAGGTTTCGTAATGACAATAACAATTACCAGAACAAAAAAAAAAAACAAAAAAGATAAATAAATGCGTACGTTCTGTACATATATATATGTATATATAATGTATATATATATGCGTGTATATGTTCATGTAAAGGAGAGGAAATGGAAAGAGAGAGAGAGAGTAAATACTTGAATCTCAGAAAGATTAACAAAAGACGTTCTTTGGCTTCAGCTAATCACCTCAGCATTCTATGGAATCTTTGGATGCTGAAGAGAGGAGATATTTAGGAAGAGGGACAGAGAAAGAGAGGCTGAGAGAGTGAGTTTGACGATGAGCAAACACGTTGAGAATTAGAAGGGTTGTGCATAGATATAGAAGAAGACACCGCAAAGATAGAAAATAGAGAGCACGCGGGTCCCGTATTTCTAGAGCCACCCCACAACACCCCATTTATTGTCAACTTCCACCACCCCCCCCCCCCCCCCCTACTAAGACTCTTTGCGAGACAATACTAATACCACTCTGGAGCCTATTAATTGTTTTTAATAAATTATCATTTTTTTATTCAATTTTTCCATCATAATTATATTTTTTTTAAACTATGTTATATTTGTATAAAATCATAGTTTAAACTTACGTTGTTCAGTGTAAAAGCAAATATGCTAAATACTCTTGACCATTAAACTAAAAAAAAAAAATAGATACGTTTCTAATATTTTCTATATACAAAAGTATATTTTGTGAATAATAAGGTTTTATATTACAAAGGGTGAATTTAGACCACGTTTTCATGTAAATAATAATAATTCAGTAATAAAATGAAAATGATTCTTTATCCTACTTCTAATTAGGTGGAAGTAGTAAATATGACCAATATCCATATGCAACTACAAAATCTTAGGTCAATAGAATTAGGATGTAATGAAAGTATCATATTTAGATAGGTCTGTCATCGATCACATGTAAATTTATCTATTATTGATCACACTTGGGATTATCTATCATCGATCACACTTGGACTTTTTTTTTTTATCATCAATCACTCTTAGGCTTATCTGCTCGAATTCAAATTAGCATACTCAAACTAACTCAATCCTGTCAAGCTTAGGTTCCCTTTGTTATTTTTCTTGTCACAATAGAGACGGAGACTGAAGAGACTTGAACTCTGCATCCATGGACAAGGTAGGAAGACACCTATCATTAGGCCCTTTCTTCAAGCACGCAAATTAGCGCCACAAAATCCAAAGAGTATGACAATAAGTAAATTGAGAAACCCTCTTGGATAGTACAGTAGGGATAGAGATAAGATGTAAACTAAAAAATTTTGAATTTAAAAACTTGAAATTTCTTTAGCGTACCATGTGGGATTTACCTCTTTGACCGGACTGGAGAAATGACTAATTAAAGTGTGCGTAAAGTGACTCGAACACCTTTAACTATAATATCCAAGAAAAATAAAAATAAATTGAGGTATTATAGTAATTACATATTAATATTGTTTAGTTTTTACTAAATTATGATACTATAACTTAGCAATTAAAGGGTTTGCAGTGGTATGAGCTCATTAAAGCTTTCTTCATTCAAGAAATGTATAGTTCCAAAGGGTGTTAAGTTTTGAAGATGCCAAGGGGTCTCTTTAAGAAGTCCCTTAATTTTCTCCTAGGCTTTCTTGTCTTCTTTTCATTTATGTCTGACAATTAAATATATATACAACAATGTTACACATACCACTTTTCTACAATCAAATATATATAAATAAAGTAATGCTATTTGGACTTAAAAATATGACTTAATTTACTGACATAATAATGTGACTTCACTGGAATTATTGGATTAACACAAAGTTCCAATATTTGATGAGTCTACAGTTAATTCAAAGGTCATAGTGAATTAGATCAATAAATTAGGTCTCAATAGCATTGCTCGTATACATAATAGGTCAGGCCATCAACTTGTTTCAAATAACCCCCCCCCAAAAAAAAAAAATACACACAAACTATCTCTATACATATAGAATATCTTGGTGTCAATGAGCTTCAAAACCTCAATTCTAATGTTCTATATTTTTTTTTTCAATTTTTTAGTCCTTATATATTACATTTCTTTAGATGGTTGGCCTCTTTTATTGAGACTAGTTGGTGCACATGTGCGTTGCATGTGAACCATTGTGAAAAGACAATTTAAGTTTATATATATCTAGTTAAGAAATTAATATACAAAGTAAAATAATTAGAGAAAAACAAATTCATATATTACTTGAATTGGCTACTCAGATAGATGAGAAAGGGCTAAAAGTCGGATCACTAAAGCCAACTACATTTCTAATTTCACCAAAAGATGACCAGTGCATGGGATACATTGAAAAACAAAATCAATATTAAATTTAGGACACAATTGCCTAGAAAGAGAGGTTGCCTATTGCAACATTTACTTTTAAAATAGACATATCAGTAAAATCTTACAATTTGGACAATTGATTCTTTACTCATAGAAGTCAAGATTACTCAATGCACCAACTTTATGACATTTGCTGACAATTAAGAAGGTTGACATATATATAAATTTGGAACAATCATCCCGCATAATAGACTAAATATTTGATAAGCAAAATCCAATGCCTTGATAAGCCTAATAATTTATATCAGTTGAATGTTGAATGTTGAAAATGAATTTTTTTTTTGGTAAAAAAAATGAAACAATCGTCAATATGCTTTTTAACAAAATATGATCTGATTATAGATTAAGTTTGCAAAGAAATGAAGCAATAAATGCAATAAGTGTCCATTAACCAAAATAATGTTTTAAAATGTTCATTTAGCGTTGTACACACGAGTGGAAGAAGTATATATAAAAAATAAAAAGCCTAAAGTTCCAAAGTGGTTGCAGAAGAGACCAAATTAGGGTTGGAAAATGCTTAGCACATAATGAATGACAAAGGAACATAGTATGTGACTGTTAATATCAAATACATGACTCCACCTCCTCTAATCTTGTGCGAAATATGGTTTATTCTAACAAACCAATTGTCGAATGTCCTCAACTGTGATTGTCGCCTTTGGGCCTATTGTAACAAATAAATAGCATATTAAAATTACATAAATTAACATACAAAATGTATCATAACAAAATATAATCCTCATACCAAAAAAAAAAACATGAGATAAAAGCATTTGAAGGAACAAGAAGTTCATCACTAAACCTGACATGCCTCTTCCCAAGCATTTAGGAAGCTATAAAGATCCTCATTTTCGCGTGGTATGATGGTATTTTATCAAACAAAATAGTACCATTAGAAAAAAAGAAAAACCACAATTAGAAGAGAGGTCCAAAAGTTGATTGTTGTCAAAAAATTTATTATTTTTAGAAATATTTAGATCCATATGACCTCTGTTTGTATGTTTATGTATTAATGGTATGGTGTCAAACAAAATTGTACCACTCAAAAAATAGAAGAAACACAATTAGAGAGCTAAATAAGCTGATAAGTGTGAAGAAAGTAATCTTCAGAAAACGCAAAGTAAGCACTCAAAGGACAAAAAATCCACAAAATTCAAGAAATTACATAAATAGTAGCACATAAGAAATTATTAAGCTTCACGCAAGAACCATCTCAAAATAGAGATGAAAATAAATTGTTGCAAATAAACCAACCTTTATCAATTAGGATACACATCAAAAGATGACCAGTGCATAAGATACATTGAAACATTGAAAAACAAAATCAATATTAAATTTAGGTACCACAACATAAATGCCAAGTCTAACCAAAGTACCGAAATTCTCTTAACTTTATTGATTTGTTTTTGTCATTGAAAAATCCAAATGACGCACAATTTTGTTAAAAATTTCTCAGGCACGTGTTGACACGCAAGATCATTTTTAGGAATTCTAATACTCTATGCATTATTTGCACAAAGCTCATTTAATCAAGGCCTAAACAAGCACAAAAACCAATTATAATGACTCACATGGCATGATGTCCTTCTGCAAAAAGATTAAACTTCTTGTCTTCTTTTTCTCAAGTCTACTAGTACCACAATGATCTTGTCACAAGTAGAGCTTTTTCTTCATGAACAGCTTGAAATATAAGGGCATTGATTTGAAGCTGTGGTCATGAACAGTAAATACCAGGAAAGTACTTGGCCAGCTTGGTCAATGACCATGCTAACTATAGCAACAAACCATGGTTGTGAAATTATCAAGAAAAAAATAAAAAGATGTCTTCTTTTATGGCAGGTCAATAAGAAAAGAAATCTTCTCTTTATCGACTTCTAGGAAAAAAAAATTCAATATCAAGAGATGCATAAAAATGATTATGTCATTTTTATGTATTATAACGGATTTATATTATGAGAGCAGAATAAATACAACATAAATATATTAAGAAAAAAAGAACACTCGAACATGGATGAGAGAAAGACCCATATACTGTATTTCAAGTTAAACGTCGCGATTGAGAGTTTTTTTTCTCTCCTTTTTAATGCTTATGTATGAAATAAAATGTCCTCGAACTCAATCTTTGGGCCCCATCAATGGATCCCGCTGTTAAGGGTGGATGATTCAAGGAAAATTAGAGATTTTTCAGAGGGTAATGGGATAATACTAAATTGAGAAATAAATGGGAAAAAAATATAAAGATGAAATGTTGTGACGCTGGCATTGTAAATAAAATTAAGTTTTAATTGAATAAAAGTATAATAAAAAAAACATGACCAATCTTTATGGTCTGATGACTCTGATCTCTATTCCAACTTGAACAACATCAACGTCGCTTGGAGCTTATATTATATTATTCCCTTGCCCTTTTTAATTCTTATATTTAAAAAAAAACTAACATGCACTTTAATTCTATATATAAGAAGGGTGGTCAAGTACAAGAGATTACAGAGTTAATGGAAGGTCAGATATACACAATCTCACTTAAAAAAACTGTTTCAACGACTTCAACCTTGACACCAGGCAAGCATAAGTCTATCTTCTTAATCTCTAACACCCAAATTTATCTTTCGATGCTTCAATTCCGTATAACACCAAAAAAAATATATCTTTTGAATTTTCAAATCTGTATTAACACTTATAGTTCAAAAAAAAAATTGAAAATTACACCGAAACACTCATGTGTATATATCTCATCCCATTGAAAAACAAATAAAACTGACCGGAAAGACTCACATGGATCGCTTGTCTTGTGATTCAAGACTTAGCAATTTTTTCCAACATATATCCTGAAAATTGACTAAAATGTATAATTCAAATAAAAATAAATATAGCGATTGACGAGCCTCCATTTTCACTGCCACCATATCCTCAAAATACAATTTAAAGTAATTAGAATAAAAATCGCAACCAAGAATGTTCAAAACCAATATATACACACATCAACTCCCAAATCCAAGAACAAAAATCAGACGACAACAACAAGAAAATTCATTGCACCACCAATTCATACAAAATATTTTTTAATTTCATGGTTAGATAAAAAATTGGAAAATAACTAAATCAGAAGAATATAAAGAGACAATGCAATACAAATCAAACCAACCAGATATGAAAGAGGAGTCCCTACCTTTCTTTGAGACGCTACCAGCACCACTAGAGGAGGGGAAGTAGGAGGATTAGCTCCATCTATGTCTTCTTTCGCACTTTTAGTTTCAAGGGAAGGCAAATTGAGAGAAAAAGACGGGGAGGGTAAGGCCATAGAGGAGGACTTCATGGAATCTGAAACGTAGAAGGCTGAAAATCTTAAGGCCGTTAAGAGGGCATTAAAGAGAAGCAGAGGAATATGGGGAATGTGAAGAGAGTGAGCATGGTTGTTTGTTCAGTTATAGAGAGAGAAGTGTTGTATCGTTAGAAAAAAGTGAAGCAAAGGTACTAATTTGGATTTAGTGGGTCATTAATTATGAAGGATAAGAATGATATACTCCTATTTTTAGAGGGTAAAAGAGGAAAAAAAATGTTTTTCAGATATGTTGATATTTTAAAGAAGTATATATATATATATATATATATATATATATATATATATATATATATATATATAGTTTGTGTGGAAATGAAAGTATATGAAAGGTCATTTGGATATTTAATTGGTATTGGATAATTAAATACGTAATGATATAGTTGTCTTTGATTTTTTTTATAGGGGCATTATGGTCAATCAAATTTTTTTTACTTTTGTTGACATTTTATAGTAGTATAGATAGATATTTATAGTATTATTAATTGCAATAAATGAAAAAAAAATCAATTTTTTATCTTCTCTCTTCTCACCTTCTGCGTCATTATATATTTTGTAACTTCTTACTTACCATGCAACCCACTTACTCACAATAGCAAAAATAAAAAATAAAAAAATATCCCACTTACTCATTAGTGAGAATTCATATTTTTAATTTTTATTCTTTTACCTTGATTTCTAAAGGACAACCCTATTAATTTTATTTAACTTTACCCATCTAATTTTTTTTAAATTTTGTTTTTCAAAATGTTGATAGGTAATTGAAAACAATGAGTTTCTAATAATTTGTTTACTCTTTTTGTATATTTGCATGGGTTTTTGCCAATATATATTTATATAATGAGAGAGTTAGGCATTTTACTATCCCTACATTTTTTTTTTTGCCCAGTTCTATCACAAGTTGAATTATTTAATTTTTAATTAATTGTTGCTCAATACAATTTTTATTTTGAACATTATTCATATACGGTAGTGTAAACATGTTGATATTTTTTAAGATCATGTATTTTGAAATTTTTTTATCAATTTTTATTTTAAAAAATAATTGGTAGAAATTAATTTCAAATTATGTAATTAAAAAAAAAAAGAAAAAATTACTATTTAATATAATGAAATCAATTTTTTAAACGCTCAAATTTTGTATTACATAGTGTTTTCCAACACAAGTTATTGCTAGCATTCGTATATAAGTTCTTATCTTGGGATGGTTCCTGAATTTTCTAGTTGAGGGTTGACTTGTTTTAGATTAAAGCACAAGTGAATTATAGTCTTCAGCAGTATAAAGCTGCACTTCTCTCTTTCCACAGTTACATATAAGTCGCCTTCCCTGTTACTCTACAGAACCGTACAAGAAATTTTCATCTTATACACATCTCCTCCTACTCAATTTCTTCTTCTTCGAATTAATTGAATCCTTTTCTGCGTTGGAGAGAATTCCCTCTATTCTTCCACTCCATCCCAAAGAATAACTAGGACCAATTTAGTCAACATATATATAATGATTCCAGGCTGAGGTTAAAGCACTACTGATGGATTGTGTATCGTCCATGTGGTTTCATTCAGCAGTGTACAGTATTACAACTGCAGTTCATCCTTTTTAATTTAAAATGTAATAATATTAGTCAGAACTAGCTCAAGTCTGAACTGCAGTTGAGCTAAAATTCATTTGATTTTAAGTGCTAAAATACATACGTTGATAATTA